>WWNC01000083.1:3000000-3485000 GCA_011125475.1 Melanerpes aurifrons | reverse complement strand
CCTTCCTGCCTTCCTTTCTTCCTTCCTTCGTTCCTTCCTTCCTTCCAAATTCATTCTTTTAAAATTCATTCCTTCCTGCTTTCTACTAAATTCTTTCCTTTCATTCCTTCCTTCGTTCTGAACTTATCCTCCTCCTTCCTTCCTTCCTTCCAAATTCCTTCGTTTAAAATTCCTTCCTTCCTCCCTTCTACCAAATTCCTTCCTTTCGAATTCCTTCCTTCATTCTGAAACTTATCCTCCTCCTTCCTTCCTTCCTTCCTTCCTTCCTTCCTTCCTTCCTTCCTTCCTTCCTTCCTTCCTTCCTTCCTTCCGAATTCCTTCCTTCCTTCCTTCTTTTTGCATTCAGAATTAGAATAAACCTTTATTATTAGAATAATAGTGAATTTATGCATTTCTTTAGATTGCTTAAGAGGCAACAGCTACAAGCTGTCTGAAGGCACGGTATCAGGATATTAGAATAACCTTTATTAGAATAAACCAAACCAGGTTGGAAGAGACCTTCAAGATCATCGTGTCCAACCCATCAACCAATCCAACCCACCCAAACAGCTAACCCATGGCACTAAGCAACCCATCAAGTCTCCTCCTGAACACCTTCAATGACGGCGACTCCACCACCTCCCTGGGCAGCCCATTCCAATGGGCAATCACTCTCTGTATAGAACTTTTTTTCTAACATCCAACCTGAACCTCCCCTGGCGCAGCCTGAGACTGTGTCCTCTTGTTCTGGTACTGGGTGCCTGGGAGAAGAGACCATCACCCACCTGTCTACAACCTCCATTCAGGTAGTTGTAGAGAGTGATAAGGTCACCCCTGAGTCTCCTCTCCTCCAGGCTGAGCAACCCCAGCTCCCTCAGTCTTTCCTCATACGGCTTGTGTTCCAAACCCCTCACCAACTTTGTTGCTCTTTTCTGGACTCGCTCCAGCAAGTCAACATCCTTCCTAAACTGAGGGGCCCAGAACTGGACACAGTACTCGAGGTGCGGCCTAACCAGTGCAGTATACAGGGGCAGTATGACCTCCCTACTCCTGCTGGCCACACTTCCTTCCATCCAGATTCTTTCATTACTTCCTTCTGAATTCATTCCTGCGTGCTTTCTTCGGAATTCCTTCCTCCCTTCCTTGCTTCCTTGCTTCCTTGCTTCCTTGCTTCCTTCCTTCCTTCCAAATTCCTTCGTTTGAAATTCCTTTCTTTCGAATTCCTTCCTTCCAAATTACTTCCGAATTCTTTTCTTCCTGCCTCCCTCCCCCCCTCCCTGCCTCCCTTCCTTGCGAATTCTTTCCTTACAAATTACTTCCTTCCGAATTCCTTCCTTCCGAATTCCTTCCTGAGTCCTTTCTTTGGAATTCCTTCCTTCCTTCTTTATTTCCTTCCTTCCTTCCTTCCTTCCTTCCTTCCTTTTTCCTTCTTATTTATTATTCCTTTATTTTCCTTCCTTTGTTATTCCTTTCCTTCCTTCCTTCATTATTTATTCCTTCTTTCCTTCCTTCATTTTCCATTGCATTCACTTATTTCCTTCATTATTCCTTCCTTCCTTCCCTAATGCCTTCCTTCGAATTCATTCGAATACCTTTCCTTCTATTCTGGATTCTTTTCTTCCAGATCCTTCATTCGGAATTCCTTCCTATTGAATTCATTCCTTCCTTTCCAGTTCATTCCAGGATTCCTTCTTCGGAATTCATTCATTCCTAATTCTGCTTTTTCCTTCCGAATATCTTTCGATTGATTCCTTTCTTCCAAAATCCATCCTTCCTCCTTCCTTCCTGCCTTCCTAATTCCTTCTTTCCTTCCGTCATTATTCCTTCCTTTTCAAGATTCCTTCTTATTCCAGATTCCTTCCTTCCTTCCTTCCACCTTCCTGCGTCCTTTTGAAATTCCTTCCTTCCTTCATTCCTTCCTTCCTTCCTTCCTTCCTTTCTTCCTTCCGTCCTTCCTTCCTTCCTTCCTTCCTTCCTTCCTTCCTTCCTTCCTTCCTTCCTTCCAAATTCCTTCCTTCCTTCCAAATTCTTCCTTCCTTCCTTCCGACCTTCCTTCTGAAGTTCTTCCGCCCTTCCTCCGAATTCAGTCCTTCCTTCCGAAACCTTTCCTCATTTATTTCAGAATTCCTTCCTTTCTTCCTTCCTTCCTTCCTTACTCCTTCCTTCCTTCCTTCCTTCCTTCCTTCCTTCCTTCCGATTTATCAACGAATTCCGTCCTCCTTCTTTCTCAATACTCCCTTCCGAATTCTTTCCTTCCTTCCTTCATTCAGCCTTCCTTGCTTCCTTCCTTCCTTTGATTTACATTGAACTGAATTCACCTCCTTCTTTCGATACTTCCTTCCGATTTCTTCATTCAAATTCCTTCACTCGAATTACTCCTTCCGATTTCCGTCCCTCCTTCATTCCGAATTCCTCCCTTCTGAAGTTCTTCCTTCCTTCTGAAATCCTTCCTTCCTTCCAAACTTATCCTTCCTTCTTCCTTCCTTCCTTTCAAACTCCTTCCTTTCAAATTCCTTCCTTTCGAATTCCTTCCATTCGAATTCCTTCCTTCCTTCCTTCCTTCCTTCCTTCCTTCCTTCCTTCCTTCCTTCCTTCCAAATTCCTTCGTTTAAAATTCCCTCCTTCCTGCCTTCTTCCAAATTCCTTCCTTTCGAAATCCTTCCTTCATTCTGAAGCTTATCCTCCTCCTTCCTTCCTTCCTTCCTTCCTTCCTTCCTTCCTTCCGATTTACATCGAACGGAATTCTGTCCTTCCTTCTTTCTCAATACCTCCCTTCCGAATTCTTTCCTTTCGAATTCCTTCCTTCTAAATTCCTTCCTTCTGAAGACCTTCCTTCCTTCCAAAATCCATCCTTCCTTCCTTCCTTCCTTCCTTCCTTCCTTCCTTCCTTCCTTCCTTCCTTCCTTCCTTCCAAATTCTTTCGTTTAAAATTCCTTCCTTATCCTTCTACTAAATTCCTTCCTTTCAATTCTTCCTTCTATTCTGAGCTTATCTTCTTCCTCTTCCTTCCTTTATTCCTTCCTTCCTTCATTATTCCTTCCTTTTCCTTCCTTCCTTCCTTCCATCGTTTTGATTCTTCCTTCCTCCTTCCTTCCTTCCTTCCTTCCTTCATTTCCTTCCTTTCCAGTTCTTTTCGATTCATATAGTTCCTTCATTCTGAATACCGCCTTCATTCAAAACCGTTCCTTGCTTCTGACCAGAGTTCATTATTATTCATTCCTCCTTCATTTATTCATTATTCCTTCATTATTTATTTTATTCCTTTTTGCTTCATTGTTATTTATTCCTTCATTACATTCCTTCATTTCCATTCATTATTTTTATTCGTTATTTTATTTCATTCCTTCCTTCCTTCCTTCTTCCTTCCTTCCATTGGGTTCATTTCCTTCCAAATCATCCTTCCTTCCTTCTTCAAATTCCTTCCTTCCTTCCTGATTCCTTCCTTCCTTCCTTCCTTCCGAATTCCTTCCTTCCTTCCTTCCTTCCTTCCAATTCCTTTCCTTCCTTCCTTCCCTTCCGACTTCCTTCCTTTCAGATTCATATGAATTCTTTTCCACTTTCTTTCTGAATTCCCATCCTTCCTTCAAAACCCTTTCCTTCCTTCAGAATTCCTTCCTTCCTTCCTTCCTTCCTTCCTTCCTTCCTTTTCCTTCCTTCCTTCCTTCCTTCCTTCCTATTTCCTTCCTTTTATTCCTTCCTTCCTTCCTTATTCCTTCCTTCCAAAGTTATTAGTTTAAAATTCCTTCCTTCCTCCTTCTACCATTCATTCCTTTCGAATTCTTCCTTCATTCTGAAACTTATCCTCCTCCTCTTCCTTCCTTCCTTCATTCCTTCCCTTCCTTCCTTCCTTCCCGTCCTTTTCCTTCTTCATTCCTTCCTTCCTATTATTCCTTCCTTCCTTCCTTCCTTCCTTCCTTCCTTCCTTCCTTTCCTTCCTTCCTCCCTCCCTCCCTTGCTTCCTTCCTTCCTTCTTCCTTCCTTCAAATTCCTTCGTTTGAAATTCCTTCCTTTAATTCCTTCCTTCCAAATTACTTCAATTCTTTTCTTCCTGCCTCCTCCTCCTCCTGCCTCCCTTCCTTGCGAATTCTTTCATACAAATTACTTCCTTCCGATTCCTTCCTTTGGATTCCTTCCTTCTAAATTCCTTCCTTCTGAAGACCTTCCTTCCTTCAAATCCATCCTTCATTCCTTCCTTCCTTCCTTTCCTATTCATTTTCTTCCTTCCTTCCTTCCTTCCTTCCTTCATTCCTTCCTTCCTTTCCTTTCATTCGCATTCCTTCCTTCCTTCCTTCCTTCCAAATTCTTTCTGTTTAAAATTCCTTCCTTCCTCCTTCTACCAAATTCATTCTTTCAAATTCCTTATTCATTCTGAAACTTATCCTCTCCTTCCTTCCTTCCTTCCATCCTTCCATCCTTTTGAATTCCTTCCTTCCTCCTCCCTCCTTCCTCCCTCCTTCCTTCCTTCCTTCCTTCCTTCCTTCCTTCCTTCCTTCCTTCCTTCATTCCTTCCTTCCTTTAATTCATTTGGTTCATATGAATTCCTTCCTTCTGAATACCGTGACCTTCCTTCCTGAAACCATTCCTTTGCTTCATTCTTCCTTCATTCCTTCCTTCCTTCCTACCATTCCTTGCTCTTATTCCTTCCTTCCTTCAAATTCATTCCTTCCTTCCTTCCTTCCTTCCTTCCTTCCTTCCTTCTTCTTATTTCCTTCCTTCATTCAATTCCTTCCTTCCTTCGTTTCCAGTTCCTTCCTTCAGATTCCTTCCTTCGATTCCTTCCTTCGATTCCTTCCTTCGGCTTCCTTCGATTCCATTCCTTCAGATTCATTTCCTTCCTTCTTCCAGTTCATTCCTTCAAGTTCATTCCTTCCTTCCTTCCAGTTCCTTCCTTTCAAATTCATTTATGAATTCTTTCGAATTCCTTCCTTCTGAATACCGCCCTTCCTTCAAACCCCCTTCCTTCCTTCTTCAGATTCCTTCTTTCCTTCCTTTCCTTCCTTCCTTCCTTCCTTCCTTCCTTCCTTCCTTCCTTCCTTCCTTCCTTCCTTCCAAATTCCTTCGTTTAAATTCCTACCTTCCTCCCTTTCTACCAAATTCCTTCCTTTCAGATTCTTCCTTCATTCTGGGCTTATCATCCATTTATTTCCTTCCTTCCTTCCGTCATTTTTTGAATTCATTCCTTCTTCCTTTCATTCCATTATTCCTCCTCCTCCTTCCTTCCTTCCTTGGCATTTTTATTCATTTCATTCTTCCTTTCCTTCCTTCCTTCCTTCATTACCATTCATTCCTTTCCTTATTCATTTATTTCCTTCCTTCCTTCCTTTTGGATTCAGAATTACTTCCTTCCTTCCAAATTCTTTCATTACTTCCTTCTGAATTCATTCCTGTGTGCTTTCTTCGGAATTCCTTCCTCCCTTCCTTGCTTCCTTGCTTCCTTCCTTCCTTCCTTCCTTCCTTCCTTCCAAATTCCTTCGTTTGAAATTCCTTCCTTCTGATTCCTTCCTTCAAATTACTTCCAGATTCTTTTCTTCCTGCCTCCCTCCCCTCCTCCTGCCTCCTTCATGCGATTCTTTCCTTACAAATTACTTCCTTCCGAATTCCTTCCTTCCGAATTCCTTCCTGAGCCCTTTCTTTGGAATTCCTTCCTTCCTTCCTTCCTTCCTTCCTTCCTTCCTTCCTTCCTTCCTTCCTAATGCCTTCCTTCCGAATTCCTTCCGAATACCTTCCTTTTTTCCTTCTGAATTCCTTTCTTCCGAATCCTTCATTCCTAATTCCTTCTTTACTTCCTTCCGAATATCTTCCTTCAATTCGCTCTTCAACCAAAATCCATCCTTCCTCCTTCCTTCCTGCCTTCCTAATTCCTTCTTTCCTTCCGTCCTTCCTTCCTTCCTTTCAAATTCCTGCCTTACTTCCAAATTCCTTCCTGCGTCCTTTCTTTGAATTTCCTTCCTTCCGAAATCCTTCCTGCGTCCTTTCTTTGAAATTCCTTCCTTCCTTCTTTATTTCCTTCCTTCCTTCCTTCCTTCCTTCCTTCCTTCCTTCCTTCCTTCCTTCCTTCCTTCCGAATTCCTTCCTTCCGAATTCCTTCCTTCCGAATTCCTTCCTTCCTTCCAAATTCCTTCCTTCCTTCCGAATTCCTTCCTTCCTTCCTTCCTTCCTTCCTTCCTTCCTTCCTTCCTTCCGATATACATTGAACCGAATTCCGACCTCCCTTCTTTCTCGATACTTTCCTTCCGACTTCCTTCCTTACAAATTCCTTCACTCCGAATTACTCCCTTCCGAATTCCTTCCCTCCTTCATTCCGAATTCCTCCCTTCTGAAGTTCTTCCTTCCTTCTGAAATCCTTCCTTCCTTCCAAAACTTATCCTTCCTTCTTCCTTCCTTCCTTTCAAATTCCTTCCTTTCGAATTCCTTCCATTCGAATTCCTTCCTTCCTTCCTTCCTTCCTTCCTTCCTTCCTTCCTTCCTTCCTTCCTTCCTTCCTTCCTTCCTTCCTTTTGAATTCAGAATTACTTCCTTCCTTCCAAATTCTTTCATTCCTTCCTTCTGAATTCATTCCTGCGTGCTTTCTTCGGAATTCCTTCCTTCCTTCCTTCCTTCCTTCCTTCCTTCCTTCCTTCCTTCCTTCCTTCCTTCCTTCCTTCCTTCCAAATTACTTCCGAATTCTTTTCTTCCTGCCTCCCTCCCCTCCTCCCTGACTCCCTTCCTTGCGAATTCTTTCCTTTCAAATTATTTCCTTCCTTCCAAATTCTTTCCTTCCAAATTACTTCCTTCCGAATTTCTTCCTGCGTCCTTTCTTTGGAATTCCTTCCTTCCTTCTTTATTTCCTTCCTTCCTTCCTTCCGTCCTTCCGTCCTTCCGTCCTTCCGTCCTTCCGTCCTTCCGTCCTTCCTTCTGAAGTCCTTCCTTCTGAAGTCCTTCCGTCCTTCCTTCTGAATTCCTTCCGAATTCCTTCCTTCCGAATTCCTTCCTTCCTTCCTTCCGAATTCCTTCCTTCCGAATTCCTTCCTTCCTTCCTTCCTTCCTTCCTTCCGAATTCCTTCCTTCCTTCCGAATTCCTTCCTTCCGAATTCCTCCCTAGCTTCCGAATTCCTTCCTTCCTTTCGAAATCCTTCCGAATTCCTTCCTTCCGAACTCCTTCCTTCCGAATACCTTCCTTTCGAATTCCTTCCTTTCGAATTCCTTCCTTCCAAATTCCTTCCGAATTCCTTTCTTGCTTCCTACCGAATTCCTTTCGTCCGAATTCCTTTCTTCCTTCTGAAAATTTTCCTTCCTTCCTTCCAAAATCCATGCTTCCTTCTTCCTTCCTTCCTCTCTTCTTATTTACATCAATACGAATTCCATCCTCCCTTCCTTCTCAATACCTTCCTTCCGAATTCCTTCATTCCGAATTCCTTCCTTCCGAATTCCTTCCTTCCAAATTCCTTCCTTGTTCCAAAGTCATTACTTCCTTCATTCCTTCCTTCCTTCCCTCCTTCCGAATCCCTTCCTTCCGAATCCCTTCCTTCCGAATTCCTTCCTTCCAAATTCATTCCTTCCTTCCAAATTCCTTCCTTCCTTCCAAATTCCTTCTTTCCAAATTCCTTCATTCCTAATTCCTTCCTTCTTTCCTTCTGAATTCCTTCCTGCATCCTGTCTTCGAAATTCATTCCTTCCTTCCTTCCTTCCTTCCTTCCTTCCTTCCTTCCTTCCTTCCTTCCTTCCTTCCTTCCCTTCGAATTTCTTCCGAATTCCTTCCTTTCGAATTCCTTCTGAATTCCTTCCGACTTTCTTCGATCCCTTCGAATTCCATCCAAATTCCTTCCTTCCAAATTCCTTCCTTCCTTCCAAATTCCTTCCTTTCTTCCTTCCGAAATCCATCCTTCCTCCTTCCTTCCTTCCGATTTACATCAAACCGAATTCCGTCCTCCCTTCTTTCTCAATACCTCCCTTCCGAATTCCTTCCTTCCCTCCTTCCTTCCTTCCGAATTCCTTCCTTCCAAATTCCTTCCTTCCGAAATCCTTCCTTCCTTCCGAAACTTATCCTTCCTTCCTTCCTTCCTTCCTTCCTTCCTTCCTTCACAGTATCACAGTATCACAGTATCACTTAGGTTGGAAAGGACCTCGGGGATCATCGAGTCCAACCTATCAACACAGACCCCATGCCTAGACCATGGCACCAAGTGCCACGTCCAATCTCCCCTTGAACGCCTCCAGGGTCGATGACTCAACCACCTCCCTGGGCAACCCATTCCAATGCCGAATGACTCGCTCGGTGAAGAACTTCCTCCTCACCTCGAGTCTGAACTTCCCCTGGCGCAGCCTGAGACTGTGTCCCCTCGTTCTGGTGCTGGCTGCCTGGGAGAAGAGGCCAACCCCTCCTGGCTACAACCACCCTTCAGGTAGCTGTAGAGGCAATGAGGTCACCCCTGAGCCTCCTCTTCTCCAGGCTAAACAATCCCAGCTCCTCAGCCTCTCCTCATAGGGCTTGTGTTCAAGGCCTCTCACCAGCCTTGTTGCCTTCTCTGGACACGCTCAAGTGTTTCGATGTCCTTCTTAAATTGAGGGGCCCAGAACTGGACACAGTACTCTGGTGCGACCTAACCAAAGCAGAGTACAGGGCACTATGACCTCCCTGCTCCTGCTGGCTACACTATTCTAATGCAGGCCAGGATGCCATTGGCCCTCCTGGCCACCTGGGCACACTGCTGGCTCATATTCAGGTGGCTGTCGATCAGCACCCAGGTCCCTCTCTGTTTGGGAGCTCTCCAGCCACTCCGACCCCAGCCTATAGCTCTGCATGGGATTGCCATAGCAAAGTGCAGCACTCGGCACTTGGACTTGTTGAATGCCATCTCATTGGACTCTGCCCATCTGTCCAGTCAGTCGAGGTCCTCTGCAGAGCCTTTCTACCCTCTAACTGACTAACATCTGCCCCTAACTTTGTGTCATCTGCAAACTTGCTGATGACTGACTCTCCCTTCATCCAGATCATCAATGAATATGTTGAAGAGGACAGGGCCAGCACTGATCCTGGGGGACACCACTGGTGACTGGCCTCCAGCTGGATGTGGCACCGTTCACTACCACTCTCTGGGCCCGCCTCCAGCCAGTTCTAACCCAGTACAGAGTGTAATGGTCCAATCCACGGGCTAACAGCTTAGTCAGCAGTTTGCTGTGGGGACGGTGTCAAAGGCCTTGCTGAAGTCTGGGTAGACCACATCCACAGGCCTCCCCACATCCACCAGACGGGTCACCTGATCATAGAAAGAGATCAGGTTGGAGAGGCAGGATCTGCCTTTCCTGAATCCATGTTGGCTGGACCTGAGCCCTTGGCCATCCTTCAGGTGCGCAGTTATTGCCGCCAGGATAATCTGCTCCATCACTTTCCCTGGCACTGAGGTCAGACTGACCGGCCTGTAGTTTCAGGTTCCTCCATCCGACCCTTCTTGTGGATGGGGACCACGTTAGCCAGTTTCCAGTCATCTGGGACCTCACCGGTGAGCCAGGACTGGAGGAAAATGATGGAGAGTGGCCTAGCTAGCACATCTGCCAACTCTCTCAGCACCTAGGATGGATCCCATCCGGTCCCATGGACTTGTGAATATCCAAGTGGCTCAGCAGGTCCCGAACTAACTCCTCATGGATTTCCGGGGCATTACACTGCTCCCGACCCCATCGCCCAGCTCCAGGCCACTCGTCCTGAACTCCTGCCTTGCTGTTAAAAATTGAGGCAAAGAATGTGTTCAGGACCTCAGCTTTCTCCTCATCCTCAGTCACCGTGTTCCCCTCCAGGTCCACTAGGGAGTGCAGGTTCTTCCTGCCCCTCTTCTTATTGTTAATATATTTATAAAAATGCTTTTTATTGTCTTTGACTGAGGTGGCCAGCTTCAGTTCCAGCTGGGCCTTAGCCTCCCTAATTTTATTCCTACATAATCTAACAGCTTCCTTGAACATACCTCGAGAAGCCTTCCCCTCCTTCCAAAGGTGATACAGCCTCCTCTTCCCCCTTAAATCCTCCAGGAGCTGCTTGCTCATCCAGGCTGTCGCCTTCCCCGCCGGCTTGCCTTCCGGCACGTAGGAACCGCCAATTCCTGTGCCTTCAAGAGCTCCTGTTTGAAGTAGGTCCAACCCTCCTGAACCCCTTGGTTCATGAGGGCTAGTACCCAGGGGACTTTACAAACAAGTTTCTTAAATAGGCTGAAGTTCGCCCTTCCTTCCTTCCTTCCCTCCTTCCGAATTCCTTCCTTCCGAATTCCTTCCTTCCAAATTCCTTCCTTCCAAATTCCTTCCTTCCTTCCGAATTCCTTCCTTCCTTCCTTCCGAATTCCTTCCTTCTGAATTCCGTCCTTCCTTCCGAATTCCGTCCTTCCTTCCGAAACCCTTCCTTACTTCCTTCAGAATTCCTTCCTTTTTTCCTTCCTTCCTCCCTTCCTTCCTTCCTTCCTTCCTCCCTTCCTTCCTTCCGTCCTTCCTTCCTTCCTTCCTTCCGATTTGCATCGCCGGAATTCCGTCCTCCCTTCTTTCTCAATACCTCCCTTCCGAATTCCTTCCTTCCTTCCGAATTCCTTCCTTCCGAATTTCTTCCTTTCAATTCCTTCCTTCGAATTCCTTCCTTCCTTCAAAATCCTTCCTTCCTTCGAAACTTATCCTTCCTTCCTCCTTCCTTCCTTCCTTCCTTCCTTCCTTCCTTCCTTCCTTCCTTCCGAATTCCTTCCTTCCGAATTCCTTCCTTCCGAATTCCTTCCTTCTGAAGTCCTTCTTTCCTTCCAAAATCCTTCCTTCCTTCCTTCCTTCCTTCCTTCTTACCTTCCTTTTGAGTTCCTTCCTTCCTTCCTTCCTTCCGATTTACATCGAACGAATTCAAATCCTCCTTCTTTCTCAATACCTCCTTCCGATTCCTTCCTTCCTTCGAATTCCTTCCTTCGAATTACTTCCTTTCAATTCCTTCCTTCAATTCCTTCCTTCCTTCAAAATCCTTCCTTCCTTCTGAAACTTATCCTTCCTTCCTTCCTTCCTTCTTCCCTTCCTTCCTTCCTTCCTTCCTTCCTTCCTTCCTTCCTTCCTTCCTTCTTACCTTCCTTTTGAGTTCCTTCCTTCCTTCCTTCCTTCCGATTTACATCGAACCGAATTCCGTCCTCCCTTCTTTCTCAATACCTCCCTTCCGAATTCCTTCCTTCCTTCCGAATTCCTTCCTTCCGAATTACTTCCTTTCGAATTCCTTCCTTCCGAATTCCTTCCTTCCTTCCAAAATCCTTCCTTCCTTCCGAAACTTATCCTTCCTTCCCCCTTCCTTCCTTCCTTCCTTCCTTCCTTCCTTCCTTCCTTCCTTCCTTCCTTCCTTCCTTCCTTCCTTCCTTCCTTCCTTCCTTCCTTCTTACCTTCCTTTTGAGTTCCTTCCTTCCTTCCTTCCTTCCGATTTACATCGAGACGAATTCAAATCCTCCTTCTTTCTCAATACCTCCTTCCGAATTCCTTCCTTCCTTCGAATTCCTTCCTTCGAATTACTTCCTTTCAATTCCTTCCTTCAATTCCTTCCTTCCTTCCAAAATCCTTCCTTCCTTCCGAAACTTATCCTTCCTTCCCCCTTCCTTCCTTCCTTCCTTCCTTCCTTCCTTCCTTCCTTCCTTCCTTCCTTCCTTTTTTGGATTCCTTCCTTCATTCCTTTCTAATTCCTTCCTTTCTAGTTCCTTCCTTTCTAGTTCCTTCCTTTCGAATTCCTTCCTTGCAAATTCCTTCCAAATTCCTTTCTTCCTTCCTCCCTCCCCTCCTCCCTGCCTCCCTTCCTTGCGAAGTCATTCCTTACAAATTCCTTCCTTCCTTCCTTCCTTCCTTCCTTCCTTCCTTCCTTCCTTCCTTCCTTCCTTCCTTCCTTCCTTCCAATTTACATTGAACCGAATTCCGACCTCCCTTCTTTCTCGATACCTTCCTTCCGACTTCCTTCCGAATACCTTCCTTCCTTCCTTCTGAATTCCTTTCTTCCGAATTCCTTCATTCTGAATTCCTTCCTAACTTCCGAATTCCTTCCTTCCTTTCGAATTCCTTCCGAATTCCTTCCTTCCGAATTCCTTCATTCCTAATTCCTTCTTACTTCCTTCCGAATATCTTCCTTCCAAATTCCTTTCTTCCTTCCAAAATCCATCCTTCCTCCTTCCTTCCTGCCTTCCTAATTCCTTCTTTCCTTCCGTCCTTCCTTCCTTCCTTTCAAATTCCTGCCTTCCTTCCATTCCTTCCTGCGTCCTTTCTTTGAAATTCCTTCCTTCCTTCTTTATTTCCTTCCTTCCTTCCTTCCTCTCCTTCCTTCCTTCCTTCCTTCCTTCCTTCCTTCCTTCCTTCCTTCCTTCCTTCCTTCCTTCCTTCCTTCCTTCCTTCCAAATTCCTTCCTTTGGAATTCCTTCCTTTCGTATTCCTTCCTTCCAAATTACTTCCGAATTCTTTTCTTCCTGCCTCCCTCCCCTCCTCCCTGACTCCCTTCCTTGCGAATTCTTTCCTTTCAAATTACTTCCTTCCTTCCAAATTCTTTCCTTCCAAATTACTTCCTTCCGAATTTCTTCCTGCGTCCTTTCTTTGGAATTCCTTCCTTCCTTCTTTATTTCCTTCCTTCCTTCCGTCCGTCCTTCCGTCCTTCCGTCCTTCCGTCCTTCCTTCTGAATTCCTTCCTTCCTTCCTTCCTTCCTTCCTTCCGATTTACATTGAATCGAATTCCGACCTCCCTTCTTTCTCGATACCTTCCTTCCGAATTCCTTCCTTCCAAATTCCTTCACTCCGAATTCCTCCCTTCCGAATTCCTTCCTTCCTTCCTTCCAAATTCCTTCCTTCTGAAATTCTTCCTTCCTTCTGAAATCTTTCCTTCCTTCCAAAACTTATCCTTCCTTCTTCTTTCCTTCCTTTCAAATTCCTTCCTTTCAAATTCCTTCCTTTTGAATTCCTTCCATTCGAATTCCTTCCTTCCTTCCGAATTCCTTCCGAATTCCTTCCGTTTGAATCCCTCCCTTCCTTCCTTCCTTCCTTCCTTCCTTCCTTCCTTCCTTCCAAATTCTTTCGTTTAAAATTCCCTCCTTCCTGCCTTCTTCCAAATTCCTTCCTTTCGAATTCCTTCCATCATTCTGAAACTTATCCTCCTCCTTCCTTCCTTCCTTCCGAATTCCTTCCTTCCGACTTCCTTCCTTCCGAATTCCTTCCTAACTTCCGAATTCCTTCCTTCCTTTCAAATTCCTTCCGAATTCCTTCCTTCCGAATTCCTTCCTTCCTAATTCCTTCCTTTCTTCCCTCCGAATATCTTCCTTCCGAATTCCTTTCTTCCTTCGAAACTCCATCCTTCCTCCTTCCTTCCTGCCTTCCTAATTCCTTCTTTCCTTCCGTCCTTCCTTCCTTCCTTTCAAATTCCTTCCGAATTCCTTCCTTCCTTCCCAATTCCTTCCTTCCTTCTGAATTCCTTCCTTCTGAATTCCTTCCTTCCTTCCTAAATCCTTCATTCCTTCCAAAATCCATCCTTCCTTCCTCCTTCCTTCCTTCTTCATTTCAAATTCCTTCCGAATTCCTTCCTTCCGAATTCCTTCCTTCCGAATTCCTTCCTTCCTTCCGAATACCTTCCTTACTTCCTTCCAAATTTCTTTATTCCTTATTCCTTTCTTCCTTCTGAAATCGATCCTTCCTTTCTTCCTTCCGAAATCCATCCTTCCTTCCTTCCTTCCTTATTTACTTCCTTTCGAATTCCTTCCTTTCGAATTCCTTCCGAATTCCTTCCTTCCAAATTCCTTCCGAATTCCTTCCTTACGAGTTCCTTCCTTGCTTCCTGCCGAATTCCTTTCCTCCGAATTCCTTTCTTCCTTCTGAAATTTTTCCTTCCTTCCTTCCAAAATCCATGCTTCCTTCTTCCTTCCTTCCTTCCTCTCTTCTTATTTACATCGATACAAACTCCGTCCTCCCTTCCTTCTCAATACCTTCCTTCCGAATTCCTTCATTCCGAATCCCTTCCTTCCGAATTCCTTCCTACCAAATTCCTTCCTTGTTCCAAAGTCATTACTTCCTTCATTCCTTCCTTCCTTCCCTTCTTCCTCCCTTCCTTCCAAATTCCTTCCTTCCAAATTCCTTCCTTCCAAATTCCTTCCTTCTTTCCTTCTGAATTCCTTCCTACGTCCTTTCTTCGAAATTCCTTCCTTCCTTCCTTCCTTCCTTCCTTCCTTCCTTCCTTCCTTCCTTCCTTCCTTCCTTCCCTTCGAATTTCTTCCGAATTCCTTCCTTTCGAATTCCTTCTGAATTACTTCCGACTTTCTTCGATCCCTTCGAATTCCATCCAAATTCCTTCCTTCTAAAATCCTTCCTTCCTTCCAAATTCCTTCCTTACTTCCTTCCGAATTCCTTCCTTACAAATTCCTTCCTTCCTTCCTTCCGATTTACATCGAACAATTCAAATCCTCCCTTCTTTCTCAATACCTCCTTCCTTCCTTCCTTCCTTCCTTATTTCCTTCCATTTTCCTTCCTTCCTTCCTTCCTTCCTTCCTTCCTTCCTTCCTTCCTTCAAATTTTTTTCTTCAAATTCCTTCCTTCCGAAATCCTTCCTTCCTTCCGAAACTTATACTTCCTTCCTTCCTTCCAAATTCATTCCTTCCTTCCTTCCTTCCAAATTACTTCCTTCCGAATTCCTACCTGCGTCCTTTCTTTGGAATTCCCTCATTCCTTCTTTATTTCTCCCTTCTTTCTCAATACCTCCTCGATTCCTTCCTTCCTTCCTTCCTTCTGTCCTTCCGTCTATCCGTCCTTCCGTCCTTCCTTCTGAATTCCTTGTGCATTCCTTCCTTCCTTCCGAATTCCTTCCTTCCGAATTCCTTCCTTCCGAATTCCTTCCTTCCTTCCTTCCGAATTCCTTCCTTCCTTCCTTCCCAATTCCTTCCTTCCTTCTGAATTCCTTCCTTCTTAATTCCTTCCTTCCTTCCTTCATCCTTCCTTCCTTCCTTCCAAAATCCATCCTTCCTTCCTCCTTCCTTCCTTCCTTCCTTCCTTCCTTCCTTCCTTCCTTCCTTCCTTCCTTCCTTCCTTCCTTCCGAATTCCTTCCTTTCGAATTCCTTCCTATCGAATTCCTTCCTTCCTTCCTTCCTTCCGAATTCCTTCCTTCCTTCCTTCCTTCCTTCCTTCCTTCTTCCTTCCGAATTCCTTCCTTTCGAATTCCTTCCTTTCGAATTCCTTCCTTCCTTCCAAAAATATCCTTCCTTCCTTCGAAATTCCTTCCTTCCTAACTTCCTTCCTTCCTTTCAAATTCCTTCCTTTTGAATTCCTTCCTTTCGATTACCTTCCTTCCTTTCTATTTCCCTCCTTCCTTCCTTTCGAATTCCTTCCGAATTCCTTCCTTCCTTCCTTCCTAAATCCTTCCTTCCTTCTTCCTTCCTTCCTTCCTTCTGATTTACATCGTTACATATTCCGTTCTCCCTTCCTTCTCAATAACTTCCATCTGAATTCTTTCATTCTGAATTACTTCCTTCTAAATTCCTACTTCAATGCGAATTCCTCCCAAATTCCTTCCTTCCTTCCTTCCTTCCTTCCATATTCCTTCCTTCCTTCCATCCTTCTTTCCGTCCTTCCGTCTTTCCGTCCTTCCTTCCAAATTCCTTCTGAATTCCTTCTTTCCGAATTCATTTCTTTCTTCTGAAATCCATCCTTTCTCCTTCCTTCCTTCCTTCGTTCCTTCTTCCTTCTTTCGTTCCTTCTTCCTTCCTTCCTTTCTTCCTTCCTTCCTTCCTTCCTTCCTTCCTTCCTTCCTTCCTTCCTTCCTTCCTTCCTTCCGAATTCCTTCCTTCCGAATTCCTTCCTAATTCCTTCCGAATTCCTTGCTTCCTTTCAAATTCCTTCCTTCCTTTCGATTTCCTTTCTTTCTAATCCTACCCGAATTCCTTCCTTTCAAATTCCTTCCTTCCTTCCGAATTCCTTTCTTCTTTCCGAATTCCTGCGTTCCGTATTCCTTTCTTCCTTCAGAAATCCATTCATCCTTCCTTCCTTCCTTCCTCCCTTCTTTCCTTCCTTCCTTCCTCCTTCTTTCTTTCCTTCCTTCATTCCTTCCTTCCTTCCTTCCTTCCTCCCTTATTCCTTCGTTTTAAATTCCTTCCTTCCTTCCTTCCCTCCTTCCATCCTTCCTTCCGTATTACTTCCTTTTGAATTCCTTCCTTCAGAATTCCTTCCTTCCTTCTGAAACTTATCCTTTTTTCTTCCTTCCTTCCTTCCTTCATTCATTCTTTCTTCCTTCATTCCTTTCATTCCTTCCTTCCTTCCTTCCTTCCTTCCTTCCTTCCTTCCTTCCTTCTTTCCTCCCTTCCTTCCTTCTTTCCTTCCTTCCTTCCAAAATCCATCCTTCCTTCTTCCTTCCTTCCTTCCTTCCAATTTACATTGAAACTGTGACCGATTGACGTTGCCCCCTTAAGAAAGGGAATATGGTGGACGGAAGATGGTAAACGGAAAGAATAGTCTAAACTAATTTCATTGGTCAAGTGGGAGGAAGCACCTTCTGAACTGGGAGATATCCTGGGCACTCCGGGAATTTCTCGGTCAGTCTTGCTTCCGCCTTTCCTTTGGGCAGCAACTCTTTTCTGTGCTGGGCTTTCTGCCAAGACTTCGGCCTTGAAGATAAGATAACCAGGCCTGTATTAACTGCTTCCAATTAACACAAACTGCTTTTAACTTCTTTCTTTCTCTTTCTCCCTCTTTTCCGAACTACTCTGGGGAAACGCGGGGGGAGAGAGAGGAGAGCGGAGGTGGGGAACCCCTCGGCAGAGGGGGGTTACTCTCATTTCTGTGTTACTCTGTTGTATATCTTTGTATATATTGTAGATATTGTAAATTTGTAAATATTCCCCTGCAAAATCCTACACTGCTTTGTAAATATAGCTCCACTGCTTTGCTAATTCAGCTTGTGAGGTTTTTTTTCTTTTCCCTTCAATTTTTCTTTCCCTTTTACCTTACAGGGGGGAGGGAAGAGGCTTCTTAGCCTTACCCCTTCCAACCCACCACAGATACGAATTCCGTCCTCCCTTCTTTCTGAATTCCTTCATTCCGATTTCCTTTCTTCCGAATTCCTTTCTTTATTGTGAATTCCTCACAAATTCCTTCCTTGCTTCCTTCCTTCCTTTTGAACTCCTTCCTTCCTTCCCTCCTTCCTTCCTTCCTTCCTTCCTTCCGAATTCCTTCCTTCCGAATTCCTTCCTTTCGAATTCCTTCCTTCCTTCCTTCCGAATTCCTTCCTTCCTTCCTTCCTTCCTTCCTTTTGAATTCTTTCCTTCCTTTTGAATTCTTTCCTTCCTTCCTTCCTTCCTTCCTTCCTTTTGAATTCAGAATTAGAATAGAATAGAATAGAATAGAATAGAATAGAATAGAATAGAATAGAATAGAATAAACCAGGTTGGAAGAGACCTTCAAGATCATCACGTCCAACCTATCATCCAACACCACCCAATCAAATAACCCATGTAACCAAGCACCCTGTCAAGTCTCCTCCTGAACACCTCCAGTGACGGCGACTCCACCACCTCCCCAGGCAGCCCATTCCAATGGGCAATCACTCTCTCTGTGTAAAACTTCATCCTGACCTCCAGCCTGAACTTCCCCCGGTGCAGCCTGAGACTGTGTCCTCTTGTTCTGGTGCTGGCTGCCTTCGAGAAGAGACCAACCTCTGCCTGTTTACAACCCTCTTTCGGGTAGTTGTAGAGAGCAATAAGGTCACCCCTGAGTCTCCTCCCCTCCAGGCTAAGCAGCCCCAGCTCCCTCAGTCTCTCCTCATAGGGCTTGTGTTCCAAGCCCCTCACTAACTTCGTTGCCCTTCTCTGGACTTGTTCCAGCAAGTCAACATCCTTCCTAAACTGAGGGGCCCAGAACTGGACACAGTACTCGAGGTGTGGCCTGACCAGTGCAGTGTACAGGGGCAGAATGACCTCCCTGCTCCTGCTGGCCACATTGTTCTTAATGCAGGCCAGGATGCCATTGGCCCTCTTGGCTGCCTGGGCACACTGCAGGCTCATGTTCATCCTACCATCAACCAGCACCCCCAGGTCCCTCTCTGCCTGGCTGCTCTCCAGCCACTCTGACCCCAGGCTGTAACACTGCATGGGGTTGTTGTGGCCAATGTGCAGAACCCGGCACTTGGATGTGTTAAATCTCATGCCGTTGGACTCTGCCCATCTGTCCAGCCTGTCAAGGTCTCTCTGCAAAGCCTCTCCACCCTCTAGCAGATCAACTACTGCCCCAAGCTCGGTGTCATCAGCACATTTACTGATGATAGACTCAATGTCCTCATCCAGATCATCAATAAAGATGTTAAAGAGGATGGGGCCCAGAACTGATCCCTGGCACTTGTTATTAATGTATTTATAGAAGGACTTTTTGTTGTCCTTCACAGCAGAGGCCAGACTAAGCTCCAAATGCGCTTTTACGTCCCTTATTTTCTTCCTGCAAGACCTAGCAACTTCCTTAAATTTTTCACGGGTTGCCTCCCCTCTCTTCCAACGGTGATACACCCTCTTTTTTTCCCTTAGTTCCATTAAAAGTTCTTTAACCATCCAGGCTGGCCGTCTGCCCCGGCGGCTCATCTTCCGGCACATTGGCACAGCCTGTCCCTGAGCCTTCAACAGTTCTTCCTTGAAGTAGGACCAGCTCTCCTGGACCCCTTTGTTTTTAAGGGCTTTATCCCAAGGAACCCTCTGAATTAGTTCAGCTTGAGGTAGCCTGAAGTCAGCCCTCCGAATCCAGAGTGGAGGTCTTCTTGCTACCCCTCTTAGCTTGACCAAATAATGAGAATTCAATTATCTCGTGGTCACTGGCCCTAAGCACCCTCCGACCACCGCATCCCCACCTACCCTTCCCTATTGGTGAAGGAGGTCAAGCATAGCCTTGCCCCTGGTAGCTCTCACAGCACCTGGGATAAGAAGCTGTCCTCCATGCATTCTAAGAACCTCCTAGATTGCCACTTCTCTGCTATGTTAAGATCCCAGCAGATATCAGGCAAGTTGAAGTCGCCCATGAGAACAAGGTCAGGCGATCTTGAGACAGCCTTAAGCTGCCTATAGAATGACTCATCAACATCCTCCTCCTGGTTGGGTGGTCTATAACAAGCTCCAACCAGGATGTCAGCCCTGTTGGCCTTCCCTCTAATTCTTACCCACAGGCACTCAACCCAATCGTCCCTAATCTCCATCTCAATGGCATCTAGTGCCTCCCTGACGTATAGGGCCACCCCTCCACCCTTCTTCCTTACCTGTCTCTGGAAGAGCCTGTAGCCATCAATTGCAGCGCTCCAGTCATGTGAGTCATCCCACCACGTCTCTGTGATGGCAACTACATCATAACTTTCCTGCTGCAGCAAGGCTTCCAGCTCCTCTTGTTTGTTGCCCATGCTTCGTGCATTAGTGTACATGCACTTCATCCGGGCTGCTGGTTTCACCTCTGGCTCTGGCTTATCACCCCAGACCCCAGCCTGGGAGGACTGGTTTCAACCCCTTCCCCCTTGAAACTAGTTTAAAGCCCTATCTATGAGACCTGCCAATTCCCTCCCCAGAATCTTTTTCCCTTTGAGGATAGGCCATTCTCATACCTCTGATCTTACCCCTCCTCTGGGACAGATGTGCTCCATCTGTTGCCAGCTGGCCCTGGTGCAGCAGAAAGTTTTCAAGTTCAAAAAAACCCAAAATTCTTTTGCCTGTACCAGCCTTTAAGCCACTTGTTGACTTCAGCTGCTGACCTGTTCATATGGTATTCCCACCTGCATCTAAGGGCATAGACGGAAAAATTATTTGTGCCCTGATCCCTCAACCAGATCTCCCAGGGCCTGAAGTCATCTTTGATAGCCCTGGGAGTTCTGTTTGCAACATCATCATTCCCTAACTGCATAACTATCAAGGGATAATAGTCAGAGGCTGCACCATACCAGGCAGTCTTCTGGTAACATCTCCAACCATGGCTCCTGGAAGGGAACAAACCTCCTGTGGTAGGGTCTGGCCGACATATGAGGCCCTCTGTTCCTCAGGAGGAATCACCAATAACAATTACCCTCCTCTTTTTTTAAGGGGCAAGTCCTGATGCCGGCGGTGGCTGCTTTAGCTTAGGCTGTTTCACCTTAGGTCGTTTCACCTTAGGCTGTTTTGCCACAGGAAAATCCCAGATGGCGTGCCCTCCGATATCAGAATCACCTCACCCTCAACCTCCAATGCCCCGTACTTTTTTTTTCCAAGGGCAGTGGGGGATGAGGGTCAAGGAGGTTTAACCTTGCATCTTTTGATAGGAACCTGCATCCATTCCCTCTTCTTTTTGGATAACTGGCCTCTGCTGGGGCCTGCAGAGCCTGGTTACTCAGGTTCGTCACCCTTCTGCAATTGCATACATCTCTCAATCTAGCAACCTTATCCTTCAGTCCAGCCACCAGGCTAAGCAGACAGTCGATCTGCTCACACCTAAAGCAGGAGCCGTCCCCTCTACCCTGCATCTCAAGTGCCAGGTTCAGCACTGTCTGCAGCTAGATGCCTGGACACCTACCCCTTGCTTATGACACCTACCTATCTGCTTATATTCCCCTCAGTCTGAGTCGAGACTGACTTTTTAAAAAGGAGTTATTGCGGCGAGTTACCACCATGGCTAGCCCTACCCACGGACCTACTGGAGAATGTTTTGTTTTAAAAAGTGTGGCGGGCGCGCGTCCGAGCGAAGGCGGGCTGAAGCGGAAGCTGCCGCGAGCTGCCGCGGGCTTTGAAACTGCCGCGGCACGCAGGGACCCGAGCGATCCCGAACACGTGGAGAATCGGTGGCCGATTCCTGCCGAGCCAGAGGCTGTGTGCAGGTCCTTCAGGTCAAAAATAGCAGCAGTCCGTGCTTTTCCGAGGCTTCCGGTCTCGATGTGTGTCCCCGATGGAGCTTACCGCTGAAGAAGGACATCACTGCCCATTGCAGGCTCGAACCCACAATCTCAACACTCAGAGTCTCATGCCCTACCAACTGAGCCACGTGGTCCACCAATTCCTTCCTTCCTTCCAAATTCTTTCATTCCTTCCTTTTGAATTCATTCCAGCATGCTTTCTTTGGATTCCTTCCTTCCTTCCTTCCTTCCTTCCTTCCTTCCTTCCTTCCTTCCTTCCTTCCTTCCTTCCTTCCTTCCTTCCTTCCTTCCTTCCTCCTCCCTCCACTCCTTCCTTCCTTCCTTCCTTCCTTCAAATTCCTTCCTTTCAAATTCCTTCCTTAAAATTCCTTCCTTCAAATTACTTCTAATTCCATTCTTCTGCCTCCCAATTCCTTCCTTCCTTCCAAATTCTTTCATTCCTTCCTTTTGAATTCATTCAGCATGCTTTTATTTGGAATTCCTTCCTTCCTTCCTTCCTCCCTTCCTCCTTCCTTCCCTCGTTCATTCCTTCCTCCTTCCTCCCTTCCTCCTTCATTCCCTCCTTCCTTCCTCCCTCCCTCCCTTCCTTCCTTCCTTCCTTCCTTCCAGATTAAGCTTCGGCTTCATTGATTCCTTCGTTCATTCATTCTGGATTCGTTCCATAGTCAGCTTTCTTTGGATTCGCTTCCTCCTTCTTTTTCCTTCCTTCGGCTTCCTTCGATTCCGATTCGATTCCGATTCTAAATTCATTCTAGTTCCATCAGTTCCTTCTGTTCCTTCGATTCCTTCCTTCATTCAATTCCTTCCTTCCTTCAATTCCTTCCTTCTGATTCCTTTCTTCCTTTCGAAATCCTTCCTTCCTACCTTCCCTCCTTTCTTCCGATTTACGTCGAACTGAATTCCGTCCTCCCTTCTTTCTCACTACCTTCCTTCCGAATTCCTTCAATCCGAATTCCTCCCTTCTGAATTCCTTCCTTCCTTCCAAAAACCTTCCTTTATTCCTTCCGAAACCTATCTTTCCTTCTTCCTTCCTTCCTTCCTTCCTTCCTTCCTTCCTTCCTTCCTTCCTTCCTTCCTTCTTCCTTCCATCCTTCCTTCCTTCCTTCCTTCCTTCCTTCCTTCCTTCCTTCCGAATTCCATCCTTGCAAATTCCAGTTCGAATTCCTTTCTTCCTGCCTACCTCCCCTCCTCCCTGCCTCACTTCCTTGCGAATTCATTCCTTACAAATTCCTTCCTTCCTTCCTTCCTTCCTTCCTTCCTTCCTTCCTTCCTTCCTTCCTTCTTCCTTCCTTCCTTCCTTCAATTTACGTCGATCCAATTCAACTCCTTCTTTCGATACCTTCCTTCAAATTCCTTCCTTCAAGTTCCTTCATCCAGTTCCTTCCTTCAATTCCTTCCTCGTCCTTCAGTTCCTTCCTTACTTCCTTCCGAAATCCTTCCTTCATTCCTTCCGAAACTTATCCTTCCTTCTTCCTTCCTTCCTTCCATCCTTCCTTCCTTCCTTCCTTCCTTCCTTCTGAATTCCTTTCTTCCTTTCGAAATCCTTCCTTCATACCTTCCGAAATCCACATTTCCTACTTCCTTCTGTCCTTCCTTCCTACCTTCCCTCCTTTCTTCCGATTTACGTCGAACCGAATTCCGTCCTCCCTTCTTTCTCACTACCTTCCTTCGATTCCTTCCAATCAGTTCCTCCTTCCAGATTCCTTCCTTCCTTCGAAATCATTCATTCATTCGTTCGAAACTTATCCTTCCTTCTTCCTTTCATTCCTTATTCCTTCCTTCACTATCCTGCCTTCCTTCCATATGTGCCATCCTAATTCCTTCCTGCCTTCCTTCCTTCCCCCCTCCCTTTCTCCCTTCCTTCAAAATTCCTTCCTTCCTTCCTTCCTTCCTTTTTTTCAGAATTCCTTCCTTCCGAATTCCTTCCTTCCAAATTCTTTTATTCCGAATCCTTTCCTTGCATCCTTATTCATTTCTTCCTTCCTTCCTGCCTTCCTGCCTTCCTGCCTTCCTGCCTTCCTGCCTGCCTTCCAAATTCCTTCCTTCCTTCCTTCCTTCCTTCCTGCCTTCCTGCCTTCATGCCTTCCTGCCTTCCTGCCTTCCTGCCTACCTTCCACATTCCTTCCTTCCTTTATTCCTTCCTTTCGTTTTCCTTCCTTTCGAATTCCTTCCGTCCATCCTACCTTCCTTCTGGATTCCTTCCTTCCGGATTGCTTGCTTCCTTCCTTCCTTCCTTCCTTCCTTCCTTCCTTCCTTCCTTCCTTCCTTCCTTCTGAATTCCTTTCTTCCAATTTCCTTCCTTCCGAATTCTTTCCTTGCTTCCTAATTCATTTCTTCCTTCATTCTTCCTGTAGCATCATTCCATTGTTCATTCATTTCATTCATTATTTGTTCATTATTATTTATTCATTCATTACCATTTTTCATTATTTATTCATTACATCGTACCATTATTTATCCATCATCATTCTTCATTTTATTTTCATTTATTATTATTCATTATTTTCATTTAATTATTCATTACCATTCATTCATTATTCATTTGTTCATTATTCATTACATTTATTTCATTTATTTTCGCATTTTTCTAATTCCTTTTCTAATTCCTTTCTTTCAAATTTCTTTCTTCCAAAATTACTTCCAGTTCCTTTCTTCCTGCCTCTCTCCTCCTGCCTGCCTCCTTTCTTCCAATACCTTCCTTACAAATTCTTCTTCCTTTCTCCCCAAATTCCTTCCTTCCAAATCTTTCATTCCTTCCTTCTGAATTTCTTTCCTGCTTCTTTTGGATTCCTTCATTCCTTCCTTCCTCCCTTCCTGTTTTGCTTCCTTATTTCCTTCCTTCCTAATTCCTTCTGAATTCCTTCCCTCCTTCCTTCTTTCCTTTCGTTTTCCTTCCTTTCAAATTCCTTCCTTCCAAATTCCTTCCGAATTCCTTTCTTCCTGCCTCTCTCCCTCCTCCTGCCTCCCTCTTTCAGTTCCTTCCTTACAAATTCCTTCCTTCCTTCTGCCTACCTTCAAATTCCTTCCTTCCTTCCTTCTTTACGTTCCTTCTGTCCTTCCTTCGAATTCTTTACTTACTTCCCTAATTCCTTCCTTCGCTTTAGACTTCCATCAAGTTCCTTCCTTCGATTTCCTTCCTTCGTTCCTTCCTTCCTTCAAATTCCTTCCTTCCTTCATTATTCCTCTCTTACTTCCTTCCGGATTCCTTCCTTCCTTCCTTTCGGATTCCTTCCTTCCTTCCTTCCTGCCTTCCTGCCTTCCTGCCTGCCTTCCTCCCTAATTCCTTCCTTCCTTTCGAATTCCGTCCGAATTCCTTCCTTCCGATTTCCTTCCTTCCTTTCGAATTCCTTCCTTGCAAATTCCTTCCGAATTCCTTTCTTCCTGCCTACCTCCTCTACCTGCCTCACTTCCTTGCGAATTCATTCCTTACAAATTCCTTCCTTCCTTCCTTCCTTCTTTCCTTCCTTCCTTCCTTCCTTCCTTCCTTATTCATTCCTTCCATTATTATTCCGTTCATTCCATTTCCTTCCTTCCTATTTGCATCAAACCAGTTCCATCGTCCCGTCTTCCTCGATGCATTCCCAATTTCCTTCATTCAATTCCTTCACTCCGGATTCCTTCCTTCCTTCCTTCCTTCCGAATTCCTTCCTTACTTCCTTCCGAATTCCTTCCTTCTGAATTCCTTTCTTCCTTTCGAAATCCTTCCTTCATACCTTCCGAAATCCATCTTTCCTACTTCCTTCTGTCCTTCCTTCCTACCTTCCCTCCTTTCTTCCAATTTACATCGAACCGAATTCCGTCCTCACTTCTTTCTCACTACCTTCCTTCCAAATTCCTTCAATCCGATTCGCTCCTTCCAGATTCATTCATTCATTCAAAATCATTATTCATTCCATTCGAGACTTATCTTTCCTTCTTCCTTCCTTCCTTCCTTCCTTCCTTCCTTCCTTCATTCCTTCCTTCCAGATTTCTTCCTTCATTTCTTCCTTCAATTCCTTCTTCCTTCCTTCCTTCCTTCCTTCCTTCCTTCCTTCCTTCCTTCCTTCCTTCCTTCCTTCCTTCCTTCCTTTCGAATTCCTTCATTCAGTTCGAATTCCTTTCTTTCTAATCCCTTCCGAATTCCTTCCTTCTGATTTCCTTCCTTCCTTCCAAATTCCTTCTTTCCTTCTGAATACCTTCCTTACTTCCTTCCAAATTCCTTTGTTCCGTTTTCCTTTCTTCCTTCCGAAATCCATCCATCCTTCCTTCCTCCTTTCATGCCTTCTTTCCTTCCTTCCTTCCTGCCTTCCTTCCTTCCTTTCGAATTCCTTCCTTTTGAATTCCTTACGAATTCCTTCCTTCCTTCCTGTCGAATTCCTTTCTTCTGAATTCCTTTCTTCTGAATTCCTTTCTTCCTTCCTGTGACCGTTTGAGGCTGTGCCTTTAAGAAAGGGAATATGGTGGACGGAAGTTGGTAAACGGAAAGAATAATCTAAACTAATTTCATTGGAAGAGTGGGAGGAAGCACCTTCTGAACTGGGAGTGAACTGGGAGTGAACTGGGCACTCCAGGAACTTTATCTTCAGTCTTGCTTCCGCCTCTTCTTCGTGCAGCAACTCTCTCCATGCTGGGCTTTCTGCCAAGGCCTCGGCCTTGAAGACCAGATAAGGGCCATTTAACTCCCTTCCAATTAACACAAACTGCTTCTAACATTTTTTCTCTCTTTTCTTTCCTTTCTATCCCACTCTGGGAAAGGGAAGAGGGAGAACGGAGGTGAAACCACCCTCAGCCGAGAGACCCTCATTTCTGTGTTACTTTATTCTATATCTTTGTATATATTGTAGATATTGTAAATTTGTAAATATTCCCCTGCAAATCCTACACTGCTTTGTAAATAAAGCTCCACTGCTTTGCTAATTCAGCTTGTGAGGTTTTTTTTTTCCTTTCCCTTCAATTTTCTTTCCCTTTACCTTACAAGGGGGAAGGGAGGAGGCTTCTTGACCTTACCCTTCCAACCCACCACATTTTTGTTATTGGCGCCCAACGTGGGGCAGATAATTAGTTTAATTTATTACTTGATTGATTTAGTGTTTTCCAGCTGAATTAGCAAACATGAAGGTATTGTGGTTCGTGGAGCGATTATTCTTTTCAATTTTTGGGGCTCTGGTTTACAGATATTGTTTGGGTTTGATTTTGGATTACCTGGGTAAACATTTGGTGCGGACAATTTATATGTGGGTTATGTATAGAGTTAAACTATGGTATGGAAAATGTATTAATTTCTTATGGCCAGTGAGATACAGGAATGTTACCTCCACCACTCTCCCAATTGAGATAAAGAGTTTAAAGATTCCGCCTGAGGAGAGAGTGGCTTTAGGTGATACCTGGGATCCAAAAGTGATTTATGTGAATGTGTATAAATCTGTTGCTGGTGATGGTGATTGCATATTTGCTGTTCTCTCTGCGGCGAAAGAGAAAGATATCCAGAGCTTGTTTTGTTATTAAAACTAGATCAAAAAGAAAATGCCGTGGCTCGAGATCAGTCCCAGAGTCATCTAGTGATGAGGAAGGTGGAGACTCTCTGTCAATTAAAAAGAAGGCTAAAAAGTTAATTGGTAAAGCAGCTCTAAATGACTTTGCTGATTCCAGCAAGCTGCCAAAGGCGGCAGCTGGTATCAACATAGCGCCTACTCCTTCTCCTACTCCTTCTCCTCCTTCTTCTTCTCCAAGTCGGCCATTAGAGACAGCGTCACTTTCACGCCCAATCCCTCGGTGGGACCGAAGTCACTGCCCCAGCAGCTGATTTATCTCAGGACCTGTCAGCTTCCATTAAGGTGGCTGTAAATTCAAACACAGCTCCAGTTAAGGTGGCTGCTTTAAAGACTAGAGGTGCAAAGGCCAGATGGAGAAGAAGAGGTGGAGACTGATCCTGGTGAGGGCCCTCTACTCTAAAAGATCCTGCCCAGGAGGAAGAGAAGGTTTGTTTTAAAGATCTAGCTAACCTGAGTGAGATCAAAAGCAGGATGGAGATGAAGTTAGGAAAGCAGCTGGCAAAGGTGGTTCTCAGCTTAAAGAGATCCTTAGGAGAATGACAGCAGGATTATATGGACAAAGAATTCAGGGAGACGAGGAGGAAGATGATATTTCAGAGTGTGTGTCTCCACGTGAGGAATTGCGTTATGTCCGTAAAGACTTCCGAAATCCTTCCTTCCTTCCTTCTAAAATCCATGCTTCCTTCTTCCTTCCTTCCTTCCTGCCTTCCTGCCTTCTTGCCTTCCTGCCTTCCTTCCAAATTAAATCCGTCCTTCCTTCCTTCCTTTCTTCCTTCCTTCTATTTTTCCTTCCTTCCTTCCTTCCTTCCTTCCATCCTAATTCCTTTTGAATTCCTTCTGAATTCCTTCCGAATTCCTTCCTTCCTTCCTTCCCAATTCCTTTGTTACAAATTCCTTCCTTCCTTCCTTCCGATTTACATCGATCGTTACTCCGTCCTCCCTTCCTTCTCAATACCTTCCTTCCGAATTCCTTCCTTCCAAATTCCTTTTTTCCTTCCTTCCAAATTCCTTTTTTCCTTCCTTCCTTCCTTCCTTCCTTCCTTCCTTCCTTCCTTCCTCCCTCCTCCTTCGTTCCTCCTCCTCCTCCCTCCTTCCTTCCACCCTTCTTTACCAATTCCTTTGTTACAAATTCTTTCCTTCCTTCCTTCCTTCCTTCCTTCTGAATTCCCTCCTTCCTTCCTTCTGTCATTCCGTCCTTCCTTCCGAATTCCTTCTGAATTCCTTCCTTCCGAATTCCTTCCTTCCGAATTCCTTTCTTCCTTCCTTCCTTCCTTCCTTCCTTCCTTCCTTCCTTCCTTCCTTCCTTCTTCCTTCCATCCTTTTGATTCCTTCCTTCTCCTCCCTCCTCCTCCCTCCTTCATTATTTCCTTCCTTCCTTCCTTTTCCTTATTTCCTTCCTTCCTTCCATTTTCCCTCCTTCGCTCCTTCCTCCTTTCCTTCCTCTTCCTCCTTCTTTTTCCTTCATGATTCCTTCCTTCCTAATTCCTTCCAGTTCTTTATTCCTGCCTCCTCCTCCTCCCTCCCTCCTTCCTTCAAATTCCTTCTTTACAAATTCCATCCTTCATACCCAAGTTCATTTATTCATTCATTTATTCCTTCCATTATTCAATACCATTATCCTCCTCTCCTCCTCCTCCTCCTTTTCCACCCTTCTTTTCACCAGTTCCTTTTTACTGGGTTCATTTTCATTATTTCATTATTTATTTATTTATTATTTCCATTTCATTATTCATTCCATTCCCATTTATTATTTATTATTATCATATTATTCATTCATTATTCATTACAGTTCATTAATATTCAGCCTTCCTTCTGTCCTTCCGTCCTTCCTTCATTGATTCCTTCAGATTCTTTCCTTCAATTCCTTTCTTCCTTCAAATCCATCCATCCTTCTTTCCTTCCTTCCTTCGATTCTTCCTTCGATTCCTTCCTTTCTTTCAAATTCCTTCCTTCCTTTCTTCCTTCCTTCCTTCCTTCCTTCCTTCCTTCCTTCCTTCCTTTGATTCCTTCCTTCCTCCCTCCTTCCTCCTCCTTCCTTCCTTCCTTCCTTCCTTCCTTCCTTCCTTCCTTCCTTCATTCGATTCCTTCCTTCCTTCCGAATTCCTTCCTTCCGAATTCCTTTCTTCCTTCCGAATTCCTTTCAAATTCCTTCCTTCCTTCTTTCCTTCTTTCCTTCTTTTTCCTTCCGATTTACATCGAACCGAATTCGGTCTTCCCTTCTTTCTCTATATCTTCCTTCCGAATTCCTTCACTCCGAAATCCTCCCTTTCGAATTCCTTCCTTTTAAATTCCTTCCGAATTCCTTCCTTCCGAATTACTTTCTTCCTTCAGATTTCCTTCCATACTTCCTTCCTTCCTCCTTCCTTCTGAATACCTTCCTCCCTTCCGAAATCCATCCTTCCTTCCTTCCTTCCTTCCTTCGTTCCTTCCTTCCTTGATTCCTTCCTTTTGAATTCAGAATTCCATCCTTCCTTCCGAATTCTTTCCTTCCTTCCTTCTGAATTCATTCCTGCATGCTTTCTTGATTCCTTCACTCCTTCCTCCCTCCCTCCTCCTCCCTCCTTCCTTCAATTCCTTCCTTCCTTCATTCATTCCTTCCTTCCTTCATTCATTCTTCCTTCCTTCCTTCGTAAGTCCTTCCTTCCGTCATTTCCTTCAAGTCCTTCTTTCCAGTTCCTTCTGGATTCCTTCCTTCTGATTCCTTTCTTCCTTCTGATCATCCTTCCTCCTTCCTTCATTTATTTCCTTCCTTCCTAATTCCTTCCTTCTGAATTCCTTTTTCTATTCTAAATCATCCTTCCTCCTTCCTTCCTTCTTCTTTCCTTTTTCCCTCCTCCTTCCTTCATTCATTACATTATTATTCAATACCATTTTCATTCCTAGTTCATTCATTATTCTGTTCATTTTCTTCATTCTCAGTCAAATCCTTTATCATTATTCATTTATTCTTTCCTTTAAATCATTCCTTCCTTATTTATTTATTCCATTAAACTTCATTATTTCCTTATTCATTCATTATTCTTTCTTATTCCTTTCTTTATTCCTTATTCCTTCCTTTCTTCAGTTCCTTCCTTACCTCCTTCGAGTTCCTTCCCTTCGAGATTCCTTCATTCGATTCCTTTCTTCCTTTCGAAATCCATCCTTCCTCTTTCCTTTCTTCCTTCCTTCCTTCTTCCTTCCTTCCTTTCTTCCGATTTACATCAAACCGAATTCCGTTCTTTCTCAATACCTTCCTTCCGAATTCCTTAACTCCGAATTCCTCCCTTCCGAATTCTTTCCTTTCTTCAGAATTCCTTCCTTACCTCTTTCCGAATTCCTTCCTTCCGAATTCCTCCCTTCCGAATTCCTTCCTTTTGAATTCCTTCCGAATTCCTTCCTTCTGAATTCCGTCCCCCCTTCCGAAATCCTTCCTTCCTTCCTTACGAAATCCATCCTTCCTTCTTCCTTCCTTCCTTCCTTCCTTCCTTCATTATTCCTTCATTCACATTATTCCTTCCGATTTACATCGTCATTATTCCGTCTTTCATTCCGACTTCCTTCCTTCCGAATTCCTTTCTTTATCGCGAACTCCTCACAAATTCCTTCCTTCCTTCCTTCCTTCATTCCTTCCTTCCTTCCTTTTGAATTCAGAATTCCTTCCTTCCTTCCTTCCCAATTCCTTCCTTCCAAATTCTTTCCTTGCATCCTAATTTATTTCTTCCTTCTTTCCTTCCTTCCTGCCTTCCAGCCTTCCTGTCTTCCTGCTTTCCCTCCGAATTAAGGAAGAATTCCATTCTTCCTTCCTCCCTTCCTTCCTTCCTTCCTCCCTTCCTTCCTTCCTTCCTTCCTTCCTTCATTCTGATATTCCTTCCTTCATTCTGATTCTTCCTTCGATTCCTTCCTTCCGAATTCCTTTCAAATTCCTTCCTTTCAAAATCCTTCCTTTCAAATTCCTTCCTTCCAAATTCCTTCCTTCCAAACTCCTTCCAAATTCCTTTCTTCCCGCCTCTCCCTCTTCGACCTCCTTCTTTCGATTCCTTCCTTCTTGATTCTTTCCTGCTTCCTTTTTTCGGAATTCCTTCCTTCCTTCCTTCCTACCTTCCTTCCTTTTTTGCTTCCTTATTTCCTGCCTTCCTAATTCCTTCTGAATTCCTTCCTTCCTTCCTTTCGTTTTCCTTCCTTTCGAATTCCTTCCGAATTCCTTCCTTTCAAATTCCTTCCTTCCAAACTCCTTCCGAATTCCTTTCCTCCTGCCTCTCTCCCCTCCTCCCTGCCTCCCTTCCTTCCGAATTCCTTCCTTACAAATTCCTTCCTTCCTTCCTGCCTAACTTCCAAATTCCTTCCATCCTTCCTTCCGAATTCCTTCTGTCCTTCCTTCCGAATTCTTTACTTACTTCCTTCCTAATTCCTTCCTTCCTTTGATTCGTCATGTTTCCTTCCTTCCGATTTCCTTCCTTCCTTAGAATTCTTCCTTCCTTCGATTCATTTATTCCTTCTTCCTTCCTTCCTGCCTTCCTTCCCACCTTCTTTCCTTCCTTTTCCTTCCCTCCCAAATCCTTTGTTACAAGTTCCTTCTTCCTTCTTCCTTCATTATTTCCTTCCTTTATTCCTTCTTTGTACTTCCTTTTCCTTCCTTCCTTATTCCTTCCTTCCTTATTCCTTCCTTCCTTCCTTCCTTCCTTCATTCTTCCTTCCTTTCCTAATTCAATATAGATTCCTCCTTCATTAGGTGCTTCTCAATTCCTTTCTTCCTGACTCCCTCCCCTCCTCCCTGCCTCCCTTCCTTCTGAATTCCTTCCCTCATTGCGAAGCGAATTCCTACCGAATTCCTTCCTTCCTTCCGTCCTTACTTCCGAATTCCTTGCGATTTCCTTCCGAATTCCTTGCGATTTCCTTCCATCGAAATTCCTTCCTCCCTTACTTCCTTCCGGATACCTTCCTTCCTTCCTTCCTGCCTTCCTGCCTTCCTGCCTTCCTGCCTTCTGCCTTCCAGCCTGCCTTCCTCCCTAATTCCTTCCTGCCTTCCTTCCTTCCCCCCTCCCTTTCTCCCTTCCTTCCAAATTCCTTCCTTCCTTCGTTCCTTTTTTTCAGAATTCCTTCCTTCCGAATTCCTTCCTTCCAAATTCTTTCATTCCAAATCTTTTCCTTGCATCCTTATTCATTTCTTCCTTCCTTCCTTCCTTCCTTCCTACCTTCCTGCCTTCCTGCCTGCCTTCCAAATTCCTTCCTTCCTTCCTTCCTTACTTCCTGCCTTCCTGCCTTCCTGCCTACCTTCTACATTCCTTCCTTCCTTTATTCCTTCCTTTCGTTTTCCTTCCTTTCAAATTCCTTCCTTCCATCCTACCTTCCTTCTGGATTCCTTCCTTCCTTCCTTCCTTCCTTCCTTCCTTCCTTCCTTCCTTCCTTCCTTCCTTCCTCCCTTCCTCCCTTCCTCCCTTCCTCCCTTCCGAATTCCTTTCTTCCAATTTCCTTCCTTCCGAATTCTTTCCTTGCTTCCTAATTCATTTCTTCCTTCATTCCTTCCTGCCTTCCTGCCTACCTTCCAGATTCATTTATTCCTTCATTATTATTCCTTCCTTCCTTATCCTTTCATTCCTCCTTCTCCTTCCTCCTTCAGATTCCTTTCTTCCAGTTTCCTTCCTTCGATTCTTTCTTCCTAATTCGTTTCTTCCTTCATTCCTTCCTGCCTTCCTGCCTGCCTTCAAGTTCCTTCCTTTTATTATTCTTCCCAAATTAGTTCCTTTCAAATTCCTTTCAAATTCCTTCCTTTCAAATTTCTTTCTTCCAAATTACTTCCGAATTCCTTTCTTCCTGCCTCTCTCCCCTCCTGCCTGCCTCCCTTTCTTCCGAATACCTTCCTTACAAATTACTTCCTTCCTTTCTCCCAAATTCCTTCCTTCCAAATGCTTTCATTCCTTCCTTCTGAATTCTTTCCTGCTTCCTTTTTTCGGAGTTCCTTCCTTCCTTCCTTCCTACCTTCCTTCCTTTTTTGCTTCCTTATTTCCTGCCTTCCTAATTCCTTCTGAATTCCTTCCCTCCTTCCTTCTTTCCTTTCGTTTTCCTTCCTTTCGAATTCCTTCCGAATTCCTTCCTTTCAAATTCCTTCCTTCCAAATTCCTTCCGAATTCCTTTCTTCCTGCCTCTCTCCCCTCCTCCCTGCCTCCCTCTTTCCGAATTCCTTCCTTACAAATTCCTTCCTTCCTTCCTGCCTACCTTCCAAATTCCTTCCTTCCTTCCTTCTTTCTTTCCTTCTGCCCCTCCTTCCGAATTCTTTACTTACTTCCTTCCTAATTCCTTCCTTCCTTTCGACTTCCATCCGAATTCCTTCCTTCCGATTTCCTTCCTTCCGATTTCCTTCCTTCCTTCAGAATTCCTTCCTTCCTTCCGAATTCCTCTCTTACTTCCTTCCGGATTCCTTCCTTCCTTCCTTTCGGATTCCTTTCTTCCTGCCTCCCTCCCCTCCTCCCTGCCTCCCTTCCTTCCAAATTCCTTTCTTTCTTCCGAAATCCTTCCTTCCTTCTGAAATCCTTCCTTCATTTCTTCCTTCCTTCCGAATTCCTTCCTTCCCTCTGAATTACTTCCTTTCAAATTCCTTCCTTCCAAATTCCTTCCGAATTCCTTTCTTCCTGCCTCTCCCCCCTCCTCCCTGCCTCCCTTCCTTCGGAATTCCTTCCTTACAAATTCCTTCCTTCATTCCTTCTTTCGTTCCTTCTGTCCTTCCTTCCGAATTCTTTACTTCCTTCCTTCCTAATTACTTCCTTCCTTCCTTTCAAATTCCGTCCAAATTCCTTCCTTCCAATTTCCTTCCTTCCTTCAGAATTCCTCCCTTCCTTCCTTCTGAATTCCTTCCTTACTTCCTTCCGAATTCCCTCCTTCCTTCAAAATTCCTTCCTTCCTTCCTTCCGGATTCCTTCCTTCCTTCCTTCCGGATTCCTTCCTTCCTTCCTTCCTGCATTCCTGCCTTCCTGCCTTCCTGCCTGCCTTCCTCCCTAATTCCTTCCTTCCTTTCGAATTCCTTCCTTCCAAATCCCTTCCGAAATCCTTTCTTCCTGCCTCCCTCCCCTCCTCCCAGCCTCCCTTCCCTCCAAATTCCTTTCTTCCTTCCGAAATCATTCCTTCCTTCTGGAATTCCTTCCTTCCTTCCGAATTCCTTCGTTCCAAATTCCTTCCTTCCTTCCTTCCTTCCTTCCTTTCGAATTCCTTCATTCCTCCTTCCTTCCTTCCTTACTTTTGAATTCTTTCCTTTCGAATTCCTTCCTTTCTAATTCCTTCCTTCATTCCAAATTCCTTCCTCCCAAACTCCTTCCTTACAAATTCCTTCGTTCCTTCCTTCTGAATTCCTTCCTGCATCCTTTCTTCGGAGTTCCTTCCTTCCTTCCTTCCTTCCTTGTGGTGGGTTGGAAGGGTAAGAACAAGAAGCCTCTTCCCTCCCCCCTGTAAAGTAAAGGGAAAAGAATAATTGAAGGGAGAGGAAAAAAAACTCACAAGCTGAATTAGCAAAGCAATGAAGGATTTGCAGGGGAATATATACAAATTTACAATATTTAGAATATATACAAAGATATACAATAAAGTAACACAGAAATGAGAGTAACCCCCTTGCCGAGGGGTTCCCCACCTCCGCTCTCCCCTCTCTTCCCCCTTTCCCCACAGCAGGTTAGAAAAGAGAGTGAGAGAGGAATAAAAATTAAAAGCAGTTTTTGTGTTAATTGGAAGCAGTTAATACAGGCCTTATCAGGTTCGTCAGTTTGAGGCCGGGCCTTGGCAGAAAGCCCAGCACAGAAGCTGCTGCCTGAAGAAGTGGCGGAAGCAAGACTAAGATAAGTGCCGGAGTGCCCAGGATAGTCCTCCTGCACTCCCAGTTCAGAAAGGTGCTTCCTCCCACTTCACCAATGAAATTAGTTTAGATTATTCTTTCTGTTTACCAACTTCCGTCACCATATTCCCTTTCTTAAGGGGCACAGCGTCAACCGGTCACAATCCACCCCTTCTAAACAATTTCATTGGCTGTTCATACTGTCCATCCAATCCAAAACGATATTTACAGGTCGTGAGTAAAGTTCATAGTCCATTCCTGCTATGCTCAGTTGTAGATGATTCAAAAGTCCAAGAAAATCAGAAAATGAGAAAAATGGAAAACAGATCGTTTCTTCACCGACAAAGCGAAGAAAAAGAAAACAGGGAAATCTCAGGGTCTCTTAGTTGACGCAGGGCTCTCAGGGATCTCAGGGTTCGTGCACTGTAGATTCCTCGTTGATTCTTCTTTTGGTCGCAATGTAGCTGTACAATAGTTTGAAATTCACCTCTTTCTGCTAATGTTAAATTTCTTTGTGGTATACACTGAATTTCACCATTCTCCTGCATTACCCAATAAGTGTGACCCGGACCTTCAGCTGAAACCATCCCTGGGACAGGTTTAGCCTCTCCTGAGGGTGAAAATACCCAAACAGTTTTGCCTAACAGATTCTTTTCTCTAACAACAGGAACTCTACCACCTTCTACTTTCCGTAGCAAATATGAATGTGCAGGTCCAGCCCGGTTCACTGAACCTCTACTATTTACCAGCCAGGTTGCTTGTGCTAAATGTTTTTCCCAGTTTTTCAAAGATCCACCCCCCATGGCTTTAAGAGTGGTCTTCAACAAACCGTTGTAGCATTCAATCTTCCCTGAAGCTGGTGCATAGTAGGGAATGTGGAATATCCACTCAATACCGTGCTCTTTGGCCCAGTTCTTTACAAGGTTGTTCTTGAAATGAGTTCCGTTGTCTGACTCAATCCTCTCTGGAGCTCCGTGTCTCCACAGGATCTGTCTCTCCAGACCGAGAATGGTGTTGCGTGCAGTTGCATGTGGAACTGGATAAGTTTCCAACCATCCAGTGTTTGCCTCTACCATAGTAAGCACGTATTGCTTACCAGAGCGAGCGTGGTAGGTGATGTAGTCAATCTGCCAAGCTTCACCATACTTGTACTTGGACCATCTGTCACCATACCACAAGGGCTTAAGTCGTTTTGCCTGCTTAATAGCAGCACAAATATCACAGTCATGGATGACTTGTGTGATAGCATCCATGGAAATGTCTATGGATCTGCCACGAGCCCATTGGTATGTTACATCTCTGCCTTGATGTCCTGACGAATCATGAGCCCACCGAGCTAAGAATATCTCACCTCGGTGTTTCCAGTCGAGATCAAGATTAGAGTCCATGTCTACTTGGGAAACTCTTGCAGCTAGATCTGCCTGATGGTTGTGTTGCTGTTCCTCAGTAGCTTTGCTCTTAGGAATGTGAGCATCGATGTCTCTCACTTTCACAAGAATTCTCTCGATTCGATCAGCAATGTCCTGCCATAGGTTGGCTGCCCAAATGGGTTTTCCTTTCCTCTGCCAACCATTCTTCTTCCAGTTCTTTAGCCAACCCCATAGAGCATTGGCTACCATCCATGAGTCGGTGTAGAGATAAAGCTTTGGCCATCTCTCACCTTCAGCTACGTCGAGAGCTAGCTGGACAGTTTTTACCTCTGCGAACTGACTGGATTCTCCTTCTCCATCTTTCGCCTCTGCAACTCGGCGTGTTGGACTCCACACTGAAGACTTCCACCTTCGCTTGTTTCCAACAAGACGACAGGAACCGTCTGTGAACAAAGCATATTTCTTTTCATCATCAGAAAGGTCATTGTAAGGAGGAGCTTCCTCAGCACGAGTTACTTTCTCCTCTGGAGGTTTGGCACAGTTGATACCTTCAGGCCAACTTGAGATCACCTCCACTAGACCAGGTCTTTCAAGATTTCCCATTCGAGCTCTCTGTGTTATCAGAGCCATCCACTTAGACCAGGTTGAGTCTGTGGCATGATGTGGTGTGGAGCCTTTGCCTTTGAACATCCAATTCAAAACTGGTAATCTGGGAGCTAAGAGAATTTGTGATTCAGTTCCAATCACTTCAGAAGATACCTTTACTCCTTCATAGGCAGCTAAAATTTCTTTCTCTGTTGGAGTATAGTTAGCCTCTGAACCTCTGTAACCTCGACTCCAGAAACCAAGAGGTCGTCCACGTGTCTCACCTGGAGCTTTTTGCCACAAGCACCAGGTTGGACCATTGTCACTTGCAGCCGTGTACAAAATGTTCTTAATGTCTGGACCATCTCGGACAGGTCCCAGACCCATTGCTTGAATTACCTCTTGCTTTATCTGCTCAAAGGCTGCTTGTTGTTCAGGTCCCCAGTGGAAACGGTTTCTCTTTCGAGTCACATCATACAGAGGTTTCACAATCTGTTTGTATCCAGGAATGTGCAGTCTCCAAAATCCCACTATCCCCAAGAAACGTAGGGTCTCTTGCTTATTTGTGGGATTTACCATGGTGGAGGCTCTATTTCCCACATCCACTGGAATGTGTCGGCGTCCATCCTGCCACCGCACGCCCAGAAACTGAATCTCTGTGGTAGGTGCTTTCACCTTGTCTCGTTTGATGGCAAAACCTGCATTCAGAAGAATGTCAATGATTTTGTTACCTTTCTTGAAGACTTCCTCAGCAGTTTTACCCCAGACAATGATATCATCGATGACCTGGATGTATTCTGGAGCACTACCTTTCTCCAGAGCATCATGGATGACTGCATGACAGAGGCTTGAGCTGTGGATCCAGCCCATTGGCAGTCTGTTGAAAGTGTACTGGATTCCTCTCCAGGTGAAAGCAAACTGAGGCCTGCATTCCTCTGCTATAGGAATAGAGAAAAATGCATTGGCAATGTCTATGGTAGCATACCATTTGGCCTCTTTGGATTCCAGCTCATATTGGAGCTCCATCATGTCTGGTACTGCTGCACTCATAGGTGGTGTCACTTCATTTAGGGCTCGGTAGTCTACCGTCAGACGCCAGTCTCCATTCTGCTTTCGCACAGGCCACACTGGACTGTTGAATGGTGAATGAGTTTTGCTGACGACTTTCTGACTCTCCAACTGACGAATCAGATTCTGAATGGGCAACAAAGAGTCACGGTTGGTTCTGTACTGTCTGTGATGCACAGTCTGAGAAGCAACCGGCAATTTAATGTCCTATATCTTATGTTGTCCCACAACTGCAGATTCATCAGAAAGCTCAGGTCTGGCAGACAGCTTCAATTTTTGTCCATCAATTTCTATAGAAGCTGCTCCAAAAGCCCATTTATAACCTCTAGGGTCTGTGAAACGCCCTTCTCTTAGAAAATCAATTCCCAGAATACAAGGTGCATCAGGTCCGGTCACGACTGTATGTTTCCTCCATTGTTTACCAGTCAAACTTATATTAACCTCTACCTTACTTAACTCTTGAGATCCACCAGTGACTCCCAGAATAGTTATAGACTCTGATCCCTGATAATTTGACGGTATTATGGTGCACTGAGCTCCTGTGTCAACCAAGGCCCTGTACTTCCGAAATTGCGAAGTGCCAGGCCACTGGATGTACACATCCCAATAGATTCTGTTATCTCTGTTATCCCTCTTCTCCCCCTGGCGGGAGGCAGGGCACCCCTACTTATGGGGAACATGCGCACATGTGCATTGCACATAGTTTGCAGGGTTATAACTTTGCATGTTATAACTGGAGCCACTGTTGGAGCCATAAGAGTCGTTCTGGGGAACTGTGGAAGTAACAGCTACCCTTCTGGTATTGCTACCTTGGGTTCTGCCACTTTGCAATTCCCTCAGCCTCCTGAAAAGTTTAGAACTTGGTTGGCCATCCCTGCGGTTCATGTTCTCACCAAACTGATCACGCAGAGTTATCCAAATAGTTCTACGTGATTGCCTTGGCAGCCTGTTTTGGAACGACCTGTTTTGGAATGACCTGTTTTGGAATAACCTCCTTGGAGGACGTGTATTCCTCACAGATGAAACTTGTATCCACCTGGAGGAAGAATTGAAATTATCCCTTTGTGCCAATTGGGATATGGAATTTCTAAATTAATCTTTTAACTCTCTTATGCAATTCTGTGTATCTCCAGACATAGTTTTAATGGCCGAAACCAAAGAACCACGTGTCATGCTATCCTCCAATTGTCTCATTTGATCACTGAATTGGCCAACCGTGGGAGAAGCTCCGCCATAACTTCTTGACACAATTCTGCTTGCCAGAATGTTTGCATAATTGGAAGGAGCAAGTTTGATGATCTTTTTAGCAAGACCAATACCCACAGGAATATCATCAGGATTCAGAGTTTCATGTTCACCATAGAGTAGCTCTCTAACAGCAAATTCCCTCAAGCGCTTAATTCCCTCATCTATGGTAGTCCAGGGTTTAGGATTCTATGGGAGATCATCTCGGGAAGGATATCTCAGGGCAACTGCCGTTAAAAGGCGTATCCAGAGATTAACCTTACCGAGAGCTCTGCCTAGATGTCTATCTATTCCATTATCCCTCGACAGAGTTCCTAACTGAGCTGCTGACTTGTCTCCAACTGTTAGAGCCAGAGCACCTGTATCATAACACCTACTAAGCCAAGCTAGAACTGGCTCCTTATCTGCCCTGGTGAAATCTTTACGGACATTTTGCAATTCCTCACGTGGTGAAGAACAGTCTGAAATATCATCTTCCTCCTCGTCTCCCTGAATTCTTTATCCATATAATCCTGCTGTCATTCTCCTAAGGATCTCTTTAAGCTGGGAACCACCTTTGCCAGCTGCTTTCCTAACTTCATCTGTATCCTGCTTTGATCTCTCTAGGTTAGCTAGATCTTTAAAACAAACCTTCTCTTTCCTCCTCAGCAGGATCTTTTAGAGTAGGGCCCCTCACCAGGATCAGTCTCCAGCTCTTCTTCTCCATCTTTGGCCTTTCCACCTCTAGTCTTTAAAGTAGCCACCTTAACTGGAGCTGTGTTTGAATTTACAGCCACCTTAATGGAAGCTGACAGGTCCTGAGATAAATCAGCTGCTGGGGTAGTGACTTCCGGTCCCACCGAAGGATTGAGCGGAAGTGACGTTCCTCCATTAATGGCCGACGGAGAAGAAGAAGGAGGAGAAGGAGTAGGAGAAGGAGTAGGCGCCATGTTGATACCAGCTGCCGCCCTTGACAGCTTACCGGAATCAGCATTAAAATCATTTAGAGCAGCCTTACCAATTAACTTTTTAGCCTTCTTTTTAACTGACAGAGAGTCTCCACCTTCCTCATCACTAGATGATTCTGGGACTGATCCAGAGCCACGGCGTTTTCTTTTTGATCTAGTTTTAATAACAAAACAAGTTCTGGACACCTTTCTCTCTCGCCGTAAAGAAATCAGGAGATACACGATAATTATCACCAGCAGCAGCCTTATAGACACCAAATAAATCACCTTTGGATCACAGGCATCACCTAAAGTTACTCTCTGCTCAGGAGGAATCCTAACACCCTTTATCTCAATTGGGAGAGTGGTGGAGGTAACATTCCTGTATCTCACTGGCCATAAGAAATTAATACATTTTCCATACCATAATTTAACTCTATACATAACCCACATATAAATTGTCCGCACCAAATATTTACCCAGGTAATCCAAAACCAAACCCAAACAATATCTGTAAACCAGAGCCCCAAAAATTGAAAAGAATAATCGCTCCACAAACCACAGTACCTTCATGTTTGCTAATTCAGCTGGAAAACACTAAATCAATCAAGTAATAAATTAAACTAATTATCTGCCGCACGTTGGGTACGCCAAGAAAAAAAAAATGTGATGGGTTGGAAGGGTAAGAACAAGAAGCCTCTTCCCTCCCCCCTGTAAAGTAAAGGGAAAAGAAAAATTGAAGGGAGAGGAAAAAAAACTCACAAGCTGAATTAGCAAAGCAGTGGAGCTTTATATTTACAAAGAAATGTAGGATTTGCAGGGGAATATATACAAATTTACAATATTTAGAATATATACAAAGATATTCAATAAAGTAACACAGAAATGAAAACCCCCTTGCCGAGGGTTCCCCACCTCCGCTCTCCCCTCTCTCCCCTTTCCCCAGAGCAGGTTACAAAGAGAGAGAGGAAAAAAGTTAAAAGCAGTTTTGTGTTAATTGGAAGCAGTTAATACAGGCCTTATCAGGTTTGTCAGTTTGAAGGCCGGGCCATGGCAGCCCAGCACAGAAAGCTGCTGCCTGAAGAAGAGGCAGAAGCAAGACTAAAGATAGAGTGCCGGAGTGCCCAGGATAGTCCTCCTGCACTCCCAGTTCAGATAGTGCTTCCTCCACTTCATCAATGAAATTAGTTTAGATTATTCTTTCCGTTTACCAACTTCCGTCCACCATATTCCCTTTCTTAAGGGTTCAACAGTCATTCCTTCCTTCCTTCCTTCCTTCCTTCCTTCCTTCCCTTCAATTCCTTCCTTCCTTCGAATTCCTTCCTTCCTTCCGTTCCTTCCTTCCTTCAATTCCTTCCTTCCTTCCTTCCTTCCTATCCTTCCTTCCTTCCTTCCTTCCACCATTCATTCATTCCTTTCTTCCTTCGATTCATTCATTCGATTCCTTCCTTCCTTCCTTCCTTCCTTCCATCCTTCCTTCCCTCCTGCCTTCCTTCTGATTCCTTCCTTCCGAATTCCTTCTGCATTCCTTCCAAATTCCTTCCTTCTTTTCGAATTCCTTCCGAATTCCATTCTTCCTTCCTTCCTTCCTTCCTTCCTTCCAAATTCCATCCTTCCAAATTCCTTCATTCCTTCCTTCTGAATTCCTTCCTGCGTCCTTTCTTTGGAATTCCTTCCTTCCTTCCTTCCTTCCTTCCTTCCTTCCTTCCTTCCTTCCTTCCTTCCTTCCTTCCTTCCAAATTCATTCCTTCCTTCCAAATTCCTTCCTTCTAAATTCCTTTCTTCATTCCAAATTACTTCCTTCCTTCAAATTGGCCTTCCTTCCTTCTTTCCAGTTGGCCTTCCAATTCCTCCTTCAGATTCCTTCCTTCCTTCCTTCCGAATTCCTTCCTTCTGAATTCCTTCCTTCCGAATTCCTTTCTTCCTTTCGAATTCCTTCCTTCCTTTCGAATTCCTTCCTTCCGATTTCCTTCCTTCTTTCCGAAATCCATCCTTCCTTCTTCCTTCCTTCCTTCATTCCTGCGTTCCAAATTCCAGCATTCCAAATTCCTTCATTCCTTCCTTCTGAATTCCTTCCTGCGTCCTTTCTTTGGAATTCCTTCCTTCCTTCCTTCCTTCCTTCCTTCCTTCCTTCCTTCTGAATTCCTTTCTTCCAAAATCCTTCCTTCCAAATTCCTTCCTTCCTTTCTTCCTTCCTCCCTGCCTGCCTGCCTGCCTGCCTTAATTCCTTCCTTCCTTCCTTCCTTCCTTCCTTCGATTCGATTCAGATTCCTTCCTTCCACTTCCTCCTTCAGTTCTCCTTCCAGATTCTTCCTTCCAAATACCTACCTTCCTTCCTTTCATTATTCCTTCCTTCCTTTATTATTCCTTCTTTCCTTCCATTCCATTTATTTCATTTATTATTTGTTTATTATTCATTCCATTCATTTTATTCATTTTCATTATTCATTTTTCATTCATTATTATTATTCATTTCCATTCATTAATTATTTTCATTCATTCATTATTCAGTTCATTCAGTATAATTACCATTCAAGATCTTATTACATTCATTTTTTATTATTTATTTTCATTTTCCATTCATTCATTATTCATTATTCATTTTTCATTATTATTTCATTTATTATTCATTCATTCATTTGTTCATTCATTATTCATTACATTATTCATTTCTTAGCGACCTTACCATTTATTAACCATTATTTCATTCATTATTCATTCATTCATTCAGATCATATATTTCATTAACCATTATTCATTCATTTCATTTCCAGATGCCTATTATTCATTCATTATTATTCATTATTCATTCATTCCATTTCATTCATTCATTCATTCATTATTCATTCCAAATTCCTTCATTCCAAATTCTTTCCTTGCATCCTAATTAATTTCTTAATTCCTTCCTGCCTTCCTGCCTTCCTGCCTACCTTCCTTCCTTCCTTCCTTCCGGATTCCTTCCATCCTTCTTTCTTTCTTTCCTTCTTTCCAAATTCATTCCGTCCTTCCTTCCTTCCTTTCTTCCTTCCTTCTTTCTATTTTTCCTTCCTTCCTTCCTTCCTTCCTTCCTTCCTTCCTTCCAAATTCCAGCATTCCAAATTCCTTCATTCCTTCCTTCTGAATTCCTTCCTGCGTCCTTTCTTTGGAATTCCTTCCTTCCTTCCTGCCTTCCTGCCTTCCTGCCTACCTTCCTTCCTTCCTTCCTTCCTTCCTTCCTTCCTTCCTTCGAGATTCATTTCTTTAAAATCATTCATTCATTCCTTCCTTTCTTCCTTCCTGCCTGCCTATATATATAATGATTCCTTCCTTCTGTTCCTTCCTTTTCATTCATTATTCCATTATTCATTTATTATTCATTTTTTCATTATTATTCATTATTTTATTTTATTATTTTACATTTCATTCATTCATTATTCAATTCATTAACCATTATTATTATTCTTCATTTTACCATTTATTCATTATTATTCATTTATTCATTATTTGTCTTTCATTCATTCATCATCATAGTTCATTATTCCAGTTCATTTCTTCATTCAAGATCCGTCATTTTCATTGTTCATTATTTCCTTCATTATTATTTTCTTTAACCATTGATTTTCGTATCATCCTCCTTCATTTTGCATTATTTCATTATTCATTATTCATTATTTCATTCTTTTCCTTCATTATTCCTTCATTCCATTCGTTCATCATTCAGTTCATCCTTCCAGTTCATTCCTTCCTGCAATTCTTCCATTATTCCTTCCTTCCTTCCTTCCTTCCTTCCTTTAGCCTTCCTTCCTTCACATTATTCCTTCCTTCATTCAAATTCCTGCCAAATTCCTTCATTCCTTCCTTCCTTCCAAATTCCTTCCTTCCAAATTCCTTCCTTCCAAATTCTTTCCTTGCATCCTAATTAATTTCTTAATTCCTTCCTGCCTTCCTGCCTTCCTGCCTACCTTCCTTCCTTCCTTCCTTCCGGATTCCTTCCATCCTTCTTTCTTTCTTTCCTTCTTTCCAAATTCATTCCGTCCTTCCTTCCTTCCTTTCTTCCTTCCTTCTTTCTATTTTTCCTTCCTTCCTTCCTTCCTCCTTCATAATTCCTTTTGAATTCCTTCCGAATTCCTTCCTTCCGAATTCCTTCCTTCCTTCCGAAATCCACCCTCCTTCCGAAAATCCATCCTTCCTTCTTCCTTCCTTCCTTCCTCCTTCCTTCCCAATTCCTTTGTTACGAATTCCTTCCTTTCTTCCTTCCAATTTTCATCGATCTGTATTCCGTCCTCCCTTCCTTCTCAATACCTTCCTTCCTAATTCCCTCCTTCCAAATTACTTCCAAATTCCTTTCTTCCTGTCTCCCTCCCCTCCTCCCTGCCGTCCTTCCTTCAATGCGAATTCCTTGCGATTTCCTTCCACCCAAATTCCTTTCTTCTGAATTCCTTCCTTAATTCCTTCCGAAATCCTTCCTCCCTTCCTTCCTTCCAGATTCTTTCCTTCCTACCTTCCTTCCTTCCTGCCTTCCAGCCTTCCTACCTTCCTTCCTAATTCCTTCCTCCCTTCCTTCCTCCCTTCCTTCCTCCCTTCCTTCCTCCCTTCCTTCCTCCCTTCCTTTCTCCCTTCCTTCCAAATTCCTTCCTTCCTTCATTCCCTCCTTCCTTTATTCCTTCCTTTCGTTTTCCTTCCTTTCGAATTCCTTCCGAATTCCTTCTGAATTCTTTCTGAATTCCTTCCGAATATCTTCTTGCTTCAATTCCTTCCTTCTGGCCTCCTGCCTTCTGCCTTCCTCCAAATTCCTTCCTGCCTTGTTGCCTTCCTTCCTCCCTTCCTTTATCCCTCCCTTCCAAATTCCTTCCTTCCTTTCTTCCTTCCTTCCTTCCTTTCGAATTCCTTTTTTCCAAATTCCTTCCTTGCTTCCAAATTAATTTCTCCCTTCCTTCCTTCCTTCCTGCCCGCCTGTCTGCCTTCTTTCCTTCCTTCCGAATTCCTTCCGTATTCCTTCCTTAAAAATTCTATTATTCCTTCCATCTGCATTCGTTCCTGCATCCTTTCTTCGGAATTCCTTCCTTCCTTCCTTCCTTCCTTCCTTCCTTCCTTCCTGCCTTCCGAATTACTTCCTTCCGAATTCCTTCTTTCAGAATTCCCTCCTCCCTTCCGAATTCCTTTCTTCTGATTTCCCTCTTTCCGAATTCCTTATTTCCTTGAGTCTTCCTTCCTTCCTTCCTTCCTTCCTTCCTTAAGCATTCCTTCCTTCCAAATTCCCGCCTTCCAAATTCCTTCCTTCTGAATTCCTTCCTTCCGAATTCCTTCCTTCCAAATTCCTTCCTTCTTTCCTTCCTTCCTTCCTTATTCCTTTTTTCCTTCCGAATTCCTTCCTTCCTTTTTTCTGAATTCCTTCCTTCCGAATTCCTTTCGTCCGAATTCCTTCCTTCCTTCCTTCCGAATTCCTTCCTTTCTTTCCAAATTCCTTTCTTCTGATTTCCCTCCTTCCAAATTCCTTATTTCCTTCAGTCTTCCTTCCTTCCTGAATTCCTTCCTGAATTCCTTCCTGAATTCCTTCCTTCCTTCCTTCCTGAATTCCTTCCTTCCGAATTCCTTCCTTCCGAATTCCTTCCTTCCTTCCTTATGAATTCCTTCCTTATGAATTCCTTCCCTACGAATTCCTTCCTTATGAATTCCTTCCTTCCGTATTCCTTCATAATTCCCTCCGAATTCCTTCTTACCTTTCTTCCAAATTCCTTCCTTTATTCCAAATTCCTTTCTTTTGAGTTCCTTCCTTCCGAGTTCCTTCCTTCCTTTCTTCCGAGTTCCTTCCTTCCTTCCTTCCTTCCTTCCTTCCAAATTCATTCCTTCCAAATTCCTTCCTTCCTACCGAATTCCTTCCGCATTCCTTCCTTCCTTCATAATTCCTTCTGAATTCCTTCTTACCTTCCTTCCAAATACCTACCTTCCTTCCTTCCTTCCTTCCTTCCTTCCCTCCGAATTTTTTCCTTCCGAATTCCTTCCTTCCTTGCGAATACCTTCCAAATCCCTTCATTCATTCCTTCCTTCCGAATTCCTTCCAAATTCCTTCCTTCCATGCTTCCTTTCAAATTCTTCCAATCGGATTCCTTTCCTCCTTCCCTCCTTCCTTCCTTCCTTCCTTTCTTCCGAATTCTTTCTGAATTGATTCCTACCTTCCAAATTCCTTCCTTCCCTCCTTTCGAATTCTTCCCTTCAAATTCCCTCCTTCCTTCCTTAAGCATTCCTTCCTTCCAAATTCCCACTTTCCAAATTCCTTCCTTCTGAACTCCTTCCTTCCAAATTCCTTCCTTCCTTCCTTCCTTCCTTCCTTCCTTCCTTCCTTCCTTCCTTCCTTCCTTCCTTCCTTCCTTATTCCTTCCTTATTCCTTATTCCTTCCTTCCTTCCTTTCTTCCTTCCTTCCTTTTTCCTTCCTTTTTCCTTCCTTTCGAATTCCTTCCTTACTTCCTTCCGGATTCCTTCCTTCCTTCCTGCCTGCCTTCCTGCCTTCCTGCCTTCCTTCCTCCCAAATTCCTTCCTGCTATCCTTCCTTCCTTCCTCCCTTCCTTTCTCCCTTCCTTTCTCCCTTCCTTCCAAATTCCTTCCTTCCTTCCTTCCTGCCTTCCTGCCCTCCTGCCTTCCTGCCTTCCTGCCTGCCTTCCAAATTCCTTCCTTCCTTCCTTCCTTCTTTCCTTCCTTAATTCCTTGCTTCCTTCCTTCCTTTTTTCCTTCCTTAATTCCTTTCTTTCTTCCTTCCTTTTTTCCTTCCTTCCTTCCTTCCTTCCTTCCTTCCTTCCTTCCTTCCTTCCTTCCTTCCTTCCTTCCTTCCTTCCGTCCTTCCTTCTTTCCTTCCTATTACCTTCTGAATTCCTTCCAAATTCGTTCCTTCCTTTCTAATTCCTTCCGAAATCCTTCCTTCCTTCCTTCCGAAGTCCATCCTTTCTTCTTCCTTCCTTCCTTTCTTTCTCCTTCCTTCCTTCCTTTTGATTTACATCCGTATTCCATCCTCGCTTGCTTCTCAATACCTTCCCGCCTTCCAAATTCCTTCCTTCCTTCCTTCCTTTCGAATTCATTGCTTCTGAATTCCTTCATTCCTTCCTTCTGAATTCCTTCCTGCGTCCTTTCTTTGGAATTCCTTCCTCCCTCCCTCCCTCCCTTCCTTCCTTCCTTCCTTCCTTCCTTCCTTCCTTCCTTCCTTCCTTCCTTCCTTCCTTCCTTCCTTCCTTCCTTCCGAATTCCTTCCTTCCGAATTCCTTCCTTCCGAATTCCTTCCTTCCTTCCAAATTCCTTCCTTCCAAATTCCTTTCTTCCGAATTCCTTCCTTCCGAATTCCTTTCTTCCTTCCTTCCTTCCTGAATTCCTTCCTTCCGGAGTCCTTCCTTCCTTTCGAATTACTTTCTTTCGAATTCATTCCGAATTCCTTCATTTTGAATTCCTTCCTTACGAATTCCTTCCATCCTTCTGAAATCCTTCCTTCCACCCTTCAGAAATCCGTCTTTCCTTCTTCCTTCTGTCCTTCCTTCCTACCTTCCTTCCTTTCTTCCGATTTACATCGAACTGAATTCCGTCCTCCCTTCTTTCTCACTACCTTCCTTCCGAATTCCTTCACTCTGAATTCCTCCCTTCTGAAGTCCTTCCTTCCTTCCAAAATCCTTCCTTCATTCCTTCTGAAACTTATCCTTCCTTCTCCCTTTCTTCCTTCCTTCCTTGCTCCTTCCTTCCGAATTCCTTCCGAATTCCTTCCGAATTCCGAATTCCGTCCTTTCTAATTACTTCTTTTCAAATTCCTTCCTTCCTTCCTTCCTTCCTTCCTTCTGAATTCCTTCCGTCCTTCCTTTCGAATTCCTTCCCTCCTTTTGAATTCCTTCCTTCCCAATTCCTTCCCTCCTTCTACTGAATTCCTTCCTTCCGAATTCCTTCCTTCCTTCCCAATTCCTTCCTTCCTTCCTAAATCCTTCCTTCCTTCATTCCAAAATCCATCCTTTTGTCGATATCCATCCTTTACATCGATACGAATTCCGTCCTCCCTTCCTTCTCAATACCTTCCTTCCGAATTCCTGCATTCCGAATTCCTTCCTTCTGAATTCCATCCTTCAATGCGAATTCATCCCAAATTCTTTCCTTCCTTCCTTCCTTCCTTCCTTCCTTCCTTCCTTCCTTCCTTCCTTCCTTCCTTCCTTCCTTCCTTCTGAATTCCTTCCGTTCGAATTCCTTCCTTCCGTTCTAATTCCTTTCTTTCTAATCCCTTACGAATTCCCTTCCTTCGAATACCTTCCTTTCTTCCTACCGAAATCCATCCATCCTTCCGCCTACCTTCCTTCTTTCCTGCCTTCTTTCTTTCCTTCCTTCCTACCTTCCTTCCTTCCTTTCGAATTCTTTCCTTTCAAATTCCTTCCGAATTCCTTCCTTCCGTCCGAATTCCTTCCTTCCTTCCTGCCGAATTCCTTTCTTTTGAATTCCTTTCTACCTTCCGAAATCCTTTCTTCCTTCCTTCCAAAATCCATGCTTCCTCCTTCCTTCCTTCCTTCCTGCCTTCCTGCTTCTTTTATTTTCCTGCTTTCTTTCCAAATTCATTCCGTCTTTCCTTCCTTCCGAATTCCTTTCTTCCTTCCTTCTATTTTTCCTTCCTTCCTTCCCAATTTCGTTTGAATTCCTTCCGAATTCCTTCCTTCCTTTTGAATTCCTTCTGAATTCCTTCCTTCCAATTCCTTCCTTCGAAAATCCACCCTTCCTTCCAAAATCCATTCTTCCTTCTACCTTCCTCCTTCCTTCCCAATTCCTTTGTTTCAAATTCCTTCCTTCCTTCCTTCGATTTACATCGATCATAATACCTCCTTCCTTCACAATACCTTCCTTCCAAATTCTTCCTTCCTTCCTTCCTTCCTTTCCTTCTTTCCTTCCTTCCTTCCTTCCTTCCTTCCTTCTTTCCTTCCTTCCTTCTTTCCTTCCTTCCTTCCTTCCTTCCTTCCTTCCTTCCTTCCTTCCTTCCTTCCTTCCTTCCTTCCTTCCTTCCTACCTTCCTTCCTTCCTTCCTTCCTTCCTTCCTTCCTTCCTTCCTTCTTTCCTTCCTTCCTTCTTTCCTTCCTTCCTTCCTTCCTTCTTTCCTTCCTTCCTTCCTTCTTTCCTTCCTTCCTTCTTTCCTTCCTTCCTTCCTTCCTCCCTTCCTTTCGAATTCCTTCCTTCCTTCCGGATTCCTTCGGTTCCTTCCTTCCTTCCTTCCTTCCTCCCTTCCTTCCTTCCTTCCTTCCTTCCTCCCTTCCTTCCTTCCTTCCTTCCAAATTCCTTCCTTCCAAATTCCTTCCTTCCGTTCGAATTCCTTTCTTTCTAATCCATTCCGAATTCCTCCCTTCCGAATACCTTCCTTACGTCCTTCCTCATTCCTTTGTTCCCTTTTCCTTTCTTCCTTCTGAAATCCATCCATCCTTCCTCCTTCCTTCCTTCCTTCTTTCCTGCCTTCTTTCCTTCCTTCCTTCCTTCCTGCCTTCCTTCCTTCCTTTCGAATTCTTTCCTTCGGAATTCCTTCCTTCCTTCCTGCCGAACTCCTTTCCTCTGAATTCCTTTCTTCCTTCCGTCTTCCTTCCTTCCTTCCTTCCTGCCTTCCTGTCTTCTTGCCTTCCTGCCTTCTTACCAAATTCATTCCGTCCTTCCTTCTATTCTTCCTTCCTTCCTTCCTAATTCCTTTTGAATTCCTTCAGAATTCCTTCCTTCCTTCAATTCCTTCTGAGTTCCTTCCTTCCAATTCCACCCTTCATTCAATCCATCCTTCCTTCTTCCTTCTTCCTTCCTCCTTCCTTCTTCCTCCTTCCTTCTTCCTTCCTTCCTTTATTTATTCCTTCCTTTTCCTTCCTTCCTTCCTTCCAAATTCCTTCAAATTCTTCCTTCCTTCCAAATTCCTTCCTTCAAATTCTTTCCTTGCATCCTAATTAATTTCTTAATTCCTTCCTGCCTTCCTGCCTTCCTGCCTACCTTCCTTCCTTCCTTCAGTTCCTTCCATCCTTCTTTCCTTCTTTCCTTCTTTCCCTCTTCCTTCCTTCCTTCCTTCCTTCCTTCCTTCTTCTTCCTTCCTTCCTTCCTTCCTTCCTTCCTAATTCCTTCCTCCCTTCCTTCCAAATTCCTTCCCTTCAAATTCCTTCCTTCGTTTGAAGATTCCTTTCTTTCTAATCCCTGCAATTCCTTCCTTCCGAATACCTTCCTTCCTTCCTTCGAATTCCTTTGTTCCGTTTTCCTTTCTTCCTTCCGAAATCCATACATCCTTCCTCCTTCCTTCCTTCCTTCCTTCTTTCCTGCCTTCTTTCCTTCCTTCTTTCCTGCCTTCCTTCCTGTCTTTGATTCTTTCCCTTTGATTCCTTCCGAATCCTTCCTTCCTTCCTGCCAGATTCCTTTCTTCTGAATTCCTTTCTTCCTTCTCCTTCATTCCTTCCTTCCAAAATCCATGCTTCCTTCTTCCTTCCTTCCTGCCTTCCTGCCTTCTTGCCATCCTGCCTTCCTGCCTTCCTGCCTTCTTTCCAAATTCATTCCGTCCTTCCTTCCTTCCTTTCTTCCTTCCTTCTTTCTATTTTTCCTTCGTTCCTTCCTTCCTCCTTCCTTAATTCCTTCCTTAATTCCTTCGAAATCCTTCCTCCCTTCCTTCCTTCCGGATTCTTTCCTTCCTACCTTCCTTCCTTATTGCCTTACAGCCTTCCTTCCTGCCTTCCTTCCTAATTCCTTCCTCCTTCTTCCTCCTTCCTTTCTCCCCTTCCTTCCAAATTCCTTCCTTCCTTCATTCCTTCTTTTTTCAAATTCCTTCCTTCCAGATTCATTCTTCAAATTCCTTCCTTCCTTCCTTCCCTCCTTCCTTTATTCCTTCCTTTAGTTTCCTTCCTTCAATTCCTTCCAATTCCTTCTGAATTCTTTCTGATTCCTTCGAGTCCTTCCTTGCTTCCGTTCCTTCCTTCCTAAGCCTCCTGCCTTCCTGCCTTCCTCCCAAATTCCTTCCTGCCTTGTTGCCTTCCTTCCTCCTTCCTTTATCCCTCCTTCCAAATTCCTTCCTTCTTTCTTCCTTCCTTCCTTCCTTCCTTTCATTCCCTTTTCCAAATTCCTTCCTTGTTCCAAATTAATTTCTCCTTCCTTCCTTCCTTCCCGCCTGTCTGCCTTCTTTCCTTCCTTCCGAATTCCTTCATATTCCTTCCTTAAAATTCTATTATTCCTTCCATCTGCATTAGTTTCCTGCATCCTTTATTCCGATTCCTCCTTCCGTCCTTCCTTCCTTCGAATTACTTCCTTCGAATTCCTTCCTTCGAATTCCTTCTTTCAAATTCCCTCCTCCTTCCAATTCCTTTCTTCTGATTTCCCTCTTTCGAATTCCTTATTTCCTTGAGTCTTCCTTCCTTCCTTCCTTCCTTCCTTCCTTCCTTAAGCATTCCTTCCTTCCAAATTCCCGCCTTCCAAATTCCTTCCTTCTGAATTCCTTCCTTCCGAATTCCTTCCTTCCAAATTCCTTCCTTCTTTCCTTCCTTCCTTCCTTATTCCTTTTTTCCTTCCGAATTCCTTCCTTCCTTTTTTCTGAATTCCTTCCTTCCGAATTCCTTTCGTCCGAATTCCTTCCTTCCTTCCTTCCGAATTCCTTCCTTTCTTTCCAAATTCCTTTCTTCTGATTTCCCTCCTTCCGAATTCCTTATTTCCTTCAGTCTTCCTTCCTTCCTGAATTCCTTCCTGAATTCCTTCCTTCCTTCCTTCCTGAATTCCTTCCTTCAGATTCCTTCCTTCCGATTCCTTCCTTCTTCCTATGAATTCCTTCCTTATGAATTCCTTCCCCTCTAAATTCCTTCATATGAATTCCTTCCTTCCGTATTCCTTCATAATTCCCTCCGATTCCTTCTTACCTTTCTTCCAAATTCCTTCTTTATTCCAAATTCCTTTCTTTTTGAGTTCCTTCCTTCGAGTTCCTTCCTTCCTTTCTTCCGAGTTCCTTCCTTCCTTCCTTCCTTCCTTCCTTCCTTCAAATTCATTCCTTCCAAATTCCTTCCTTCCTACACGAATTCCTTCGCATTCCTTCCTTCCTTCATAATTCCTTCTGTTCCTTCTTACCTTCCTTCCAAATACCTACCTTCCTTCCTTCCTTCCTTCCTTCCTTCCTCCGATTTTTCCTTCCAATTCCTTCCTTCCTTGCGAATACCTTCAAATCCTTCATTCATTCCTTCCTTCCGATTCCTTCCAAATTCCTTCCTTCCATGTTCCTTTCAAATTCTTCCAATGATTCCTTTCCTCCTTCCCTCCTTCCTTCCTTCCTTCCTTTCTTCCGAATTCTTTCTGAATTGATTCCTACCTTCCAAATTCCTTCCTTCCCTCCTTTCGAATTCTTCCCTTCAAATTCCCTCCTTCCTTCCTTAAGCATTCCTTCCTTCCAAATTCCCACTTTCCAAATTCCTTCCTTCTGAACTCCTTCCTTCCAAATTCCTTCCTTCCTTCCTTCCTTCCTTCCTTCCTTCCTTCCTTCCTTCCTTCCTTCCTTCCTTCCTTCCTTCCTTCCTTCCTTCCTTCCTTCCTTCCTTCCTTCCTTCCTTCCTTTTTCCTTCCTTTTTCCTTCCTTTCGAATTCCTTCCTTACTTCCTTCCGGATTCCTTCCTTCCTTCCTGCCTGCCTTCCTGCCTTCCTGCTTCCTTCCTCCCAAATTCCTTCCTGCTATCCTTCCTTCCTTCCTCCTTCCTTTCTCCTTCCTTTCTCCCTTCCTTCAATTCCTTCCTTCCTTCCTTCCTTCCTGCCTTCCTGCCCTCTGCCTTCCCTGCCTTCCTGCCTGCCTTCAAATTCCTTCCTTCCTTCCTTCCTTCTTTCCTTCCATAATTCCTTGCTTCCTTCCTTCCTTTTTCCTTCCTTAATTCCTTTCTTTCTTCCTTCCTTTTTCCTTCCTTCCTTCCACTTCCTTCTTCCTTCCTTCCTTCCTTCCTTCCTTCCTTCCTTCCTTCCTTCCTTCCCCTTCCTTCCTTCCTTTCCGTCCCTTCCTTCTTTCCTTCCTATTACCTTCTGAATTCCTTCCAAATTCGTTCCTTCCTTTCTAATTCCTTCGGAAATCCTTCCTTCACTTCCTTCAAAGTCCATCCTTTCTTCTTCCCTTCCTTCCTTTCTTTCTCCTTCCTTCCCTTCCTTTTGATTTACATCGATCCGTATTCCATCCTCGCTTGCTTCTCAATACCTTCCATGTTCCAAATTCCTTCCTTCCTTCCTTCCTTTCCGATTCATTGCTTCTGAATTCCTTCATTCCTTCCTTCTGAATTCCTTCCTGCGTCCTTTCTTTAGATTCCTTCCTCCTCCCTCCCTCCCTTCCTTCCTTCCTTCCTTCCTTCCTTCCTTCCTTCCTTCCTTCCTTCCTTCCTTCCTTCAGTTCCTTCCTTCCTTCGATTCTTTCTTCGATTCTTCCTTCCGAATTCCTTCCTTCCTTCCAAATTCCTTCCTTCCAAATTCCTTTCTTCCGAATTCCTTCCTTCCGAATTCCTTTCTTCCTTCCTTCCTTCCTGAATTCCTTCCTTCCGGAGTCCTTCCTTCCTTCCTTTCGGTTACTTTCTTTGATTCATTCGAATTCTTCATTTGGATTCCTTCCTTACAATTCCTTCCATCCTTCTGAAATCCTTCCTTCCACCCTTCAAATCCGTCTTTCCTTCTTCCTTCTGTCCTTCCTTCCTACCTTCCTTCCTTTCTTCCGATTTACATCGAACTGAATTCCGTCCTCCCTTCTTTCTCACTACCTTCCTTCCGAATTCCTTCACTCTGAATTCCTCCCTTCTGAAGTCCTTCCTTCCTTCCAAAATCCTTCCTTCATTCCTTCTGAAACTTATCCTTCCTTCTCCCTTTCTTCCTTCCTTCCTTGCTCCTTCCTTCCTTCCTTCCGAATTCCTTCCGAATTCCTTCCGAATTCCGAATTCCGTCCTTTCTAATTACTTCTTTTCAAATTCCTTCCTTCCTTCCTTCCTTCCTTCCTTCTGAATTCCTTCGTCCTTCCTTTCGAATTCCTTCCTCCTTTTGAATTCTTCCTTCCCAATTCCTTCCTCCTTCTACTGAATTCCTTCCTTCCTTCCTTCCTTCCCAATTCCTTCCTTCCTTCCTAAATCCTTTTTCCTTCCTTCATTCCAAAATCCATCCTTTTGTCGATATCCATCCTTTACATCCTTCAAATCCTCCTTCCTTCTCAATACCTTCCTTCAATTCCTGCATTCCAATTCCTTCCTTCTAATTCCATCCTTCAATCACGAATTCATCCCAAATTCTTTCCTTCCTTCCTTCCTTCCTTCTTCCTTCCTTCCTTCCTTCCTTCCTTTTATTCCATTCCTTTCCTTCTTCCTTCCTTCCTTCCTTCATTCCTTCCTTCCTTCCTTCTGAATTCCTTCCGTTCGATTCCTTCCTTCCGTTCTAATTCCTTTCTTTCTAATCCTTCACCAATTCCTTCCTTCGAATACCTTCCTTTCTTCCTACGAAATCCATCCATCCTTCCTACCTTCCTTCTTTCCTGCCTTCTTTCTTTTTCCTTCCTTCTACCTTCCTTCTTCCTTCCCGAATTCTTTCCTTTCAAATTCCTTCCAGTTCCTTCTTCCAGATCGAATTCCTTCCTTCCTTCCTGCCGAATTCCTTTCTTTTGAATTCCTTTCTACCTTCCGAAATCCTTTCTTCCTTCCTTCCAAAATCCATGCTTCCTTCTTCCTTCCTTCCTTCCTGCCTTCCTGCCTTCTTGCCTTCCTGCTTTCTTTCCAAATTCATTCCGTCTTTCCTTCCTTCCGAATTCCTTTCTTCCTTCCTTCTATTTTTCCTTCCTTCCTTCCCAATTTCGTTTGAATTCCTTCCGAATTCCTTCCTTCCTTTTGAATTCCTTCTGAATTCCTTCCTTTCGAATTCCTTCCTTCCGAAATCCACCCTTCCTTCCAAAATCCATTCTTCCTTCTACCTTCCTCCTTCCTTCCCAATTCCTTTGTTTCAAATTCCTTCCTTCCTTCCTTCCGATTTACATCGATCCGTATACCGTCCTCCCTTCCTTCACAATACCTTCCTTCCAAATTCCTTCCTTCCTTCCTTCCTTCCTTCTTTCCTTCCTTCCTTCCTTCTTTCCTTCCTTCCTTCTTTCCTTCCTTCTTTCCTTCCTTCCTTCCTTCTTTCCTTCCTTCCTTCCTTCTTTCCTTCCTTCCTTCTTTCCTTCCTTCCTTCCTTCCTACCTTCCTTCCTTCCTTCCTTCCTTCCTTCCTTTCCCCTTCCTTCCTTCTTTCCTTCCTTCCTTCTTTCCTTCCTTCCTTCCTTCCTTCTTTCCTTCCTTCCTTCCTTCTTTCCTTCCTTCCTTCCTTCTTTCCTTCCTTCCTTCTTTCCTTCCTTCCTTCCTTCCTCCCTTCCTTTCGAATTCCTTCCTTCCTTCCGGATTCCTTCCGGATTCCTTCCTTCCTTCCTTCCTTCCTCCCTTCCTTCCTTCCTTCCTTCCTTCCTCCCTTCCTTCCTTCCTTCCTTCCAAATTCCTTCCTTCCAAATTCCTTCCTTCCGTTCGAATTCCTTTCTTTCTAATCCATTCCGAATTCCTCCCTTCCGAATACCTTCCTTACGTCCTTCCTCATTCCTTTGTTCCCTTTTCCTTTCTTCCTTCTGAAATCCATCCATCCTTCCTCCTTCCTTCCTTCCTTCTTTCCTGCCTTCTTTCCTTCCTTCCTTCCTTCCTGCCTTCCTTCCTTCCTTTCGAATTCTTTCCTTCCGAATTCCTTCCTTCCTTCCTGCCGAACTCCTTTCCTCTGAATTCCTTTCTTCCTTCCGTCTTCCTTCCTTCCTTCCTTCCTGCCTTCCTGTCTTCTTGCCTTCCTGCCTTCTTACCAAATTCATTCCGTCCTTCCTTCTATTCTTCCTTCCTTCCTTCCTAATTCCTTTTGAATTCCTTCCGAATTCCTTCCTTCCTTTCGAATTCCTTCTGAATTCCTTCCTTCCCAATTCCACCCTTCCTTCCGAAATCCATCCTTCCTTCTTCCTTCTTCCTTCCTCCTTCCTTCCTTCCTCCTTCCTTCCTTCCTTCCTTCCTTCCTTCCTTCCTTCCTTCCTTCCTTCCTTCCTTCCTTCCAAATTCCTTCCAAATTCCTTCCAAATTCCTTCCTTCCTTCCAAATTCCTTCCTTCCAAATTCTTTCCTTGCATCCTAATTAATTTCTTAATTCCTTCCTGCCTTCCTGCCTTCCTGCCTACCTTCCTTCCTTCCTTCCGGATTCCTTCCATCCTTCTTTCCTTCTTTCCTTCTTTCCCTCTTCCTTCCTTCCTTCCTTCCTTCCTTCCTTCCTTCCTTCCTTCCTTCCTTCCTTCCTTCCTTCCTAATTCCTTCCTCCCTTCCTTCCAAATTCCTTCCTTCCTTCCAAATTCCTTCCTTCCGTTCGAATTCCTTTCTTTCTAATCCCTGCCGAATTCCTTCCTTCCGAATACCTTCCTTCCTTCCTTCCGAATTCCTTTGTTCCGTTTTCCTTTCTTCCTTCCGAAATCCATACATCCTTCCTCCTTCCTTCCTTCCTTCCTTCTTTCCTGCCTTCTTTCCTTCCTTCCTTCCTGCCTTCCTTCCTGTCTTTCGAATTCTTTCCTTTCGAATTCCTTCCGAATTCCTTCCTTCCTTCCTGCCGAATTCCTTTCTTCTGAATTCCTTTCTTCCTTCCGAAATCCTTCATTCCTTCCTTCCAAAATCCATGCTTCCTTCTTCCTTCCTTCCTGCCTTCCTGCCTTCTTTCCAAATTCATTCCGTCCTTCCTTCCTTCCTTTCTTCCTTCCTTCTTTCTATTTTTCCTTCGTTCCTTCCTTCCTCCTTCCTTAATTCCTTCCTTAATTCCTTCCGAAATCCTTCCTCCCTTCCTTCCTTCCGGATTCTTTCCTTCCTACCTTCCTTCCTTATTGCCTTACAGCCTTCCTTCCTGCCTTCCTTCCTAATTCCTTCCTCCCTTCTTTCCTCCCTTCCTTTCTCCCTTACTTCCAAATTCCTTCCTTCCTTCATTCCTTCTTTTTTTTCAGAATTCCTTCCTTCCGAATTCATTCCTTCCAAATTCCTTCCTTCCTTCCTTCCCTCCTTCCTTTATTCCTTCCTTTCGTTTTCCTTCCTTTCGAATTCCTTCCGAATTCCTTCTGAATTCTTTCTGAATTCCTTCCGAATTCCTTCCTTGCTTCCGAATTCCTTCCTTCCTCGCCTCCTGCCTTCCTGCCTTCCTCCCAAATTCCTTCCTGCCTTGTTGCCTTCCTTCCTCCCTTCCTTTATCCCTCCCTTCCAAATTCCTTCCTTCCTTTCTTCCTTCCTTCCTTCCTTTCGAATTCCTTTTTTCCAAATTCCTTCCTTGCTTCCAAATTAATTTCTCCCTTCCTTCCTTCCTTCCTGCCCGCCTGTCTGCCTTCTTTCCTTCCTTCCGAATTCCTTCCATATTCCTTCCTTAAAAATTCTATTATTCCTTCCATCTGCATTCGTTCCTGCATCCTTTCGTCGGAATTCCTCCCTTCCGTCCTTCCTTCCTTCCTTCCTTCCGAATTACTTCCTTCCGAATTCCTTCCTTCCGAATTCCTTCTTTCAGAATTCCCTCCTCCCTTCCGAATTCCTTTCTTCTGATTTCCCTCTTTCCGAATTCCTTATTTCATTGAGTCTTCCTTCCTTCTTTCCTTCCTTCCTTCCTTATTCCTTTTTTCCTTCCGAATTCCTTCCTTCCTTTTTTCTGAATTCCTTCCTTCCGAATTCCTTTCGTCCGAATTCCTTCCTTCCTTCCAAATTCCTTTCTTCTGATTTCCCTCCTTCCAAATTCCTTATTTCCTTCAGTCTTCCTTCCTTCCTGAATTCCTTCCTGAATTCCTTCCTTCCGAATTCCTTCCTTCCGAATTCCTTCCTTCCTTCCTTATGAATTCCTTCCTTATGAACTCCTTCCCTACGAATTCCTTCCTTATGAATTCCTTCCTTCCGAATTCCTTCATAATTCCCTCCGAATTCCTTCTTACCTTTCTTCCAAATTCCTTCCTTTATTCCAAATTCCTTTCTTTTGAGTTCCTTCCTTCCGAGTTCCTTCCTTCCTTTCTTCCGAGTTCCTTCCTTTCTTCCTTCTGAATTCCTTCCTTCCGAATTCCTTCCTTCCGAATTCCTTCCTTCCTCTTTTCTGAATTCCTTCCTTACGAATTTCTTCCTTCCGAATTTATTGTAAATTCCTTCCTTCCTTCCTTCCTTCCTTCCTTCCTTCCTTCCTTCCTTCCTTCCTTCCTTCCTTCCTTCCTTCCTTCCAAATTCCTTCCTTCCTACCGAATTCCTTCCGCATTCCTTCCTTCCTTCATAATTCCTTCTGAATTCCTTCTTACGTTCCTTCCAAATACCTACCTTCCTTCCTTCCTTCCTTCCTTCCTTCCTTCCTTCCCTCCGAATTTTTTCCTTCCGAATTCCTTCCTACCTTGCGAATACCTTCCAAATCCCTTCATTCATTCCTTCCTTCCGAATTCCTTCCAAATTCCTTCCTTCCATGCTTCTTTTCAAATTCTTCCAATCGGATTCCTTTCCTCCTTCCCTCCTTCCTTCCTTCCTTCCTTTCTTCCGAATTCTTTCCGAATTGATTCCTACCTTCCAAATTCCTTCCTTCCATCCATCCTTCCTATTTCCTTCCTTCCAAATTCCTTCCTTCCCTCCTTTCGAATTCTTCCCTTCAAATTCCTTCCTTCCTTCCTTCCTTCCTTCCTTCCTTCCTTCGGTCCTTCCTTCCTTCCGAATTCTTCCCTTCACATTCCTTCCTTAAGCATTCCTTCCTTCCAAATTCCCACTTTCCAAATTCCTTCCTTCTGAATTCCTTCCTTCCAAATTAATTCCTCCCTTCCTTCCTTCCTTCCTTCCTTCCTTCCTTCCTAATTCCTTTTTTCCTTCCAAATTCCTTCCTTTCTTTTTTCTGGATTCCTTCCTTACGAATTCCCTCCGTCCAAATTCCTCCCTTCCGAATTCCTTTCTTCTGATTTCCCTCCTTTCGAATTCCTTATTTCCTTCAGTCTGCCTTCCTTCCTTCCTTCCTTCCTTCCTTCTTTCCTTCCCAATTCCTTCCGAATTACAGTATCACAGTATCACTTAGGTTGGAAAGGACCTCGGGGATCATCGAGTCCAACCTATCAACACAGACCCCATGCCTAGACCATGGCACCAAGTGCCACGTCCAATCTCCCCTTGAATGCCTCCAGCGTCGATGACTCAACCACCTCCCTGGGCAACCCGTTCCAATGACTAATGACTCGCTCGGTGAAGAACTTCCTCCTCACCTCGAGTCTCAACCTCCCCTGGCGCAGCTTGGGACTGTGTCCCCTCGTTCTGGTGCTGGTTGCCTGGGAGAAGAGGCCAACCCCTTCCTGGCTACAACTACCCTTCAGGTAGTTGTAGAGGGCAATGAGGTCACCCCTGAGCCTCCTCTTCTCCAGGCTAAACAATCCCAGCTCCCTCAGCCTCTCCTCATAGGGCTTGTGTTCAAGGCCTCTCACCAGCCTTGTTGTCCTTCTCTGGACACGCTCAAGTGTTTCGATGTCCTTCTTAAACTGAGGGGCCCAGAACTGGACACAGGACTCAAGGTGCGGCCTAACCAAAGCAGAGTACAGGGGCACTATGACCTCCCTGCTCCTGCTGGCCACACTATTCCTAATGCAGGCCAGGATGCTATTGGTCCTCCTGGCCACCTGGGCACACTGCTGGCTCATATTCAGGTGGCTGTCGATCGGCACACCCAGGTCCCTCTCTGTTTGGGAGCTCTCCAGCCACTCCGACCCCAGCCTATAGCTCTGCATGGGATTGCCGTAGCCAAAGTGCAGCACTCGGCACTTGGACTTGTTGAATGTCATCCCATTGGACTCTGCCCATCTGTCCAGTCGGTCGAGGTCCCTCTGCAGAGCCTTTCTACCCTCTAACTGACTAACATCTGCCCCTAACTTTGTGTCATCTGCAAACTTGCTGATGACTGACTCTACCCCTTCCTTCCTTCCAAATTCCTTCTTTCTGAATTCCCACCTCTCTTCCGAATTCCTTTCTGTTGATTTCCCTCCTTCCGAATTTCTTATGTCCTTGAGTCTTCCTTCCTTCCTTTATTCCAAATTCCTTCCTGAATTCCTTCCTTCCGAATTCCTTCTTTCAGAGTTCCCTCCTCACTTTCAAATTCCTTTCTTCTGATTTCCCTCTTTCCGAATTCCTTATTTCCTTGAGTCTTCCTTCCTTCCTTCCTTCCTTCCTTCCTTCCTTCCTTCCTTCCTTCCTTCCTTCCTTCCTTCCTTCCTTCCTTCCTTCCTTCCTTCCGAATTCCTTCCTTCCGAATTCCTTCCTTCCTTCCTTCCTTCCGAATTCCTTCCTTCCGAATTCCTTCCTTCCGAATTCCTTCCTCCCATCCGAATTCCTTTCTGCTGATTTCCCTCCTTCCGAATTCCTTGTGTCCTTGAGTCTTCCTTCCTTCCTTCCGAATTCCTTCCTTCAATATTCCTTCCTTCCAAATTCCTCCCTTCCGAATTCCTTTCTTCTGATTTCCCTCCTTCCGAATTCCTTATTTCCTTGAGTCTTCCTTCCTTCCTTCCTTCCTTCCTTCCTTCCTTCCTTCCTTCCTTCCTTCCTTCCTTCCTTCCTTCCTTCCTTCCGAATTCCTTCCTTCCTTCCTAATTCCTTCCTTCCATCCTTCCTTCCGAATTCCTTCCGAATTCCGAATTCCTTCTTTCAGAATTCCCTCCTCTCTTCCGAATTCCTTTCTGCTGATTTCCCTCCATCCGAATTCCTTATTTCCTTGAGTCATCCTTCCTTCCCTCCTTCTTTCCTTCCTTCCTTCCTGAATTCCTTCCTTCCGAATTCTTTCCTTCCGTATTCCTTCCTTCCTTCCTTATGAATTCCTTCTTTCCTTCCGAATTCTTTCCTTCCGAATTCTTTCCTTCCTTCCTTCCTTCCTGCCTTCCTTCCTTCCGAATTCCTTCCTTCCTTCCGAATTCCTTCCTTCCTTCCAAATTCCTTCCACATTCCTTCCTTCCTTCATAATTCCTTCCAAATTCCTTCTTACCTTCCTTCCAAATTCCTTCTTACCTTCCTTCCAAATTCCTTCCTTCCTTACTTAATTCCTTCCTTCCTTCCTTCCTTCCTTCCTTCCTTCCTTCCTTCCTTCCTTCCTTCCTTCCTTCCTTCCTTCCTTCCTTCCTTCCTTCCTTCCTTCTTCCTTCCTTCCTTCCTTCCTTCCTTCCTTCCTTCCTTTTTCTTCCTTCCTTTCCTTCCTTCCTTCCTTCCAATTCCTTCCTTCCTTCCTTCCTTCCTTCCTTCCTTCCTTCAATTCCTTCATATGAATTATTTCCTTACAATTCCTTCCTTTTAATTCCTTCCTTCCTTCGAATACCTTCCTGCTGAATTCCTTCCTTACAATTCCTTCCTTTGGACCGAATTCTTTTCTTTCCGAATTTTTTCCTTCCTTCCTTCCGAATAAATTCCAAATTACAACTGAATTCCTACCAAATTCCATAGTTCCTTCCAAATTTCTTCCTTGCTTCCTTCCTTCCTTATTCTTTCCTTCCTTCCTTCCTTCCGAATTCATTCCTTCCTTCCTTCCTTCCTTCCAAATTCCTTCCTTCCGAATTCCTTCCTTCCTTCCGAATTCCTTCCTTCCAAATTCATTCCTCCCTTATGAACGCCTTTCTTCCGATTTCCCTCCTTCTGAATTCCTTATTTCCTTCAGTATTCCTTCCTTCCTTCCTTCCTTCCTTCCTTCCTTCCTTCCTTCCTTCCTTCCTTCCTTCCTTCCTTCCTCCTGAATTCCTTCCTCCTGAATTCCTTCCTTCCTTCCTTCCTTCCTTCCTTCCTTACTCCCTTCCGTCCGTCCTTCCTTCCTTCCTTCCGAATTCCTCCCTTCCGAATTCCTTTCTTCTGATTTCCCTCTTTCCGAATTCCTTATTTCATTGAGTCTTCCTTCCTTCTTTCCTTCCTTCCTTCCTTATTCCTTTTTTCCTTCCGAATTCCTTCCTTCCTTTTTTCTGAATTCCTTCCTTCCGAATTCCTTTCGTCCAAATTCCTTCCTTCCGAATTCCTTCCTTCCGAATTCCTTCTTTGAGAATTCCTCCTCCTTCAATTCCTTTCTTCTGATTTCCCTCTTTCCGAATTCCTTATTTCATTGAGTCTTCCTTCCTTCTTTCCTTCCTTCCTTCCTTATTCCTTTTTTCCTTCCGAATTCCTTCCTTCCTTTTTTCTGAATTCCTTCCTTCCATTCCTTTAATCAATTCCTTTAGTCCAATTCCTTCCTTCCTTCAAATTCCTTTCTTCTGATTACCCTCCTTCCCGATTCCTTATTTCCTTCAGTCTTCCTTCCTTCCTGAATTCCTTCCTGAATTCCTTCCTGAATTCCTTCCTTCCTTCCTTCCTGATTCCTTCCTTCCGATTCCTTCCTTCGAATTCCTTCCTTCCTTCCTTATGAATTCCTTCCTTATGAATTCCTTCCCTACGAATTCTTCCTTATGAATTCCTTCCTTCAATTCCTTCATAATTCCCTCAATTCCTTCTTACCTTTCTTCCAAATTCCTTCCTTTATTCCAAATTCCTTTCTTTTGAGTTCCTTCCTTCCAATTCCTTCCTTCCTTCAAATTCCTTCCTTCGGAATTCCTTCCTCCTTCTGAACTCCTTTCTTCCGATTTCCCTCATTCTGAATTCCTTATTTCCTTCAGTATTCCTTCCTTCCTTCCTTCCTTCCTTCCTTCCTTCCTTCCTTCCTTCCTTCCTTCCTTCCTTCCTTCCTTCCTTCCTTCCTTCCTTCCTTCCTTCCTTCCTTCCTTCCTTCCTTATTCTTTCCTTCCTTCCTTCCTTCCGAATTCCTTCCTTCCGAATTCCTTCCTTCCGAATTCCTTCCTCCCATCCGAATTCCTTTCTGCTGATTTCCCTCCTTCCGAATTCCTTGTGTCCTTGAGTCTTCCTTCCTTCCTTCCGAATTCCTTCCTTCAATATTCCTTCCTTCCAAATTCCTCCCTTCCGAATTCCTTTCTTCTGATTTCCCTCCTTCCGAATTCCTTATTTCCTTGAGTCTTCCTTCCTTCCTTCCTTCCTTCCTTCCTTCCTTCCTTCCTTCCTTCCTTCCTTCCTTCCTTCCTTCCTTCCTTCCTTCCTTCACCTTCCTTCCTTCCGAATTCCTTCCTTCCGAATTCCTTCCTTCCTTCCTTCCGAATTCCTTCCTTCCTTCCTTCCTTCCTAATTCCTTCCTTCCGTCCTTCCTTCCGAATTCCTTCCGAATTCCGAATTCCTTCTTTCAGAATTCCCTCCTCTCTTCCGAATTCCTTTCTGCTGATTTCCCTCCATCCGAATTCCTTATTTCCTTGAGTCATCCTTCCTTCCCTCCTTCTTTCCTTCCTTCCTTCCTGAATTCCTTCCTTCCGAATTCTTTCCTTCCGTATTCCTTCCTTCCTTCCTTATGAATTCCTTCTTTCCTTCCGAATTCTTTCCTTCCGAATTCTTTCCTTCCTTCCTTCCTGCCTTCCTTCCTTCCGAATTCCTTCCTTCCTTCCGAATTCCTTCCACCTTCCTTCATAATTCCTTCCAAATTCCTTCTTACCTTCCTTCCAAATTCCTTCCTTCCTTCCTTCCTTCCTTCCTTCCTTCCTTCCTTCCTTCCTTCCTTCTTCCTTCCTTCCTTCCTTCCTTCCTTCCTTCCTTCCTTCCTTCCTAATTCCTTCCTTCCTTCCTTCCTTCCTAATTCCTTCCTTCCTTCCTTCCTTCCTTCCTTCCTTCCTTCCGAATTCCTTCCTTCCTTCCTTCCTTCCTAATTCCTTCCTTCCTTCCTTCCTTCCTTCCTTCCTTCCTTCCTTCCTTCCGAATTCCTTCCTTATGAATTATTTCCTTACGAATTCCTTCCTTACGAATTCCTTCCTTCCTTCCGAATACCTTCCTGCTGAATTCCTTCCTTACGAATTCCTTCCTTTGGACCGAATTCTTTTCTTTCCGAATTTTTTCCTTCCTTCCTTCCGAATAAATTCCAAATTACAACTGAATTCCTACCCGAATTCCATAGTTCCTTCAAATTTCTTCCTTGCTTCCTTCCTTCCTTATTCTTTCCTTCCTTCCTTCCTTCCGAATTCATTCCTTCCTTCCTTCCTTCCAAATTCCTTCCTTCCGAATTCCTTCCTTCCTTCCGAATTCCTTCCTTCCAAATTCATTCCTCCTTATGAACGCCTTTTCTTCCGATTTCCCTCCTTCTGAATTCCTTATTTCCTTCAGTATTCCTTCCTTCCTTCCTTCCTTCCTTCCTTCCTTCCTTCCTTCCTTCCTTCCTTCCTTCCTTCCTTCCTCCTGAATTCCTTCCTTCCTTCCTTCCTTCCTTCCTTCCTTCCTTCCTTCCTTCCTTCCTTCCTTCCTTCCTTCCTTCCTTCCTTCTGAATTCCTTCCTTCTGAATTCCTTCCTTCCTTCCTTCCTTCCTTACTCCCTTCCGTCCGTCCTTCCTTCCTTCCTTCCGAATTCCTTCCTTCCGAATTCCTTCCTTCCGAATTCCTTCTTTGAGAATTCCCTCCTCCCTTCCGAATTCCTTTCTTCTGATTTCCCTCTTTCCGAATTCCTTATTTCATTGAGTCTTCCTTCCTTCTTTCCTTCCTTCCTTCCTTATTCCTTTTTTCCTTCCGAATTCCTTCCTTCCTTTTTTCTGAATTCCTTCCTTCCGAATTCCTTTCGTCCGAATTCCTTTCGTCCGAATTCCTTCCTTCCTTCCAAATTCCTTTCTTCTGATTACCCTCCTTCCGAATTCCTTATTTCCTTCAGTCTTCCTTCCTTCCTGAATTCCTTCCTGAATTCCTTCCTGAATTCCTTCCTTCCTTCCTTCCTGAATTCCTTCCTTCCGAATTCCTTCCTTCCGAATTCCTTCCTTCCTTCCTTATGAATTCCTTCCTTATGAATTCCTTCCCTACGAATTCCTTCCTTATGAATTCCTTCCTTCCGAATTCCTTCATAATTCCCTCCGAATTCCTTCTTACCTTTCTTCCAAATTCCTTCCTTTATTCCAAATTCCTTTCTTTTGAGTTCCTTCCTTCCGAATTCCTTCCTTCCTTCCAAATTCCTTCCTTCCGAATTCCTTCCTCCCTTCTGAACTCCTTTCTTCCGATTTCCCTCATTCTGAATTCCTTATTTCCTTCAGTATTCCTTCCTTCCTTCCTTCCTTCCTTCCTTCCTTCCTTCCTTCCTTCCTTCCTTCCTTCCTTCCTTCCTTCCTTCCTTCCTTCCTTCCTTCCTTCCTTCCTTCCTTCCTTCCTTCCTTATTCTTTCCTTCCTTTCTTCCTTCCAAATTCCTTCCTTCTGAATTCCTTTCTTCCTTCGGAATTCCTTCCTTCCGAATTCCTTCCTCCCTTCCGAATTCCTTTCTTCTGATTTCCCTCCTTCTGAATTCCTTATTTCCTTCAGTTTTCCTTCCTTCCTTCTGAATTCCTTCCTTCCGTATTCTTTCCTTCCTTCCTTCATTCCGAATTCCTTCCTTTCTTCCTTCCTTCCTACCTTCCTTCTTTCCTTCCAAATTCCTTCCTTCCGAATTCCTTCCTTCCAAATTCCTTCCTCCTGAATTCCTTTCTTCCGAAATCCTTCCTTCCTTCTGAATTCCTTCCTTCCTTCCTTCTGAAATCATTCCGAATTCCTTCTGAATCCATCCTTCCAAATTGCTTCCTAATTCCTCCTTTCCTTCCTTCGATCCTTCCTTCCTTCCTTCCTTCCTTCCGTATTCCTTCCCTCTGAATTCCGTCCTTCCGAATTCCTTCCGTCCTTCCCTATGCCTTCCGAATCCCATCCTTCCGAGTTCCTTCCTTCCGAATTCCTTCCTTCCGAATTCCTACCTTCCGTATTCCTTCCTTCCAAATTCCTTCCTCCTCAATTCCTTTGTTCCGAAATCCTTCCTTCCTTCTGAATTCCTTTCTTCCTTCCTTCTTAATTCCTTCCTTCTTTCCGAATTCCTTCCTTCCTTCCTTCTGAATTCACAGTTTCATAGTTTCATAGTTTCATTCAGGGTTGGAAGGGACCACAAGGATCACCACATGGAACTAGATGATCTTTGTGGTCCCTTCCAACCCTGAATGAAACTATGAAACTATGAAACTATCTAGTTCCAACCCCCCTGCCATGGGCAGGGAAACCCCACACTAGATCAGGCTGGACAGAGCCTCATCCAGCCTGGTCTTAAACGCCCCCGGGGACGGGGCCTCGACCACCTCCCTGGACAACCCATTCCAGGGTCTCACCACTCTCATGGTGAAGAACCTCCTCCTCACATCTAGCCTGAATCTCCCCACCTCCACCTTCATTCCATTCCCCCTAGTCCTGTCACTACCTGAGATCCTGAGAAGTCCTTCCCCAGCCTTCCTGTAGACCCCCTTCAGATGCTGGAAGGCCACAATTAGGTCACCTCGGAGCCTTCTCTTCTCCAGACTGAACAGCCCCAACTCCTTCAGTCTGTCCTCATAGGAGAGGTGCTCCAGCCCTCTGCTCATCCTTGTGGCCCTTCTCTTGACACACTCCAGCACCTCCACATCCCTCTTGTAATAGGGGCTCCAGAACTGGACACAGTACTCCAGGTGGGGTCTCACCAGGGTTGAGTAGAGGGGGAGGATCACCTCCCTCGACCTGCTAGCCACACTTCTCCTGATGCAGCCCAGGATCTGATTGGCTTTGCGGGCTGCAAGTGCACATTGAGAGCTCCTGTTGAGCTTTTTGTCCACCAGCACCCCCAAGTCTCTCTCCTCAGGGCTACTTTCCAGCCAGTCACTGCCCAGCCTGTATTTGTGCCTGGGATTGCCTCGACCCAGATGCAGGACCCTGCACTTGCTCTTATTGAACTTCATGAGGTTGGTTTGTGCAGTTGGCAGTTGAACAAGGCAGGTCCCTGGACTGATCCCTGAGGGACTCCGCTTGTCACTGGCCTCCACTGGGACATGGAGCCATTGACAGCCACTCTTTGGGTGCAGCCATCAAGCCAGTTCCTTATCCATCTAGTGGTCCACCCATCAAACCCTTATGAATTCCTTCCTTCGTACCGAATTCTTTTCCTTCCTTCTTCCTACCTTTTGAATGCTCCCCTTCAAATTCCTTCCTTCCTTCCTTCCTTCCTTCCTTCCTTCCTGCCTTCCTGCCTTCCTCCCTTCCTCCCTTCCTCCCTTCCTCCCTTCCTCCCGAATTCTTTCCGATTTAATTCCTACCTTCCAAATTCCTTCCTCCCTTCCAAATTCCATCCTTCCATCCATCCTTTTGAATTCCTTCCTTCCAAATTCCTTCCTTTCCTCCTTTCGAATTCTTCCCTTCAAATTCCTTCCTTCCTTCCTTCCTTCCTTCCTTCCTTCCTTCCTTCCTTCCTTCCTTCCTTCCTTCCGAATTCCTCCCTTCCGAATTCCTCCCTTCCGAATTCCTTCCTTCCAAATACCTACCTTCCTTCCTTCCTTCCTTCCTTCCTTCCTTCCTTCCTTCCTTCCTTCCTTCCGAATTCCTCCCTTCCGAATTCCTTCCTTCCAAATACCTTCCTTCCTTCCTTCCTTCCTTCCTTCCTTCCTTCCTTCCTTCCGAATTCCTTCCTTCCGAATTCCTTCCTTCCGAATTCCTTCCTTCCTTCCGAATTCCTTCCTCATGAATTCCTTCCTTCCAAATTCCTTCCTTCCAAATCCCTTCCTTCTGAATTCTTTCCTTCCTTACGAATTCCTTCCTTACGAATTCCTCCCTTACGAATTCCTTCCTTCCTACCGAATTCCTTCCTTTCAAAATCATTCCGTCCTTCCGAATTCCGACTGAATTCCTACCGAATTCCTTCCTTCCTTCTAAATTTCTTTCAAATTCCTCCTTGTCTTCCTTCCTTCCTTCCTTCCTTCCTTCCTTCCTTCCTTCCTTCCTTCCTTCCTTCCTTCCTTCCTTCCTCAATTCCTCAATTCCTTTTTGCCTTCCTGAATTCCTCAATTCCTTCCTTCCTTCATAATTCCTTCCGAACTCCTTCTTACCTTCAAAATTCCTTCCAAACTCCTCCTTACCTTCCTTCCGAGTTCCTTCCTTCCTTCCGAATTCCTTCCTTCCTTCCTTCTGAATTCCTTCCTTCCTACCAAATTCCTTCCGCATTCCTTCCTTACTTCAGAATTCCTTACTTACTTCCTTCCTTCCAAGTTCCGTCCTTCCTTCCGAATTCCTTCCTTCCGAATTCCTTCCTTCCTTCGGAATTCCTTCTGAATTCTTTCCGAATTCATTGCTTCCTTCCGAATTCCTTCCTTCCTTCCGAATTCCTTCCTTCCTTCCTTCCGAATTCCTTCCTTCCTACCGAATTCCTTCCACATTCCTTCCTTCCTTCATAATTCCTTCCAAATTCCTTCTTACCTTCCTTCCAAATTCCTTCCTTACTTCCTTCCCAATTCCTTCCGTCCTTCCTTCCGAATTCCTTCTATCCTTCCTTCCTTCCTTCCGAATTCCTTCCAAATTCCTTCCTTCCGTGCAATTTTTGGAATTCTTCCCATCAAATTCCTTCCTTCCTTCCTTCCTTCCTTCCTGCCTTCCTGCCTTCCTTCCTTCCTTCCTTCCGAATTCCTTCCTTCCGAATTCCTTCCTTCCTACCGATTTCCTTACGCATTCCTTCCTTCCTTCATAATTCCTTCCAAATTCCTTCTTACCTTCCTTCCAAATTCCTTCCTTCCTTCCTTCCCAATTCCTTCCGTCCTTCCTTCCGAATTCCTTCTATCCTTCCTTCCTTCCGAATTCGTTCCAAATTCCTTCCTTCCGTGCTCCTTTTGGAATTCTTCCCATCGAATTCCTTCCTTCCTTCCTTCCTTCCTTCCTGCCTTCCTTCCTTCCTTCCTTCCGAATTCCTTCCTTCTGAATTCCTTCCTCCCTCCCAAATTCCTTCCTTCCTCTCGAATTCCTTCCGAATTGCTTCCGAATTGCTTCCGAATTGCTTCCGAATTCCATCCTTACTTCCTTCCTTCCTTCCAAATTCCTTCCTTCTTTCCATACTTCTTCATTCCATCCTTCCGAATTTCTTTCTTCCTTCCCTCCTTCCGAATTCATTCCTTCCTACCAAATCCCTTCCGAATTCCTCTCTTCTAATTTCTGTGGTGGGTGAAAGGGTAAGGCCGAGAAGCCTCTTCCCTTCCCCCTTGTAAGGTAAAAGGGAAAGAAAAATTGAAGGGAAAGGAAAAAAAAACCTCACCAGCTGAATTAGCAAAGCAGTGGAGCTATATTTACAAAGCAGTGTAGGGTTTGCAGGGGGATATTTACAAATATACAATATCTACAATATATACAAAGATATATAACAGAGTAACACAGAAATGAGAGTAACCCCCCTCGGCTGAGGGGGTTCCCCACCTCCGCTCTCCCCTCTCTTCCCCCCTTTCCCCAGAATGGGATAGAAAGAGGAAGAAAAGAGAGAAAAAAAAATGTTAGAAGCAGTCTGTGTTAGTTGGAAGCAGTTAATATAGACCTGGTTATCTTATCCTCAAGGCCGAGGCCTTGGCAGAAAGCCCAGCACAGAGAAGAGTTGCTGCACCCTGGAGAAGCGGAAGCAAGAGTGACCGAGAAGTGCTGGAAATGCCCATTTCAGTCTCAGTTCAGATGGTGCTTCCTCCCACTTGACCAATGAAAATTAGTTTAGAGTATTCCTTCCGTTTACCAACTTCCGTCCACCATACTCCCTTTCTTAAGGGGACAGCGTCAACCGGGCACAATTTCCTTCCTTCTCTTCGATTTCTTTCCTTCCTTCCTTCCTTCCTTCCTTCCTTCCTTCCTTCCTTCCTTCCTTCCTTCCTTCCTTCCTTCCTTTTTCTGATTTCCTTCCTTCTGAATTCCTTCCTTCCTTCCTTCCGAATTCCTTCCTTCCGAATTCCTTCCTTCCGAATTCCTTCCTTTCTTCCGAATTCCTTCCAACTTCCTTCCTTAACCATTGCTACCATCGAAATAATTCCTTCCGCATTCTTCCTTCCAAATTTTTGCCTTCCGATCTCCTTCCTTCCTAATTCCTTCCGAATTCCTTCCTTTCTTCCTTCCTAATTCCTTCCTTCCAAATTCGATCTTTCTCAATTCTTTCACTCCCTCCGAATTACGTCCTCCCTACCATATGATTTCCTTCCCTACCAGTACCTTCCTTACATCCTAATTCCTTCCTTCCGAATTCCTTCCTTCCTTGCGAATATCTTCGGAATTCCTTCCTTCATTCCTTCCGAAGTCCGTCCGTCCTTCCTTCCTTCCTTCCTTCCTTCCTTCCTCCCTTCCTTCCTTCCTTCCTTCCTTCCTTCCGAATTCCTTCCTTCCTTCCTTCCACATTCCTTCCTTCCACATTCCTTCCTTCCTTCCGAATTGCTTCCTTACAAATTCCTTCCTTCCTTCCTTCCTTCCTTCCTTCCTTCCTTCCTTCCTTCCTTCCTTCCTTCCTTCCTTCCGAATTCCTTCCTTACAAATTCCTTCCTTCATTCCTTCCGAATTCCTTCCTTCCGAATTCCTTCCTTCCTTCCGAATTCATTCCGAATTTCTACTGAATTCCCACCAAATTCCTTCCTTCCTTCCTTCCTTCCTTCCTTCCTTCCTTCCTTCCTTCCTTCCTTCCTTCCTTCCTTCCTTCCTTCCTTCCTTCCTTCCTTCCTTCCTTCCTTCCTTCCTTCCTTCCCCTTATTCTTGATAAGAATTTGACTGAATTGAGCTCTTGTCAAGATTTGACACCACCCTATAGAAGAGTAATATGTTGTCATTATTTATTATATTTCTGCTGCAGTTACATATAACAGCTATTGAACTATGGACCAAAGACGATCTTTGTTTTCTAAAAGCCTTAGTGTACCCTTTAAAAGAATTCCATCTGGAGTCACTGTTCCTAAATAACAGCTTTTTCCTGTCGAATTTTTTTTGAGCTAAGAAATAGGCTATGTTCAATCTTGTCTAGACATCTATAGTTAATCCTCTCTCAAGGAATGAAACTTTTCTATTCCACCCTCCTATATTTTAGTCATCTATAAAATATTTCAGAATAAATATGTCAGATATAAATTAGTTTACAGTGTACAGTGGGTTTGAGTAATAAAAGAATGTTCAAATCATTGAGGAGCGCAGCTCTGGGAGTTTGGCTTTTGGGTTTGCTTCCCTTGCTTTTCAGGCGGTAAGGGGCTGGTGGCTCGGGACTTCCCGAAGAGAGGAGAAGGGGCAGGGGGCTCGGATTGCCTACGTGTCGGGGGGCAGTGAAGTAGCTGGGGGAGGGGTTGCCGCGGAGACCGCGTGCAAACCAAACAGAACCCAGCGTGTGGCTGAAGAGAGAGGAGGCAGCTTGAGGAGCGCAGCTCAGCCTTCTTACTGACAGGGAATTGATTTTCTGAGAGAAGGGCGTTTCAAAGACCCTAGAGGTTACAAATGGGCTTTTGGAGTAGCTTCTATAGAAATTGATGGACAAAAATTGAAGCTGTCTGCTAGACCTGAACTCTATGATGAATCTGCAGTTGTGGGACAACACAAGATACAGGACATTAAATTGCCGGTTGCTTCTCAGACTGTGCATCACAGACAATACAGAACCAACCGTGACTCTTTGTTGCCCATTCAGAATCTGATTCGTCAGTTGGAGAGTCAGAAAGTCGTCAGCAAAACTCATTCACCTTTCAACAGTCCAGTGTGGCCTGTGCGGAAGCAGAATGGAGACTGGCGTCTGACAGTAGACTACCGAGCCCTGAATGAAGTGACACCACCTATGAGTGCAGCAGTACCAGACATGATGGAGCTCCAATATGAGCTGGAATCCAAAGAGGTCAAATGGCATGCTACCATAGACATTGCTAATGCATTTTTCTCTATTCCCATAGCAGAGGAATGCAGGCCTCAGTTTGCTTTCACCTGGAGAGGAATCCAGTACACCTTCAACAGGCTGCCAATGGGCTGGATCCACAGCTCAAGCATCTGTCATGCAGTGATCCACGATGCTCTGGGGAAAGGCGGTGCTCCAGAACACATCCAGTTCATCGATGATATCATCGTCTGGGGTAAAATTGCTGAGGAAGTCATCGAGAAAGGTAACAAAATCATTGACATTCTTCTGGATGCAGGTTTTGCCATCAAGCGAGACAAGGTGAAAGGACCTACCACAGAGATTCAGTTTCTGGGAGTGCGGTGGCAGGATGGACGCAGACACATTCCAGTGGATGTGGCAAATAGAGTCTCTACCATGGCAAGTCCCACAAACAAGCAAGAGACCCTACGTTTCTTGGGGATAGTGGGATTTTGGAGACTGCACATTCCTGGATACAGTCAGATTGTGAAACCTCTGTATGATGTGACTCGAAAGAGAAACCATTTCCACTGGGGACCTGAACAACAAGCGGTCTTTGACCAGATAAAGCAAGAGGTAGTTCAAGCAATGAGTCTGGGACCTGTCCGAGATGGTCCAGACATTAAGAACATTTTGTACACGGCTGCAAATGACAATGGTCCAACCTGGTGCTTGTGGCAAAAAGCTCCAGGTGAGACACGTGGACGACCTCTTGGTTTCTGGAGTCGAGGTTACAGAGGTTCAGAGGCTAATTATACTCCAACAGAGAAAGAAATTCTAGCTGCCTATGAAGGTGTAAAAGCATCTTCTGAAGAGATTGGAACTGAATCACAACTTCTCTTAGCTCCCAGATTACCAGTTTTGAATTGGATGTTCAAAGGCAAATGCTCCACACCACATCATGCCACAGACTCAACATGGTCTAAGTGGATGGCTCTGATAACATAGAGAGCTCGAATGGGAAATCTTGAAAGGCCTGGTCTAGTGGAGGTGATCTCAAGTTGGCCTGAAGGTATCAACTGTGCTAAACCTCCAGAGGAGAAAGTAACTCGTGCTGAGGAAGCTCCTCCTTACAATGACCTTTCTGATGATGAGAAGAAATATGCTTTGTTCACAGACGGTTCCTGTCGTCTTGTTGGAAACAAGCGAAGGTGGAAGTCTGCAGTGTGGAGTCCAACACGCCGAGTTGCAGAGGCAAAGGATGGAGAAGGAGAATCCAGTCAGTTCGCAGAGGTAAAAGCTGTCCAGCTAGCTCTTGACGTAGCTGAAGGTGAGAGATGGCCAAAGCTTTATCTCTACACCGACTCATGGATGGTAACCAATGCTCTGTGGGGTTGGCTAAAGAACTGGAAAAAGAGTGGTTGGCAGAGAAAAGGAAAACCCATTTGGGCAGCCAACCTGTGGCAGGACATTGCTGATCGAGTCGAGAGAATTCCAGTGAAAGTGAGACACATCGATGCTCACATTCATAAGAGCAAAGGTACTGAGGAACAGCAACACAACTATCAGGCAGATCTAGCTGCAAGAGTTTCTCAAGCAGACATGGACTCTGATCTTGATCTCGACTGGAAACACCGAGGTGAGATATTCTTAGCTTGGTGGGCTCACGATTCGTCAGGACATCAAGGCAGAGATGCAACATACCAATGGGCTCGTGACAGATCCATAGACATTTCCATGGATGCTATCACACAAGTCATCCATGACTGTGACATTTGTGCTGCTATTAAGCAGGCAAAACGACTTAAGCCCTTGTGGTATGGTGACAGATGGTCCAAGTACAAGTATGGTGAAGCTTGGCAGATTGACTACATCACTCTACCACATTCTCGTTCTGGTAAGCAGTACGTGCTTACTATGGTAGAGGCAAACACTGGATGGTTGGAAACTTATCCAGTTCCACATGCAACTGCAGGCAACACCATTCTTGGTCTGGAGAGACAAATTCTGTGGAGACACTATACTCCAGAGAGGATTGAGTCAGACAATGGAACTCATTTCATGAACAATCTTGTAAAGAGCTGGACAAATAAAAGGCGTACCCACAGATTAACGTTACCGTGAATCTTGTCTTGATATCTATCTATTCCATTATCCCTCGAGAGATTTCCTAGCTGAGCTGCTGACTTGTGTGCAACCATTAGAGCTGGAGCACCTGTATCATAACATCTACTAAGCCAATGTAGAACTGGCTCCTTATCTGCTCTGGTGTAATCTTTAGGGACATTTTTTAATTCTTCACGAGGTGAAGAACATTCAGAAATATCATCCTCTTCCTCCTCTGCCTCCTCTCCCTCAACTTGTTGTCCAAATAATCCTGTGGTCACTCTCCTAAGGATCTCTTTAAGCTGAGAACCACCACTGCTAGCTGCTGTCCTAGCTGTATCTCTATCCTGTTTTGATCTCAATAGCTCCACTAGATCTTTAAAACACAACTTCTCTTCCTCCTCATCAGGATCTTTTCTAGTAGAAGGTCCCTCACCAGGATCAGTCTCCTGTTCTTTTTCCCCATTAGCTCCTGGATCATCTTTGGTCTTTCCACTTCCAGTCTTTAAAGCTGCTACTTGCTTAATTGGAGCTGTGTTTGAATTTACAGCCACCTTGACAGAAGCAGACAAGTTTTGAGACAGATCAGCTGCTGTGGAAGTGGTTTCCGGTCCTGCCGAGAAGGCGGGCTGAAATGACTTTGCCTCGTTAATGGCGGCTGAAGACGGGGGAGCTGCCATGTTGGGAGCTGCTGCCGCCCCTGGCTGCTTGCCAGAATCAGCAACAGAACCTTTCAAAGCAGCCTTTCAAATAGACTTTTTAGCTTTATCTTTAACTGACACAGATTCTCCATTCTCCTCATCACTGGACATCTCTGGGGCTGACCCAGAGGTACGCCGCCTCTTCTTTGATCTATGATTAATAATGAAACAGGCCCTCGACGCTTTTTTCTCCCGGCGCAAGGAAAATAACAAATAGACATTAATCATCACTGATAGCAGGATTACACACATCGAAAAAATTAGCTTTGGATCCCAGCCATCACTTAAAATTACTCTTTCACCTACTGGAATCTGTAACTGCCTTATCTCAATCGGGAGAGGGTTAGAGGTCACATTCCTGTATCTGGTAAGCCAAAAGAATCCCAGACAGTGATCATACAGAAGCGGGGTCTTGTACCTAAACCACAAATAAATTTTCTGTATTAATTATTTATCAAGGTAATCCAGAATGAAACCCAAACTATATCTCTGTAGTGGTTTAGGCTGGGTGCTGGCCTGGATGCCACTGCACAGAACACACCTGGGAGGTCCCTACGGGTGGGCCCAGCCCAGGGGGTGGTCACAGGCAGGTATTCCATTTCCCACAATGCCCTGCTCCCCTATAGAATGACCATGCGGGGTCTTCACTTCCTCTTTCATCCCCAGCTGCAGCCTAGGTAAAATGGCATGAGCCACCTCCCTTGGGCCTGCCCAGGCCCAAGGCTGGGTTGGGGGGGAGGAAAGAGCCCTGGGGGGGGGGTTGGGTGTACCCCCAGGTGGGGATGGGATGTTCTTGGGCATGTTCTGGGATCTCTCTCTTTGTCACGGTGCTTGTGGTTCTCTGTAAAGCTTTCATAGTTGTTTGTTTTTAAATTGTTTTTCTATTTAAACTTTCCATCACTTTTGCAATCCCTTTGTCTGAGTCCTTGTTTCTGCCCTGTGGTGGGGAGGGGGTTTGCCCCAACCCATTACATTTTGGTGCACCAACGTGGGGCTGGCTGCTGTGCCCACTCTGCAGATCGATTGCAAAAGATGGAGAGTTTAAATTTAGTTCTGGGCATCAGTTTGGGTTTGCAAGTTGGGGGCTCAAGTTTTGTTGCCGGGACGACTGTGTGAACTCTCCTGTGGACTGCAGAAGTTGTCCTGGTGCTGATAGCATGGAACTCCCTCCTGTTGCTTGGGTACAGCGAGGGGTGGCTCTTTCTGTGACTTTCTGCCCAGGGCAGCTTAAAACTGCTCAACTAGCCTAAGAAAGCGAGACCTGCCTTCTCCTCCTCTTTCTCTGCGGAGCGACGTGCGGCAGGGAGCGGAGCGGAGGAGGGGCAGCGGCAAGCAGAGCGGGGTCGGCCCGCGGCCGCTGCGAGGGATGGCCTCCCGCGGCGAGCGGGCAAGTGACAGCTTCCGAAACCCGAGGGGGGTGGAGGTGACTTGGACTCTGCATCGCAGCGACAGAGACGGTGGGGGCCGGGCCGGCTGCGTTCAAGCGGCGGTGGCAGCTGTAAAACTTTCCCTGGTGTTTTCGGACATGCTCCGAAAATGGCGCCAAGCACCTGGCTCCGCCTCTTCTCTTCTCAGCGAGTTGTGCTGCAGCCGCCCCCTCTGCCGGGGGAAGGCTGTGAATCGGATGCGGTGATGCCTTGGTACGCGAACCCCCCAGGGGGGGCAATGTGCCTGTGATGTGCATTTGTGTAGTTTCGGACCACGGCTGGAAGCGGTTGGCTGAGGCTCCCTGGAGGGATGGAGAAAAGCGGTCGTTGCTCCAACCTGCTTGCCCCAGGGGTGGAAAAAAGCCACTGATGAACTGTAAAAGCAAACAAAGGCTCAGCTGAGAAGTTGTGAGGTATTGCCAGGTGACCAGGATGTCCTGACGAGTCCACAAGGAATTCACACTGCAGGAGAATGACTGTGTCGCTGGGAGGTTCCATCATATGAGGAAGAAGAACTGGAATGGACTGATACTTGAGTATGAATGAGAGACTGTGTGGAAGGAGGCCCAGATGAAGACCTGGACTGTTGCTAGACATGTCATCAGAAGAGTTCTAATTTGATGATATGTTTTGGGTGCAGGGATTATGGTATGGAATAAGGGGTGGCGTGTGGTGGTTTAGGCTGGGTGCCGGCCCGGATGCCACTGCACAGAACACACCTGGGAGGTCCCTACGGGTGGGCCCAGCCCAGGGGGTGGTCACAGGCAGGTATTCCATTTCCCATAATGCCCTGCTCCCCTATAAAATGCCCATGTGGGGTCTTCACTTCCTCTTTCATCCCCAGCTGCAGCCTAGGTAAAATGGCATGAGCCACCTCCCTTGGGCCTGCCCAGGCCCAAGGCTGGGTTGGGGGGGAGGAAAGAGCCCTGGGGGGGGGGTTGGGTGTACCCCCAGGTGGGGATGGGATGTTCTTGGGCATGTTCTGGGATCTCTCTCTTTGTCACGGTGCTTGTGGTTCTCTGTAAAGCTTTCATAGTTGTTTGTTTTTAAATTGTTTTTCTATTTAAACTTTCCATCACTTTTGCAATCCCTTTGTCTGAGTCCTTGTTTCTGCCCTGTGGTGGGGAGGGGGTTTGCCCCAACCCATTACATTTCACGTGGCTCAGTTGGTAGGGCATGAGACTCTGAGTGTTGAGATTGTGGGTTGGAGCCTGCAATGGGCAGTGATGTCCTTCTTTTTATACCCTAGCTGGGTGGCGGGGGGGGAGTGGAACAGACTCATCTTTCCCGGGGGGAACGCCCTTCAGGGAGTGTAAAGTACCGGTAAGCCCTCCACCCTGCTTTCTTCTTTTGTTTTCAGAAAAAGGCATTAACCCACCACAATCTGTGGATCAGAACCCCTAAAACTGAGAAGAACAGACGCTCCAAAATCCAAAACACCTTCATGTATGCTAGTCCGGCTCAAGCAAGCAATAAATCAAGTTAATTATCAGCCCCACGTTGGGACAGCCAGAAAGAAATGTGGTGGTTTGGAGGGAAGGCCTAAACTCTCTCTCCCCGACAAAAAGGAAGAAAAACCACAGCTAGCCCAGCCGGAGAAGCAAGGAAAATGCTATATTTTACAAGCAATGTGGAAAATGCAAGATATGTACACAAAATATACAGTATTTACAATTTATGTACAGAAATATACAGCAAAGTAAAAAACAACAACAATACAGGAACTAAATTTCTTCCTTCGTAGGAAGGTTCCCCCCCTGTACCCCATTCTCTCCCCTTTTTTCCCAAAGAGGGTTAGAAAGAGAGAAAAAGGCAGGAAATTAATAAAGCAGAGTATTAGTAGGCCTCATGCTTATCTGTTCAGGGTCACTCTAGCAGGGAGCCCAGAAACAGACAAGCTGGAAAGGGAGAAGGAAAGGAGAGAACTGAGAAAAGTCCCAACTGAACTCAAAACTTAAAGTTGCATTCTACCAATCTACCAATGAAATTTGTTTAGAATGTCTGTTTGTTTTTGTTAATATTCCAAAACATTCAGCCAGAGTGTCCCAGCACTGTCCCTTTTCTTAAAGGTACAGCCTCAAACAGTCACAGTGTCAAAGTTGTTGCCAAAAGTATTCAATGAGATCGATAATATCCTTGTCAAGAATAACCATAGGAAAGCTTTGTTAATAATTCTTTCAGTATGAACTATCGTTAAATAACCTTGAGAAATTGTCTTAATTTTTTATAGTGCTTCTATTTAATACCAATGTTTTTGCACATAACTAAAACTGTGGGGCCATACTTATATTGCTTTGTATTATATATTCACTGAAATTGTTTATTCAGAAGGTCCAGTTTCTTATGTAAAAAAAAAAAAATACATACCTAAGATTAGAGTGTTAGCTCTTCTCAAGATCAGGCTACATTTTCGATATGCAAATTCATCTCTGACCTGTACCTTCTACTCATTTTAATTACATAGTTACAACAACAGAAGGTGAGAATGAAAGACCTCTACATATCTTTAGAAAACTCAGCACTTATCTAGCTGTCTTTAGAAGCCACAGCCACCCTGATGTTTTTTTGTTAATAATATTAACAATAATAGTAAGCAGTAATGATAACAGCAATCATAATAAAACGTGAGTACTAAAGATCCAACCCCTATCATTCTGTGACTGTGTGCTGAACTTTGTGTCAAGAGGCATATGGGAACAATTAAATTGATGTTTGCAAAGACTTTTGGATCAGCTCAGATTATATAATAGGAGTATTATTGTTTGACAGACAATGTGTTTTGTAATTGTTGATGGTTTTTAAGATATAAAATAAGATAATACTAATCTGCTTAAACTAGGTCTTGCAGGAAGAAGTTGCTAGGTCTTGCAGGAAGAAAATTAGGGAGGCAAAAGTGCATTTGGAGCTTAGTCTGGCCTCTGCTGTGAAGGACAACAAAAAGTCCTTCTATAAATACATTAATAACAAGAGGAAGGGCAGAGACAACCTCCACTCCTTGGTGGACACAGAGGGGAACGTTGTGATAAGAGATGAGGAAAAGGCAGAGATACTTAACACCTTCTTTGCCTCAATTTTTATTAGCAGGACAGAATGTCTTCCAGACAGCTGGCCTCCAGAGCTGGCCGAAGGAGCCAGGGAGCAGCATAGTTTTCCACTGTTCCAAAATGGGGTAGTTGGTGATCTGCTCAGCCGCCTGGATCCCCACAAGTCCATGGGACCAGATGGGATCCATCCTAGGGTGCTGAGAGAGCTGGCAGATGAGCTGGCCAAGCCACTCTCCATAATTTTCCAGCAGTCCTGGCTCACTGGCGAGGTCCCAGAGGACTGGAAGCTGGTCAACGTGGTGCCCATCCACAAGAAGGGCCGGTTGGATGAGCCAGGGAATTACAGGCCTGTCAGCCTGACCTCAGTGCCAGGGAAAGTGATGGAGCAGATTATCCTGAGTGCATTAACACAGCACTTAGAGGATGGCCAAGGGATCAGGCTCAGCCAACATGGATTTAGGAAGGGCAGGTCCTGCCTGACCAACCTGATCTCCTTCTATGAGCAGGTGACCCACCTGGTGGATGTGGGGAGGCCTGTGGATGTAGTTTACCTGGACCTCAGCAAGGCCTTTGACACCATCCCCCATAGCAAACTCCTGGCCAAGCTGTCAGCCCATGGCTTGGACAGCAGCACTCTGAGCTGGGTTAGGAACTGGCTGGATGGCCGAACCCAGTGAGTGGTGGTGAATGGTGTCACATCCGGCTGGCGGCCAGTCAGTAGTGGAGTCCCCCAGGGATCAGTGCTGGGCCCCATCCTCTTTAACATCTTTGTTGATGATCTGGATGAGGGCATTGAGTCTATCATCAGTAAATTTGCTGACAACACCAAGCTGGGGGCAGGAGTTGATTTCCTGGAGGGTGGAGAGGCTTTGCAGAGAGACCTCGACAGGCTGGACAGATGGGCAGAGTCCAACGGCATGAAATTTAACGCATCCAAGTGCCGGGTTCTGCACATTGGCCACAACAACCCCATGCAGTGCTACAGGCTGGGGTCAGAGTGGCTGGAGAGCAGCCAGGCAGAGAGGGACCTGGGGGTGCTGGTTGATGGTAGGATGAACATGAGCCTGCAGTGTGCCCAGACAGCCAAGAGGACCAATGGCATCCTGGCCTGCATCAGGAACAGTGTGGCCAGCAGGAGCAGGGAGGTCATTCTGCCCCTGTACACTGCACTGGTTAGGCCACACCTCGAGTACTGTGTCCACTTCTGGGCCCCTCAGTTTAGGAAGGATGTTGACTTGCTGGAACAAGTCCAGAGAAGGGCAACGAAGTTAGTGAGGGGCTTGGAACACAAGCCCTATGAGGAGAGACTGAGGGAGCTGGGGCCGCTTAGCCTGGAGAAGAGGAGACTCAGGGGTGACCTTATTGCTCTCTACAACTACCTGAAGGGGGGTTGTAAACAGGCAGAGGTTGGTCTCTTCTCCCAGGCAGCCAGCACCAGAACAAGAGGACACAGTCTCAGGCTGCGCCAGGGGAAGTTCAGGCTGGAGGTCAGGAGGAAGTTTTACACGGAGAGAGTGATTGCCCATTGGAATGGGCTGCCTGGGGAGGTGGTGGAGTCGCCATCACTGGAGGTGTTCAGGAGGAGACTTGACAGGGTGCTTGGTTACATGGGTTAGTTGATTGGGTGGTGTTGGATGATAGGTTGGACGTGATGATCTTGAAGGTCTCTTCCAACCTGGTCTATTCTATTCTATTCTATTCTATTCTATTCTATTCTATTCTATTCTATTCTAACATTAATCTTGCCAAAAAAGAATCGACTTTTAAATTACTAAATCTGTATTAATTTAGGAAAAAATAATCCTGGATTTCTTTTATTTAAGAACTCCAGCTGCATAATTTAATGACAAAAAGTAGAATGAGAATTGAAATGTGTTTGTTCACCACTACTATTAAGAAACAAAAGTACCTTTTCACATTTCTCCTGCATATTTCTCCCTTTGAAGATCTTTGCTTACCAAACTCAGAGTACACTTAACCTCTCACAGACTATAACTGCACACTCTAATAAATCAAATTTAAGCCTAATTCATTTTTAACCCTACACTCAGCAACAGTAATGACTGAGTCCAAACATTGCCTGTATTGAAGAAAATGGAAAGCTGAGGTGACCTGATCTGCCTCTGCCCATTAGGGACTTTTTGATAGTCATTGTCTTCAAGAAAAATAATTGCTTCCTAAGAATGCTCAGCTAAATCATTTTATTAGTGTGAACTGGATTAAGGTTATAGGAAGGTCCCTCTTGCCTCTTACCCAATGATATCTGACCATGCATATCAAAGAGTGGAGGAGGCAAATTATTCATTATTTCACCAGCATAATGAAAGCATAAGGGAGGTTTAAAAGGACGCTATCTGCAGCAGGAAACTGTCAAAGAACGTGGGAACACAGCCCTCCTGCATTTTTGTTTCAGCTCCGTTGATCAGAAGATTGAAAGGCCTGCTCTACCTACAGGGGTCCTCTGTTCAGGCCCCACAGTGCAATTATAATCCGTCCTCACCTCCTTTAGAATGACAGGCCAAAAACAAAGCCCAGAGCTTTTGTACAGCTTAGCATTCCTAAGAAACACAAATCTTCATTACTTTCTTTTTTTTTTTTCTTTTCTTTTTTTCACTCTTAAGAATTAATTAAACTTACTCTTATGTAATATAGAGGGATAAAACAGCTTAAAATTATCTAATATCTTTTAAGGGTGCAATTTTTTTATACAGTGTGAAGAAGGATCAGTTGCTGACTGCCACAAGGTAGAGCAGCTCTGCTTTTGTCTTCCTGCTGCCTGCAGGAACAAGGAGTCCCATTGGCAGTATTTTGCATAAGGCTGTTTAATTTAATTTTTTCTGACATTAGTCGTGTTGTTTATACATTTTAGTGACAAAAATTTGCATGTAGTTAGGTCTTTAATGGCCCTTGCAATTAATCTTATTGTTGAATATTTGCTTTTCCAGAGATATCTGAACAAAAGCCATGCACCTCAGCAATGAACATGTATGCTAGATCACTGCAAAAGTATCACATGGTAGGAATCTGATGGCCTAAGTATGTTCAGAGATGTAGGATGTATATGAAAAAGTAGTATTTTCAGTAGCTTCCAACAGCAGATTCTGGAAGCAACAAAAGCATTTCCAATTTTAAAACAGTGGTAGTAAACTATTGAACATGCTAACCCACATAATTTTGGTTACCTTAGGAATGCTGCAGATCCGAGGTTATAACATCTTGGAGAATCCTGTGTTTAGTATTAATCTTCAGCCTACGTTTCCTTACCCAGTATAAACTAGCACTATGCAGGCTAAAGTTAACTGTCAGTTTAGATTGTAGAATGAGCACACAGAATGTGTTTGGCAAGCAAATTTCACATCATGTGTGTGACCTTTAAATGCATATATTTTCAGAAGGTTAGACAAGATTCCAGACTGCTTGAAAGCTTTAATGTGTGAGATCAATATGGGATGCCACATTGTAGTCTAGTGATGTATGTGAAAGTCTGCTTTGAAAATGCAAAATGAGGTGATAATAAAAATCATGGCAATGTCATAATTTTATTTCACTGTTCTCATCCTCTGATTTCTTATTTCCTATCTGGGCCAATCTAAATTTATTTTTAAGAAGATATGGGTAGGGTTTTTGTTTGGTTGGGTTTTGTATGGCTAGGGTTAGGGTTTTTTTATGGTAAGGCTACAATATTGGGGTGGTCTGGCTTCCAAGAATACAAGTGCATTTACAGGTCAAGCTGTATCACAACTCTTCTCATATTTATTGGTAAATTCACAGTCTTATAATATCACTTATTATTTAACTTTATTATTGTTGTTAAATAGTTGGTTTACAAATTATTAATTTTTTTATTAGTAAAGAAATTCTTACCATGTATTAAATTGACTGGCTGTTAAGGACTTTTTTTTGCAAGCATTTAGAAACATAGCAGTTTAGTGAAAGCTGCTTAAAAAGGGACATATTTTAGTGTCTCTTTCAAAGTTGTCAAGAAGGTGTAAAGTAATGTAAATGAGAACCAGGCCTATCATTCACAAAGCCTCTTCTTTTTTTGGTTCATTACAGGTTGATTTCCTTTGTTTGAAAGGAACAAAGGCAGGTTATTTTATTATTTTTCACATATGGTTTATCTCTTTGCCCTTCAAGTGACACCAGTTGGATTGTTCATGTAAGATACCCAAGGAGCCTGAGGACAGAAGGGAACCAAGCAGTGAATAGCCAGTGGGGACATATCAAAAGCCAAGTGCTGGGTTTGTCATTCATTACCCATGTTATTACCTCTGGAAGGAAGCACTATGATATGGGGAATGGGTTTCTGCAGCACTACATATATTCAGAGATTTCATGGAACATCTGTCCTTGAAATATTTCTGCATCAGAAACACAGAAATAACCTGAAGTCATTGTCTGAATGGGCCAGTGGAGTCCTACCAGTGAGGCATTTGTGAGAAAATGTTCAGAAATGTGTCTGCCTGCAAATGAGTAGAAACCTTAGTCTTTCACATAAGGCATTAGCTGTCTCTTGATATATTTTAACAATGATGTTTAGCAGGTAGAACCTTTTGGTTTACTTTAAGTAATTCTGCAAGTTTGTTGCATCAGAATGGATGCAGTGTTTGACATACAATTAACTTCATCAAGTAACTGCTGCAAACATATTCCACTCTGGCATTCAGAAAGCATCTTTTATAACCTTTGATAATGTGCAGGATCTATCAGACTCCAAAGACTTGGCATGCCTTAGCACTAAGTGAAGGCTCAAATGAGATCACTCTTGAGGAAGTATAAAACTCACCAAACTCCATCTTCGAAGTGAAAGGGGAGGGCTACCTGGAAAGCTAGGAATTTTTAACTAGCATGCAACTCTGATGAACTCCAGATCAAAGTTGGCTCAATGAGCCATGGTAACTTCAGATTTATTTCTACAGTTAATGAAATCATTGTGGAAGTTTCTAACCATTTCTATTCCAGATTTCTATTCTACTACCTGACATCCATTTAGAGAATCTGATGTGCTAAGAAATTATTGATAGTGTTTATGAGGAAAAAAGTTCCTGTGGACACTGTTAGACCTACTAAAAATACTAACTCTTTTGAAATGTTTTCACATGTATTTTTCTTAGTTTTCTTCTCTTCAATAAGAAACAGAAATAATTATTTAAAAAATTCTGAAACACATGAAGGCACTATGACAGATTTTTTGATTTAAGCAAGTATGACACAGCTATAGTAAGCCTTGCTGCCATCAAAATACTGCCTAACGAAGAATGTAGTCTAAAAGGTCCATTTGAGTCAGTGTTTCCAGTTTCTTTAATAATTTCTTTAATAGTGTTTTTCTACAATTTTTCTTAAGTTTTTTCCCGGATACACTTACCTTTAAAATAAGCAAAATCATAGATGTATAGTTATCATACATTTTATTTCCCCACTATGTACAGTGTCAATCTTCAAGTATAGTTCCTGCAGAATGGCTTTTCAGAATCTCTCAGAGATTCAATTTTATAACATGATGGTAATATCATCCTTTCCCTGTAGACTGCGGCAATCACAAGAACAAAGCAGTACCACTGACCCCACAGCCGAAAGGTGAAAGCCACAAGAGACATCCATCCACCCATAATACTCTAGAAGTACCTGTCTGTGCTTCCCAATGTAAGGAAATTGCCTTGCACTGCATTTGAATAGAAACACATCATTCAGACTTAGTGGACTATTAGGAAGAAAGAAGGCCTTTGGGGACTAAACTGAGGTCTTCCTAAACACTCTTTGTTTCCCAACTGTTTCAGCTGAGAGATTCGTGTCTTTTTTAAATTTACTGAGTTCATATTAGAAAGTTCACTTAGTCTATGGCAGATTTCAGGAGCTGGATAGAGAAAAAAGAGTTAATTTTCTCAATTATAGCTCTGTGCCACCAAAAAAACACACCAGACTGCATGTGTATTTCCATGCACACCCATGTTCTCAAAGACTCCAGTTCTATAATATTTAGATTGTTTAGGCCAATAGCTGCTCAGTCAAGTCATACCACTTGTTCCTGTTACTGTGGCTTTTTCACCTCCCCAAAGTTCATAGTTCTTCCGTCTCTGTAGTCTGAAGTGTTCATTTTATAATAGTAAAGATACATTTTTACTCTGGCTTGTTCCATTGTCCCTAAAGATAGAAAACATTAAGACAGGGATCTGATACTTGTTTTTTTCTTGACAGTATTTGAGCAAGAGTTGATTAGATTTTCTCCTGTAAGAGCTCTGAAGTTGGAATCAGTAAGAATATCTTCTTTCCTTTTTTTCCCCAAACATTTATTGTATCTGAGAAGTCTTACAGGAAGATTGAGATAGTCTTGAAATTACCATCAACCTGTGCAAATTGTTATAGATTCAACCACCACAGATAGCTATGCAGAATGAACATTTTATGCAAATATTTCTTAGATTTGAATGTCTCAGATTAATGCAGACATTAATCAATTTCTTTCCATTCATATAGACTAGGGTGGGAGGGTTGCATCCGTATTCTGAGTACCATTTTTCACAACCTACTAGAAAGTAACTGACAGTCTGCATTTTTTCCTGCACTTCAAAGCTTTGTCCTGAATGCAGACACTTACTCAGACTGAATGCTTTCAGTATCTGTCATCTTTGTATCTTTTCATCTGGAAAACGATAATTTGCAATTTAAATATGACTGAAAATTAATTTTTACTTGTCCATTAGGTAGAAATATTCATCTGGACATTTTCATATCACATATCACTTTCAAGTGTGAAGGTCTTAAATGAAAGAAGTGAGCCAAAGTGTAATTAATTTAGAAAATGTATATATCTAAAAATGCAGAAAGTAAACAACATTTATATATTAAATTCAGTTTATTTTATTTCAAAACTCAGTTTGGGGCTTGTACATCACCAAAATTTGCCTTCCTTTGTTGAATCTTCTGCAGAAGGAAAAGAGGTTTCTGAATCTTCCTTAGGTTGTCTGAGTTGAATTAGAAGCTCCTGATGAGTAATGTCACTGAAAAAGTGTTAAAGTCAGATGCAGTTAATGTTCAAGGTGGGGAAATTGCTTAAGCTGATGAGTGTAAACATGCTGTTACAAATCATGTCTTGTATAGTACTACACAATATAGAGATTATGCTGAAAGCAATGTTTCTACAGTATACTAGTCAATAAAACTACAAAATATTCCTGCTTAGTGAAAACATCCCAACTATTTCTGTTTAATTGCTACAGTCATGGAGTTATTATCAATTGGAGTTATCAATTTGAGTTATTATCAATTGGAATTATTATCAATTGGATCTCTGTAGATGCTTTTAGTACCTTTTTGTACCTTTTTCTGAAACATTTTAACAAAGGTAGTTTGTTCCTTAGAGAATCAGGAACTACATTAAAGCCTCTGCTTTCAACACATATTTTTAGACCAGACATGCTAGTACACACAGGGAACATCAACAGTTTTTATTAAGCTTTAGCAAGGCTCTTCCCCTCAGGCTTCCCCTGTCTGTTGATGATTTTATGGGGAGAGGAAATGACACATTTACTGGTTGTTGCCTGCCAGAGGAACGACAGCTGTAGCAACAGTATGGTGGAGATGGAGTAAAATAAAATTTCATATTTAAAAGTGAAATTTGGTACTAATTTTTAAAACAGAGCTCACACCACGTGATGTGAAGCAAAACAGCTGATTCACAGATTCTTAGCACTTTTTAAGACATGTTGATGCTTTCCATGCAAAAGTAACTTCAAAAGGATACCTGCAAGATATCTGTTTGAAATCATGCCCTTCTTTCCTTGTCCACTGTGGTGAAGCAGTTATTAAATTTATGAATATGAAATATGAATTATAAAAATATTATTTTATTAATTATCAAACTATTAATAACCGATGAATCACCAACTTATATACATGTTCTAGTGCACGTTCGTGAAATAGATTCCACAAGTGGCTTAGTGTTATGATTATAACTTAATTGACCTTGTTACAGACTATCTCTATATTTATATAATGAAGGGTGCAGTTCCGCCGCTTGGCCACCAGATGGAGACTCGGCGGGACACGGGCGGTTTCTGGCTATACACAGCAATATTACAATCTTTCTATGTGTCAGTGCTTACTCTGCTGGACGCAGATACTTTTAACTGAGTGCTAGTGGATGGGAAGCACGTGGAAGATATTCGATTCCCTCCAGACAACAGGGATCGGTCCTGGCCGGGGTTGGCCCGTGGGATCGGCCCTCAAAATTCGGTTCACACGGCAAGGCGGGACGATGGTGGCCGGTAGGTGGGCTCGGACTACGCGGTAGCAGGCAAAGCTACGGGGGTCGGCCCAACCACAGTGGTTCTCGGGGCTGATGCAAACAGCCTCGGGGAGAGAATGCAGCTGCGTTAAGTGGCGGATTCTCGTTTACTGAACTTAAAGGAGCAGCGGGACTCTCGGAGTGGTCCTGGGTTCGGTGCAGTATAAGCACGAACAATGCTTTAGTCTTCCCTGAGATTCACAGGGCTCAGAGCACCACACGTGGAGGCTGCTCCCGCTACGGCGGGGCTAGGCATATGTGGACTCAGTATCAATCAAGTCCCTTCTCCCCGGCAGCTGGGCAGATCTTACCCTTGGGGGGTCGGTCCAGTCCTCCGGTGGCACGGTGGGCTCTCCCGGTCAGTACGACTGGCTGTAGCGATGCTGGATTCCTCAGAAACAGCGAAGGTCCTCCCTCTGGGCTTCTTCACTATGCAGAGGCTTTCAGTATGCGTGCATGTATAACAGAAGCTAACAACTATAAGCTCAATGGCAAAGGCTGCAACTCGAGAGTTACTCTCTCGAGCAAGCACAGAGACAAAGTGAATGAGGGGGCACTTCTTCACCAATTGGGGTGATACTTATAGATCCCTCGAGGCTGGGCTTGACCAATGGGCGCTCTCATAAACAACTGACTTCAGCCTATAGAAAGTGTGAAGCTAGAATTATGCCTATACTTGGTGTCAGCACGAGCACTGCATGCGCTGGGTGCGTGCAAGCCTGGCTAATGCCTTGGCTTTTGTCTTCCTTCTGGAGGAGGGGGAACTTGCCCACATGCTGGGACAAGATTCAGTATCTGGGCATAATGTGCCTTCACCACATCCACATGAACTGAAGCAAACATAAAGGAAGACATTTGCTTTGTAGCATTAGATTTCTACTGCAGTGCCAGTAGAAATCAGATTCCATGCCCAAACTAACCAAAAATAAAACTGGAAAGGTATTACAGCAGCAGAAACTACAAGATCTTCTAATTCCTATGTTGAAGATGGACATAGAAGATTTGTGTCTAGGGCCTTTGGGAGACACTATAGGGTGTTTTGTATAGATCTATGAGGTAATATCCACTAGCATAACCTGTATGAAAGATATAACAAAGGTTACTGCACCCTCCCACTGCCACAGGTATAACATCTGTGCACACAGGAATGAATCAAATCCACAGTTTGAAAATTGTATTTTACATTTCTTTTTAAATAGATAACAATTACGAACTCATTTCTTTAACATCACCTTCCTTGAAGACATTCTACCTTAAAATGATACAGAAGATACTTCAGTGCATGAGTTCTTGTCCTCATAGGCATTATTTAGACTATCAGAGGAACTTGGTAAGCTCTAGGGTAATATCCATAACAACATGGATAGTCAGTGATCTGATGAGTATGGTAGTCAAACTAAAAGAACAGGTGGAAAGGCTAAGAGCTAGAAGAGATGGCGAGCGGAAAATTGACGATTCCCATAATGTAATCTCTTCTAAACCAGAACAGGGGGTAACACTTAGGGGAACAGGGAGTTTGATACCTTCCCAGAAGCAAGATTCTCAACCTCCCTGTAGTAACCCACATGAGCAGGGCCAATGGGAACAGGTCTCTGCCCGACGGAAGAAATGCAAACGAAGGAAGTCTGCTCCTGTGAGCAGCACGCTGCCTCCAGTGCAGTTACAGAACAGGTATGAGGCTCTGCAGGAGGAACAGGTCATTGGTAAGGTCGAGGACTCAAGAAGGTCAGAAGCTGCACCAATGACAGGTTGCCTCAGGCCAGCCATCAAAACTTACCCAGAAAAGAAACCTCGCAGGGTCATCGTCATAGGAGACTCCCTACTGAGAGGAACAGAGGGCCCAATATGCAGACCAGACCAATTTCATAGAGCGGTCAGCTGCCTCCCTGGTGCCCAAGTTAAAGACGTTGTAGATAGAATTCCCAACCTCGTGAGTCCTTCAGACTACTACCCACTGCTGGTCTTTCAGGTGGGCAGTGACGATGTAACAATGAGAGGCTCACAATCTATTAAAAAAGACTTCAGAACCTTAGGGCAAATGCTAAAGGGATCAGGGGCTCAAGTCGTGTTCTCTGCCATCCCTCTAACGTCAGCAATGGATGAGGACACACTGAGGAAGGGCCGACAGATCAATTCATGGCTCAGGGGCTGGTGTCATAGACAGGGCTTTGGGTTCCACAATCATGGATTGGTTTTCAAGGCACCTGAGCTGAAAACAACTCATGGGATACACTTGTCCCAGAGGGGGATAAGAATCCTGGGGCAGGAATTGGCAGGGCTCATTGATAGGGCTTTAAACTAGATTTGAAGGGGGAAGGGGTTCATAGTCTCCTGCTGGCTGGTGACAAACAGAAGGGCAGCTCACCAGCAGTAGAGAGAAGGAGAGATGGTAAGGGCTCTCAACTTGCTGCCCTGAGGCGAGCCACGAATGATCCACCAGGACATTCTGTGGAAACCGAGGGGATTTGGCACAAGAGGAGGACAGGGCCAGCCCAGCTGAAGTGCTTCTATGCGAATGCGCGCAGCTTGGGCAACAAACAGGATGAGTTAAGGGCCACTGTGCTGCTGGGATGCCATGACATAATGGCTGTTACTGAAACTTGGTGGGATGAATCCCATGACTGGAATGTAGGCATAGATGGGTATAAACTCTTTAGGAAGGATAGGCAGGGAAGGAGAGGAGGAGGTGTTGCCCTCTATGTCAATAGCCAGTTGGAATCAGTGCAGCTCCAACTGGGGAGGGATGATGAGCTAGTTGAGAGCGTATGGGTTAAAATTAAAGGCAGGACAGGGGAAGGAGATATTACTGTGGGGGTCTCCTACAGGCCACCTGACCAGCAGATCGAAGCAGATGAGGCCCTCCATAGGCAAATAGAAGCGGCTTCCGGGTCACAAGCCCTGGTCCTCATGGGTGATTTCAACCACCCGGACATCTGCTGGAGGGACAACACAGCAAGGCACCAGCAATCCAGGAAGTTCCTGGACTGCATAGAAGACAACTTCCTCCTCCAAATGGTAGAGGAAGCAACAAGAAATGGTGCTATGCTGGACCTTGTTCTCACCAACAGGGAAGGGCTGGTAAGCAATGTGAGGCTCAGAGACGGCCTTGGCTGCAGTGACCATGAAGCAGTTGAATTTAATATCCTCAAGGCAATCAGGAGGAAGTATTGCAAGCTCACGACCCTAGACTTTAGGCGTGCAGATTTTGATCGCTTCAGGGATCTGCTAGCCAAAGTGTCGTGGGACAAAGCCCTGGAGGGAAGAGGGAGCCAGGACAGCTGGTCAGTATTCAAGGACCACCTCCTCTGTGTCCAGGAGCTCTGTATACAACAAAGAGGAAAGCAGGTAAGAATGCTAGGAGGCCTGCCTGGATGGGCAAGGAGCTACTGGACACACTATTACTTAAAAGGAAACTCTACAGGAAGTGGAGGGAAGGACAGGTAGAACAGGGGGAATATAAGGAAGCTGCCCGAGCAGCAAGAGTCCTGGTTAGGAAAGCCAAAGCAGAGTTTGAATTGAATCTAGCCAGGGAGATTAAAGGGAACACTAAGAACTTCTACAGGTATATTAATGGGAAGAAGAAGACTAGGGAAGGTGTGGGCCCCCTCAGAAAGGAAAATGGTGACATGGTCACAAGTGATGAGGAAAAGGCTGAGGTACTGTGGTGGGTTGGAAGGGGTGAGGCCAAGAAGCCTCTTCCCTCCCCCCTGTAAGTAAAGGGAAAGAAAAATTGAAGGGAAAGGAAAAAAAACTCACCAGCCGAATTAGCAAAGCAGTGGAGCTATATTTACAAAGCAATGTAGGATTTTGCAGGGGAATATTTACAAATTTACAATATCTACAATATATGCAAAGATATACAACAGAGTAACACAGAAATGAGAGTAACCCCCCTCGGCAGAGGGGATTCCCCACCTCCGCTCTCCCCTCTCTTGCTCCCCCTTTCCCCAGAATAGTTCGGAAAAGAGGGAGAAAGAGAAAGAAAGAAGTTAAAAGCAGTTTGTGTTAATTGGAAAGGAGATAATACAGGCCTGGCTTTCTTATCTTCACGGCCGAAGTCTTGGCAGAAAGCCCAGCACAGAAAAGAGTTGCTGATCAAAGGAGAGGCGGAAGCAAGAGTGACAGAGAAGTGCTGGAAATGCCCATTTCACTCCCAGGTCAGAAGGTGCTTCCTCCCACTCTACCAATGAAATTAGTTTAGACTATTCCTTCCGTTTACCAACTTCCGTCCACCATATTCCCTTTCTTAAGGGGACAGCGTCAACCGGCCACAGGTACTTAATAACTTCTTTACCTCAGTCTTCACTGCAAGGACCTCTAGCCACACTCCTGATGTTATCGAAGTCAAAGCCAGGGACGGGGAGGAAGAACTGCCCATTGTAAGTGCAGATCAGGTTCGTGATCACCTGAAGAACCTGAAAGTGTTCAAGTCCATGGGACCCGACGGGATACACCCATGGGTACTGAGAGAACTGGCAGAGGAGGTTGCTAAACCCCTCTCTATTATATTTCAAAAGTCATGGCAATCTGGTGAAGTCCCCACAGACTGGAAAAAGAATAGAATAGAATAGAATAGAATAGAATAGAATAGAATAGAATAGAATAGAATAAACCAGGTGGGAAGAGACCTTCAAGATCATCACGTCCTATCACCCAACACCACCCAATCAACTAACCCATGACACCTTCAAGATCATCACGACCTATCACCCAACACCACCCAATCAACTAACCCATGTAACCAAGCACCCTGTCAAGTCTCCTCCTGAACACCTCCAGTGACGGCGACTCCACCACCTCCCTGGGCAGCCCATTCCAATGGGCAATCACTCTCTCCGTGTAAAACTTCCTCCTGACCTCCAGCCTGAACTTCCCCTGGCGCAGCCTGAGACTGTGTCCTCTTGTTCTGGTGCTGGCTGCCTGGGAGAAGAGACCAACCTCTGCCTGTTTACAACCCCCCTTCAGGTAGTTGTGGAGAGTAATGAGGTCACCCCTAAGTCTCCTCCTCTCCAGGCTAAGCAGCCCCAGCTCCCTCAGTCTCTCCTCATAGGGCTTGTGTTCCAAGCCCCTCACTAACTTCGTTGCCCTTCTCTGGACTCGTTCCAGCAAGTCAACATCCTTCCTAAACTGAGGGGCCCAGAAGTGGACACAGTACTCGAGGTGTGGCCTAACCAGTGCAGTGTACAGGGGCAGAATGACCTCCCTGCTCCTGCTGGCCACACTGTTCTTAATGCAGGCCAGGATGCCATTGGCCCTCTTGGCTGCCTGGGCACACTGCAGGCTCATGTTCAGCCTACCATCAACCAGCACTCCCAGGTCCCTCTCAGCCTGGCTGCTCTCCAGCCACTCTGATCCCAGCCTGTAGCACTGCCTGGGGGAAACATTGCCCCCATCTTCAAAAAGGGTAAGAAGGAGGAACCAGGGAACTACAGGCCAGTCAGTCTCACCTCTGTGCCTGGAAAGATCATGGAGCAGATCCTCCTGGAGTCACTACTTGCTCAAAAGAATAGTGAGGAGGTGATTTGGAACAGTCAGCATGGCTTTGCCAAGGGCAAATCCTGCCTGACCAACCTGGTGGCCTTCTATGAGCAGGTGACAAAATTAATAAATGAGGGGCGAGCAACTGATGTCGTTTACCTGGACCTGAGCAAAGCCTTCGACACTGTCCCGCACCACATCCCGGTCTCCAAACTGGTGACACATGGGTTTGATGGGTGGACCACCAGATGGATAAGGAACTGGCTTGATGGCCGCACCCAAAGAGGGGTTGTCAATGGGTCCACGTCCCAGTGGAGGCCAGTGACAAGCGGAGTCCCTCAGGGATCAGTCCTGGGACCTGTCTTGTTCAACATCTTTGTGGGTAACATGGACAGTGGCATTGAGCGCACCCTCAGCAAGTTTGCTGATGCCACCAAGCTGTGTGGTGCAGCAGACACGCTGGAGGGAAGGGAGGCCATCCAGAGGGACCTTGACAGGCTGGAGAGGTGGGCACAAGCCAACCTCATGAAGTTCAATAAGAGCAAGTGCAGGGTCCTGCATCTGGGTGGAGGCAATCCCAGGCACAAATACAGGCTGGGCAGTGACTGGCTGGAAAGTAGCCCTGAGGAGAGAGACTTGGGGGTGCTGGTGGACAAAAAGCTCAACATGAGCTCTCAATGTGCACTTGCAGCCCGCAAGGCCAATCAGATCCTGGGCTGCATCAGGAGAAGTGTGGCTAGCAGGTCGAGGGAGGTGATCCTCCCCCTCTACTCAGCCCTGGTGAGACCCCACCTGGAGTACTGTGTCCAGTTCTGGAGCCCCTATTACAAGAGGGATGTGGGGGTGCTGGAACGTGTCCAGAGAAGGGCCACGAGGATGATCAGAGGGCTGGAGCACCTCTCCTATGAGGACAGACTGAAGGAGTTGGGGCTGTTCAGTCTGGAGAAGAGAAGGCTCCGAGGTGACCTAATTGTGGCCTTCCAGTATCTGAAGGGGGCCTACAGGAAGGCTGGGGAGGGACTTCTCAGGATCTCAGGTAGTGATAGGACTAGGGGGAATGGAATGAAGCTGGAGGTGGGGAGATTCAGGCTAGATGTGAGGAGGAGGTTCTTCACCATGAGAGTGGTGAGACCCTGGAATGGGTTGTCCAGGGAGGTGGTCGAGGCCCCATCCCTGGAGGTGTTTAAGAGCAGGCTGGATGAGGCTCTGTCCAGCCTGATCTAGTGTGGGGTTTCCCTGCCCATGGCAGGGGGGTTGGAACTAGATTATCCATGTGGTCCATTCCAACCCTGAATGAAACTATGAAACACATGGCCTGTTATATCGTGCAGCTTAATCAACCATAAAATGATTCCAATTTGAATATGTTCTATTTTAATTGGCAATTGTGTTGCTGTCTGTGCTTACAAAGAGAAGTCAGAATAGTCATGTTAACTTCTGTCATGCTTCTCTGCAGACTAATTTGAGCTATCTTAACAAAAGATTTTGATTATTCCAAAGTGTAAGGAATTGTTTAGGTATCAATATAATATAAGGATACAGTTCTGGTTTTGATAGTAGAAGTCAAAAAGGAAGTGGAATAAAATAAGTTGAAATTGTAAACAAACCCAAGAAAACATTTTAAATGTTCATTGGGTTCCTCTTCAGGTAAATGAACAAATTATACTGAAGGTATTACCTGGCCTTATACCTGGTTCTTCTTTGAGAAGGGAGTTGGACTAGATCTCCTCATGTCCCTTCAGATCTGAATTTTCACACCTTTAAAAATGCCAAATTAACAAGAATAGCAGAAAAAGGCAACAAAGTTTCAGTTCTTCAGTCTGATTATGCTTTCTGTTTGGTAACTCTGACATGGTAGGGAATCCCTCATTTCCATTATTTTTAATATAAGTGCACTATATGTCACATTTTCTTTTCATGTTACACTTGCTATATTTTGAGCAAATAGAATGCAATTGAAAATTCTTGATCTATTACATCTATCTACAACTACCTGAAAGGTGGTTGCAGCCAGGAAGGGGTTGGTCTCTTCTCCCAGGCAACCAGCACCAGAACAAGAGGACGCAGTCTCAAGCTGCGCCAGGGGAAGTTTAGGCTCGAGGTGAGGAGAAAGTTCTTCACCGAGAGAGTCATTAGTCATTGGAATGGGCTGCCCGGGGAGGTTGTGGAGTTACCATCCCTCGAGGTGTTCAAGAGGAGATTGGATGTGGCACTTGGTGCCATGGTCTAGTCATGAGGTGTGTGTTGATAGATTAGACTTTATGATCCTCGAGGTCTCTTCCAACCTTGGTTATACTGTGATACTGTACTGTTATATGAGAGAAACTCTTGCAGCTAAATCTGCCTGATGGTTGTGTTGCTGTTCCTCAGTAGCTTTGCTCTTAGGAATGTGAGTATCAATGTGTCTCACCTTCACTGGAATTCTTTCGACTCGATCAGCAATGTCCTCTGCCAACCATTCTTCTTCCAGTTCTTTAGCCAACCCCATAGAGCATTGACTACCATCCATGAGTCGGTGTAGAGATAAAGCTTTTACCATCTCTCACGTTCAGCTACGTCGAGAGCTAGCTGGACAGCTTTTACCTCTGCGAACTGACTGGATTCTCCTTCTCCATCCTTTGCCTCTGCAACTCGGCGTGTTGGACTCCACACTGCAGACTTCCACCTTCGCTTGTTTCCAAGAAGATGACAGGAATCGTCTGTGAACAAAGCATATTTCTTTTCATCATCAGAAAGGTCATTGTAAGGAGGAGCCTCCTCAGCACAAGTTACTTTCTCCTCTGGAGGTTTAGTACAGTTGTGTGACTGTTTGAGGCTGTGCCTTTAAGAAAGAGACAGTGCTGGGACACTCTGGCTGAATGTTTTGGAATATTAACGAAAACAATCAGATATTCTAAACTAATTTCACTGGTGGATTGGTAGAATGCAGTTTTAAGTTTAGGTGCAGTTGGAACTTTCCTCAGTTCATTCCTTCTCCCTTTCCAGCTGTTACAGTTTGAGCTGGGTGCCCCCTGCAATGTTTACTTCCTGTGTCCAGAGGTCCAGCCCAGAGGGGTGGACACAGGAAATTATGTAGTATTTCATACCACAATCCTTTGTACCACTATAAGATCCAGTGCGGAGTCTAGCACTATCTCTTTTCTTCCTCCTCCGTCAGCCGGTAACTGGGGAGATGTCTCCTGGCTTTGGGCCTGGCTAGGACCAAGGCCACGGGGGGATGGGCAGTTTCAGATCTGGCCAGCTGAGACTAGCCTAGCAGTGGGAGGGGGAAGAAGGAGCCCTGGGGGTCTTGGGTGTACCCTCAGGTAGGGATGGGATCTCTCTGGGTCTGCTTTGGGATTTTACTTTATCACTGCGCCGTTGCTTTTCTGTAAAAGTTCACTGCTTTCTATTTAAACTTTCCATCACTTTTGCAATCCGTTTGTCTGAGTGTTTATTGTTGCCAGGGGTGGGGAAGGGGGCTGCCTCAACCCAGCACATTCTTGGTAGCAGAGGATGGTTAAAGTGGGCAGGGGGTCTGCCCCCAACCGCTTTACATTCTTGGCGAGCCAGCCAGGAGTAGGAGTTGGTTATTGTGACTACTCTGCAGATTGGATTGTAAAAGATAAGAGAGTTTAAATTTAGTTCTGGGCGTCGTTTTTCTTTTTTGACAGTTGGGGGCTCGTGTTGTTGTTGGGGCGATTGTGTCAGTTCTTGTGGATTGCAGGGGGACTCCTGGTGCGTGACCGGTGGCACAGAGTCCCTCCTATTTCAAGCAGGGGTGGTTCTTAACCATCGGAATGGGGGCACCGCTTGAGAATGCGGGACCTGCCTTCCCCCACCTTTATTCTCTGCGGAGCGGTAAAAGCGGCAGGGAGTGAAATGGGGGAGGAGCAGTGGCGAGCAGATCAAAGTCAGGTCCGTTCTCGCTGCGGGGTAGGGCCAGCCGCGGCGAGCGGGTGAGCTCGGCTCCTTATGGGCGAACGGGGACTCCAGCTGAAAGCTGTTCTCAAGGGCCCTGAGGACGTGGTTATGGCTTTTGCTGGAGGAGACGTTTGAATGCCCGAGGGGTGGAGGCGATTTTGATTCTGTACCGCGGCGGCAGAGATGGGCGGAGTCCTGCTGTGTGCTCGGGCAGCGGCAGGACCGGCCGTGCGCTCGGAGCGGCGGCGGCGGTCCCCGGCCGTCCACTTGAGCTGCGGTGGCGGCGGGACCAGCCGTGCGCTCGGAGTGGCAGCGGTGAGCACGGCCGTGCGCTCGGAGTGGCGGCGGCGGTGAGCACAGCCGTGCGCTCGGGCTGCGGCGGCGCCGGCCCAAGTCTCTTCCCCGACTTTTTCGGACGAGTTCCGAAAATGGCGCCGAGCACCTGGCTCCACCTCCCTTCTTCTCACTAGCTTGTGGTGTAGCCCCTCCCTCCGCCAGGGGAGGGTTGTGTTTTGAATGCTGTCACGTTTTGGTACGCGAACGCCTAGCGGGAAGGCGGTGTACCGTGACATGCATCTGTAGAGCCTCGGGCTGCGGCTGGAAGCGGTCAGCACTGGGCTTGGGATAGGTCCGTGCAGGGTTGTGAAAGGCTCAGCATGCTGTTTTCCTGGAGGGGTGGAGAAGCAGTTAGAGCCTGATTGTTCTGACTGGCTTGCCCCAGGGGTGGAAACATGCCGCTGAGTAAATAGAGATGGGAATAAAGGTTTGGTTGAGAAGTTGTGAGGTTCCTTCCAGGTGACCAGGATGTCCAACGGATCCATGAAGAGCTTGCACCACAGAAGAGTGAACTCTGCATCGCCGAGAGGTTCCATTGGATGAAGGAAGAAGAACTGGAATGGACTGACACTAAAGCCTGAATGAGAGACTGTTTGGGTGGACGCCCAGATGAAGATATGGACTTCGCCGAACATGTCAGCAGAAGATCTCTGATTTAATGATGTGTTTGGGTGCAAAGGTTATGGTATGAAATAAGGGGTGGCATGTTACAGTTTGAGCTGGGTGCCCCCTGCAATGTTTACTTCCTGTGTCCAGAGGTCCAGCCCAGAGGGGTGGACACAGGAAATTATGTAGTATTTCATACCACAATCCTTTGCACCACTATAAGATCCAGTGCGGAGTCTAGCACTATCTCTTTTCTTCCTCCTCCGTCAGCCGGTAACTGGGGAGATGTCTCCTGGCTTTGGGCCTGGCTCGGCCCAAGGCCACGGGGGGATGGGCAGTCTCAGATCTGACCAGCTGAGACTAGCCTAGCAGTGGGAGGGGGAAGAAGGAGCCCTGGGGGGCTTGGGTGTACCCTCAGGTAGGGATGGGATCTCTCTGGGTCTGCTTTGGGATTTTTCTTTATCACTGTGCCTTTGCTTTTCTGTAAAAGTTCACTGCTTTCTATTTAAACTTTCCATCACTTTTGCAATCCGTTTGTCTGAGTGTTTATTGTTGCCAGGGGTGGGGAAGGGGGCTGCCTCAACCCAGCACATGAAACTCTGAATCCTGATGACATTCCTGTAGGAACGGTCTTGCTAAAAAAGCTCACCAAGCTTGCTCCTTCTAATTATGCAAACATTCTGTCAAGCAGGATTGTGTCAAGAAATTATGGTATAGCTCCTCATACTGTTGGCCAATTCACTGATCAAATGAGACAACTGGAGGATAGCATGGCATCTACTTCTTTGGTTTCAACCATTGAAACTGAGTGGAAAAACTGAGAGTTGCATGAAAGAGCTGAAAGATTCCATATACCAATTGGCACAAAAAGATAATTCTAATTCTTCCTCCAGGTGGGTACAAGTTTCATCTGTGAGGAATACACGTCCTCCATGGAGGTCATTCCAAAAGAGATCAAATCAAAACAGACCACCAAGGCAGTCATGCAGGACCATTTGGATAAATCTGCATGATCTGTTTGGTGAGAACATGAACAGGTTGGATGGCCAACCAACTTCTAATCTTTTCAGGAGACTGAGGGAACTGCAAAGTGGCAGAACCTGAGGTAGCAATACCAGAAGGGTAGCTGTTACTTCCACAGTTCCCTAGAACAACTATAATAGCTCAAAGAGTGACTCCAGTTCCAAAGAGGCCAAATGGTAAGCTACCATAGACATTGCTAATGCATTTTTCTCTATTCCCATAGCAGAGGAATGCAGGCCTCACTTTGCTTTCACCTGGAGAGGAATCCAGTACACTTTCAACAGACTGAAAATGAGCTGGATCCACAGCTCAAGCATCTGTCATGCAGTAATCCACGATGCTCTGGAGAAAGGCGGTGCTCCAGAACACATCCAGTTCATCGATGATATCATCGTCTGGGGTAAAATTGCTGAGGAAGTCATCGAGAAAGGTAACAAAATCATTGACATTCTTCTGGATGCAGGTTTTGCCATCAAGCGAGACAAGGTGAAAGGACCTACCACAGAGATTCAGTTTCTGGGAGTGCGGTGGCAGGATGGACGTCGACACATTCCAGTGGATGTGGTAAATAGAGTCTCCACCATGGCAAATCCCACAAACAAGCAAGAGACCCTACGTTTCTTGGGGATAGTGGGATTTTGGAGACTGCACATTCCTGGATACAGTCAGATTGTGAAACCTCTGTATGATGTGACTCGAAAGAGAAACAGTTTCCACTGGGGACCAGAACAACAAGCAGCCTTTGACCAGATAAAGCAAGAGGTAGTTCAAGCAATGGGTCTGGGACCTATCGGAGATGGTCCAGACATTAAGAACATTTTGTACACGGCTGCAAGTGACAATGGTCCAACCTGGTGCTTGTGGCAAAAAGCTCCAGGTGAGACACGTGGACGACCTCTTGGTTTCTGGAGTCGAGGTTACAGATGTTCAGAGGCTAATTATACTCCAACAGAGAAAGAAATTTTAGCTGCCTATGAAGGAGTAAAATCAGCTTCTAAAGTGATTGGAACTGAATCACAACTTCTTTTAGCTCCCAGATTACCAATTTTGAATTGAATGTTCAAAGGCAAAGGCTCCACACCACATCATGCCACAGACTCAACCTGGTCTATGTGGATGGCTCTGATAACACAGAGAGCTCGAATGGGAAATCTTGAAAGACCTGGTCTAGTGGAGGTGATCTCAAGTTGGCCCGAAGGTATCAACTGTGCTAAACCTCCAGAGGAGAAAGTAACTCGTGCTGAGGAGGCTCCTCCTTACAGTGACCTTTCTGATGATGAAAAGAAATACGCTTTGTTCACAGACGGTTCCTGTCGTCTTGTTGGAAACAAGCGAAGGTGGAAGTCTGCAGTGTGGAGTCCAACACACCGAGTTGCAGAGGCGAAGGATGGAGAAGGAGAATCTAGTCAGTTCGCAGAGGTAAAAGCTGTCCAGCTAGCTCTCTTGCTTGTTCATGGAATTTGCCATGGTAGATACTCTATTTACCACATCCACTAGAATGTGTCAGCGTACATCCTGCCACCACACTCCCAGAAACTGAATCTCTGTGGTAGGCCCTTTCACCTTCCCCTCATATATGGTAGTCCAGGGTTTAGGATTCTATGGAAGATCCTCTCGGGAAGGGTATCTCAGGGCAACTGCCATTAAAAGGCGTATCCACAGATTAACCTCACCGAGAGCCCTGCCTAGATGTCTATTCCATTGTCCCTCGAGAGAGCTTTATATTTACAAAGCAATGTAGGGTATGCAGGGGAATATTTACAAATTTACAATATTTACAATATATACAAAGATATACGATAAAGCAACACAGAAATGGGAGTAACCCCCCTTGCCGAGGGCTTCCCCACCTCCGCTCTCCCCTCTCTCCCCCCCCCTTTCCCCAGAGTAGTTCGGAAAAGAGGGAGAAAGAGAAAGAAAGAAGTTAAAAGCAGTTTTGTGTTAATTGGAAGCAGTTAATACAGGCCTTTATCAACTCTTCAAGGCCGGAGCCTTGGCAGAAAGCCCAGCATAGAGAGAGCTGCTGCACGAAGAAGAGGCGGAAGCAAGACTGATGATAAAGTTCCCGGAGTGCCCAGTTCACTCCCAGTTCACTCCCAGTTCAGAAGGTGCTTCCTCCCACTTCACCAATGAAATTAGTTTAGATTATTCCTTCCGTTTACCAACTTCTGTCCACCATATTCCATTTCTTAAGGGGGCAACGTCAACCGGTCACAGTCCACCCCTTCTAAACAATTTCATTGGCCATTCATACTGTCCATTCAATCCAAAACGATATTTACAGTTCGTGAGTAAAGTTCATAGTCCATTCCGGCTATGCTCAGATGTAGATGATTCAAAAGTCCAAGAAAATCAGAAAATGAGAAAAATGGAAAACAGTTCGTTTTCTCGCTCACAAAACGAAGAAAAGGGAAACAGGGATTCTCAGGGTCTCTTAGTTGATTCAGGGCTCTCAGGGATCTCAGGGTTCGTACTCCATAGATTCCTCGTTGATTCTTCTTTTGGGCGCGATGTAGCTATACAGCAGTTCGAAATTAACCTCTTTCAGCTAAAGTTAAATTTCTTTGTGGAATACACTGAATTTCACCATTCTCTTGCATTACCCAATACGTGTGACCCGGACCTTCAGCTGAAACCACCCCTCGGACAGGTTTAGCCTCTCCTGAGGGTGAAAATACCCAAACAGTTTTACCTAACAGATTCTTTTCTCTAACAACAGGAACTCTATCACCTTCTACTTTCCGTAGCAAATCTGAATGTGCAGGTCCAGCTCGGTTCACTGAACCTCTACTATTTACCAGCCAGGTTGCTTGTGCTAAATGTTTTTCCCAGTTTTCAAAGATCCACCCCCATGGCTTTAAGAGTGGTCTTCAACAAACCGTTGTAGCGTTCAATCTTCCCTGAAGCTGCTGCATAGTAGGGAATGTGGAATATCCACTCAATACCATGCTCTTTGGCCCAGTTCTTTACAAGGTTGTTCTTGAAATGAGTTCCGTTGTCTGACTCAATCCTCTCTGGAGTTCCGTGTCTCCACAGGATCTGTCTCTCCAGACCGAGAATGGTGTTGCGGGCAGTTGCATGTGGAACTGGATAAGTTTCCAACCATCCAGTGTTTGCTTCTACCATAGTAAGCACGTACTGCTTACCAGAACGAGAACGTGGTAGAGTGATGTAGTCAATCTGCCAAGCTTCACCATACTTGTACTTGGACCATCTGTCACCATACCACAAGGGCTTAAGTCGTTTTGCCTGCTTAATAGCAGCACAAATGTCACAGTCATGGATGACTTGTGTGATAGCATCCATGGAAATGTCTATGGATCTGTCACGAGCCCATTGGTATGTTGCATCTCTGCCTTGATGTCCTGACAAATCGTGAGCCCACCAAGCTAAGAATATCTCACCTCGGTGTTTCCAGTCGAGATCAGGATTAGAGTCCATGTCTACTTGAGAAACTCTTGCAGCTAGATCTGCCTGATGGTTGTCTTGCTGTTCCTCAGTAGCTTTGCTCTTAGGAATGTGAGCATCGATGTGTCTCACTTTCACAGGAATTCTCTCGATTCGGTCAGCAATGTCCTGTCATAGGTTGGCTGTCCAAATGGGTTTTCCTTTTCTCTGCCAACCACTCTTCTTCCAGTTCTTTAGCCAACCCCACAGAGCATTGGCTACCATCCATGAGTCGGTGTAGAGATAAAGCGTTGGCCATCTCTCACGTTCAGCTACGTCGAGAGCTAGCTGGACAGCTTTTACCTCTGCGAACTGACTGGATACTCCTTTTCCATCTTTCGCCTCTGCAACTCGGCGTGTTGGACTCCACACTGCAGACTTCCACCTTCGCTTGTTTCCAACAAGACGACATGAACCGTCTGTGAAGAAAGCATATTTCTTTTCATCATCAGAAAGGTCATTGTAAGGAGGAGCTTCCTCAGCACGAGTTACTTTCTCCTCTGGAGGTTTAGCACAGTTGATACCTTCAGGCCAACTTGAGATCACCTCCACTAGACCAGGTCTTTCAAGATTTCCCATTCGAGCTCTCTGTGTTATCAGAGCCATCCACTTAGACCAGGTTGAGTCTGTGGCATGATGTGGTGTGGAGCCTTAGCCTTTGAACATCCAATTCAAAATTGGTAATCTGGGCACTAAGAGAAGTTGTGATTCAGTTCCAATCACTTCAGAAGATGCTTTCACTCCTTCATAGGCAGCTAAAATTTCTTTCTCTGTTGGAGTATGATTAGCCTCTGAACCTCTGTAACCTCGACTCCAGAAACCAAGAGGTCGTCCCCGTGTCTCACCTGGAGCTTTTTGCCACAAGCACCAGGTTGGACCATTGTCACTTGCAGCCGTGTACAAAATGTTCTTAATGTCTGGACCATCTCGGACAGGTCCCAGACCCATTGCTTGAACTACCTCTTGCTTTATCTGGTCAAAGGCTGCTTGTTGTTCAGGTCCCCAGTGGAAATGGTTTCTCTTTCGAGTCACATCATACAGAGGTTTCACAATCTGACTGTATCCAGGAATGTGCAGTCTCCAAAATCCCACTATCCCCAAGAAACGTAGGGTCTCTTGCTTGTTTGTGGGATTTGCCATGGTAGAGACTCTATTTACCACATCCACTGGAATGTGTCTGCGTCCATCCTGCCACCGCACTCCCAGAAACTGAATCTCTGTGGTAGGTCCTTTCACCTTGTCTCGTTTGATGGCAAAACCTGCATCCAGAAGAATGTCAATGATTTTGTTACCTTTCTCGAAGACTTCCTCAGCAGTTTTACCCCAGACGATGATATCATCGATGAACTGGATGTGTTCTGGAGCACCGCCTTTCTCCAGAGCATCGTGGATCACTGCATGACAGATGCTTGAGCTGTGGATCCAGCCCATTGGCAGCCTGTTGAAGGTGTACTGAATTCCTCTCCAGGTGAAAGCAAAGTGAGGCCTGCATTCCTCTGCTATGGGAATAGAGAAAAAGGCATTAGCAATGTCTATGGTAGCATACCATTTGGCCTCTTTGGATTCCAGCTCATACTGGAGCTCCATCATGTCTGGTACTGCTGCACTCATAGGTGGTGTCACTTCGTTCAGGGCTCGGTAGTCTACCGTCAGACGCCAGTCTCCATTCTGCTTCCGCACAGGCCACACTGGACTGTTGAAAGGTGAATGAGTTTTGCTGATGACTTTCTGAGTCTCCAACTGACGAATCAGATTCTGAATGGGCAACAAAGAGTCACGGTTGGTTCTGTATTGTCTGTGATGCACAGTCTGAGAAGCAACCGGCAATTTAATGTCCTGTATCTTATGTTGTCCCACAACTGCAGATTCATTAGAAAGCTCAGGTCTGGCAGATAGCTTCAATTTTTGTCCATCAATTTCTATAGAAGCTACTCCAAAAGCCCATTTGTAACCTCTAGGGTCTTTGAAACGCCCTTCTCTCAGAAAATCAATTCCCAAAATACAAGGTGCGTCAGGTCCGGTCACAACTGTATGCTTCCTCCATTGTTTCCCAGTTAAACTTATATTAACCTCTACCTTACTTAACTCTTGAGATCCACCAGTGACTCCCAGAATAATTATAGACTCTGATCCCTGATAATTTGATGGTATTATGGTGCACTGAGCTCCTGTGTCAACCAAGGCCCTGTACTTCCGAAATTGTGAAGTGCCAGGCCACTGGATGTACACATCCCAATAGATTCTATTATCTCTGTTATCCCTCTCCTCCCCCTGGCGGGAGGCAGGGCACCCCTAGTTATGGGGAACATGCGCACATGTGCATTGCACATAGTTTGCAGGGTTATAACTTAGCATGTTATAACTGGAGCCACTGTTGGAACCATAAGAGTCGTTCTGGGGAACTGTGGAAGTAACAGCTACCCTTCTGGTATTGCTACCTTGGGTTCTGCCACTTTGCAATTCCCTCAGTCTCCTGAAAAGATTAGAAGTTGGTTGGCCATCCCAGCGGTTCATGTTCTCACCAAACTGATCACGCAGAGTTATCCAAATAGTCCTACGTGATTGCCTTGGTGGTCTGTTTTGGAATGACCTGGTTTGGAATGACCTCCTTGGAGGACGTGTATTCCTCACAGATGAAACTTGTATCCACCTGGAGGAAGAATTGAAATTATCCCTTTGTGCCAATTGGGATATGGAATTTCTAAATTCATCTTTTAACTCTCTTATGCAATTCTCAATTTTTCCAGACAAAGTTTCAATGGCTGAAACCAAAGAACCACGTGTCATGCTATCCTCCAATTGTCTCATTTGATCACTGAATTGGCCAACCGTAGGAGAAGCTCCACCATAATTTCTTGAAGCAATTCTGCTTGCCAGAATGTTTGCATAATTAGAAGGAGCAAGTTTGATGATCTTTTTAGCAAGACCAATACCCACAGGAATGTCATCAGGATTCAGAGTTTCATGTTCACCATAGAGTAGCTCTCTAACAGCAAATTCTCTCAAGCGCTTAATTCCCTCATCTATGGTAGTCTAGGGTTTAGGATTCCATGGAAGATCATCTCGGGAAGGGTATCTCAGGGCAACCGCCATTAAAAGGCGTGTCCATAGATCAACCTTACCAAGAGCCCTGCCTAGATGTCTATCTATTCCATTATCCCTTGAGAGAGTTCCTAACTGAGCTGCTGACTTGTCTCCAACTGTTAGAGCTGGAGCACCTGTATCATAACATCTACTAAGCCAAACTAGAACTGGCTCCTTATCTGCCCTGGTGAAATCTTTACGGACATTTCGCAATTCCTCACGTGGAGACGAACAGTCTGAAATATCATCTTGGTCTTCATCTCCCTGAATTCTTTGTCGATAGAATCCTGCTGTCATTCTCCTAAGGATCTCTTTAAGCTGAGAACCACCTTTTCCAGCTGCTTTCCTAATTTCATCTGTATCCTGCTTTGATCTCATTAGGTTAGCTAGATCTTTAAAACAAACCTTCTCTTCCTCCTGAGCAGGATCTCTTAGAGTAGAGGGCCCCTCACCAGGATCAGTCTCCAGCTCCTCTTCTCCATCTTTGGCCTTTCCACCTCTAGTCTTTAAAACAGCCACCTTAACTGGAGCTGTGTTTGAATTTACAGCCACCTTAATGGAAGCTGACAGGTCCTGAGATAAATCAGCTGCTGGGGCAGTGACTTCCAGTCCCACCGAGGCAGTGGGTGGAAGTGACGTTGCTCCGTTAATGGCCGACGGAGAAGAAGAAGGAGGAGAAGGAGTAGGAGAAGGAGTAGGCGCCATGTTGATACCAGCTGCCGCCTTTGGCAGCTTGCTGGAATCAGCAAAGTCATTTAGAGCTGCTTTACCAGTTAACCTTTTAGCCTTCTTTTTAGCTGACACAGATTCTGCACATTCCTCGTCTCTAGATGACTCTGGGACTGATCCAGAGCCATGGCGTTTTCTTTTTGATCTGGTTTTAATAACAAAACAAGCTCTGGACACCTTTCTTTATCTCTGCAAAGAAGTCAGGAGATACACAATAATTATCACCAGCAGCAGAATTATAGACATGAAATAAATCACTTTTGGATCCCAGGCATCACCTAAAGTTACTCTCTGCTCAGTCGGAATCCTAAAACCCTTTATCTCAATTGGGAGAGTGGTGGAGGTAACATTCCTGTATCTCACTGGCCATAATAGATTAATACATTTTCCATACCATAGTTTAACTCTATACATAACCCACATATAAATTGTCCACACCAAATATTTACCCAGGTAATCCCAAAGCAAACCCAAACAATATCTGTAAACCAGAGCCCCAAAAATTGAAAAGAATAATCGCTCCACAAACCACAATACCTTCATGTTTGCTAATTCAGCTAGAAAACACTAAATCAATCAAGTAATAAATTAAACTAATTATCTGCCCCACGTTGGGCGCCAATAAATAAAATGTTGTGGGTTGGAAGGGTAAGGCCAAGAAGCCTCTTCCCTCCCCCCTGTTAGTAAGGGGAAAGAAAAATTGAGGGGAAAGGAAAAAAAACTCACCAGCTGAATTAGCAAAGCAGTGGAGCTTTATATTTACAAAGCAATGTAGGATATGCGGGGGAATATTTACAAATTTACAATATTTACAATATATACAAAGATATACAATAAAGTAGCACAGAAATGAGGGTTCCCCCCTCTGCTGAGGGGGGTTTCCCACCTCCGCTCTCCCCTCTCTCCCCCTTTCCCCAGAGTGGGATAGAAAGAGGAAGAAAAGAGAGAAAAAAAAATGTTAGAAGCAGTTGTGTTAATTGGAAAGGAGTTAATACAGGCCTTATCAGTTTTTCAAGGCCGGAGCCTTGGCAGAAAGCCCAGCACAGAGAGAACTGCTGCACCGTGGAGAGGCAGAAGCAAGACTGAAGATAAAGTGCCGGAGTGCCCAGGATATCTTTCCTGCACTCCCAGTTCAGAAGGTGCTTCCTCCCACTTCACCAATGAAATTAGTTTAGATTATTCTTTCCGTTTACCAACTTCCGTCCACCATATTCCCTTTCTTAAGGGGGCAACGTCAACCGGTCACACTCTGAATTAGTTCCTTGAGTAGCCTGAAGTCCGCCCTCTGGAAATCCAGAGTGGAGGTCTTCTTGCTACCCCTCTTAGCTTGACCAAATACTGAGAATTCAATTATCTCATGGTCACTGGTCCCTAAGCACCCTCCGACCACCACATCACCCACCAACCCTTCCCTATTGGTGAAGAGGAGGTCAAGCACAGCCTTACCCCTGGTAGGCTCACACAGCACCTGGGATAAGAAGCTGTCCTCCATGCATTCTAAGAATCTCCTAGATTGCCTCTTCTCTGCTATGTTAAGATCCCAGCAGATATCAGGTAAGTTGAAGTCGCCCATGAGAACAAGGTCAGGCGATCTTGAGACAGCCTTAAGCTGCCTATAGAATGACATCTTCCTCCTGGTTGGGTGGTTTATAACAGACTCCAACCAGGATGTCAGCCCTGTTGGCCTTCCCTCTAATTCTTACCCACAGGCACTCAACCTGATGGTCCTTGATGTCCATCTCAATGGCATCTAGTGCCTCCCTGATGTAAAGGGCCACCCCTCCACCCCTTCTTCCTTGCCTGTCTCTCCTGAAGAGCCTGTAGCCATCAATTGCAGTGCTCCAGTCATGTGAGTCATCCCATCACGTCTCTGTGATGGCAACTACATCATAACTTTCCTGCTGCAGCAAGGCTTCCAGCTCCTCTTGTTTGTTACCCATACTTCGTGCATTAGTGTACATGCACTTCATCCGGGCTGCTGGTTTCACCTCTGACTCTGGTTTATCACCCCCAGACTCCAGCCTGGGGGGACTGGTTTCAGCCCCTTCCCCCTTCGAAACTAGTTTAAAGCCCTATCTAATAATAATAGTAATAGCAATTAAAGTCATAATGAAAACATACATCTTTATAATGAAATGAAGCACAGAATTTCTTATCCAGCAAGGCCCCTCTAGATGAATTATTGCATGTCCAATAGCAATGCACCACAAATAGAGTCACCCACAAGTATATATGTGTAGACACTGTGAAATCATAAATTCTTCTTAAGCTTGTCAAAAGACTAAAAATCTCTTTCCAGAGATGCAGCACCTGAAGAAATCCATCTCTAGATTGACTACAGCACAACACAGAAGCTCTGAGTCCTGGGCACAGTCACACTGTGAAACACTCAGATAATGTCTCTGTTATTATGCAGACTCAAGTGACTGTAAGGCTGTTCCTTTCAATGAAGTAGAGAAAATTATACCGTGTATGATAAATAGGATAAACCAAGATTTTACACTGGAGATCAGAGGTGTATATCCCTCTACACAGCCACATACATGCAAGATTTAGACTAGGCAGTAACTGCCCTTGCATAGTCACATGGACAACTTCAGTTTTGGTTTCTCAGGAGTTTGCATGGAAAGCAGTCATTGTCCAACTCCTATGGTCTATCCATTAGAAATGAGCAGTCATTGAGTAGAAAGAAAGAACAGATAATGCAAGAAGGGAGTATGGTAGAAAGGTAGTAGGCTGGCAGTCTGCATGCCAAAATCTCTATGCCGTACTACACCCTAGGCAGTTCCACAAATATTAAGAGTTGTTTGCATTCAAAAAACACAGTTCAGTTCCCTCAGATTTAGGTCATCACATCCAGTTAACTATTAGCAACAGCAGCAGTCATACCATAAATGCACATGGCTCAACCTTGTAACTAGTTATGTTTTCAGTTCTTGATGTTACTGGAAAACTCTTGTTAAAAGAGCAGGATGGAGCCCTCTGATTTCTTAAATTTATTCACAGTCACAGCTCATTTTGCCAGGTACCAGTCCTTCCTTTATTTTTAATGCTTTCATGGTATTTGCCTACGTTTTAGATAGCAGTTATGTTCCCTCTGCACCTTTGTCCGACTAAGCCTGTTAAGCCAAACTGTTCCAATACAACAAATTCTCTCTGTTAATTGATTATCTTAGTAGCACCTCCCCAGGAACACAGATAATTAATGTATCTTAGGAAAAAGCCTCTACCGCAACCACATCTGTTCTGTTCCAGCCACTACTATGGTGCACCCTCTGGCTTCATCACTAACTTTGTGAACTGATGTGATAGTAGAGATAGGTGGTGCTTCTGCCTTGTTCCTGATAAACATTTATGTTTGCCTGGACTGAGAGGTGGCCAAAGAAGCTGAGAGATCTCAGGGTAATGTTTTCACCCATTCAACTCTTTCATCAAGCCCTGAAAAAAAGCTTTTCAGCAAAGGGTCTCTTGACCATGAGGACAGCAGTGGTGCCTGCATGAGATTAATACTTTGTAATACCCTAAATTGCTTGAGTTTTTCCTGACACTATAGGGCAGTGGATGAAATAGACTAGTGTGTTTATTTTGCCCTTTGCTACTGTAATGATTTTACCAAGATATAAATGATGACCTGCCTAGCTCCTTTCCCAATGTGATATGGATGTGGCAACATCCTCAGAGTACTTCTAAACTGCTGCTTCTCATCATGGCCTAAGTATACTTTTGTATATAAATAAATAATAAATATATATAAATAAATAAAAACTGAGTTGTCACAAACAGCCTGTGTTCCAGCCGTTTTCTCCACTTGGGCTATGCAACAACTAGTAATGTGCTTCTGGGACTACAGATTCCTCACACATGAGGAAATAGGTCATTGATTCACAGAATATAATTAGTAGTTCTGAACCAAACTATATGTCCATCTCTCAATGCCATTACATTGTACCTTCTGGCTTCTGCAGTGTCCTTTCCCTAATGTGGAATCAGCCTGACTGCTGTGCACACACCTAAAGCTAAGAATCAAATATGCCTTCTACTTTTACAACATTTTGCCTTCTAATTTTCCCTAAGATGTTCCAGAAGGTAACTATTTCTGATGATTGTGAAGAATTCAACACTTAAAATACATTCATTTCCTACAATCTGCAATAAAAATACATTGATTTAGAACTTTTGCAAAATATGGACACGTTAAAAGTCACAAGTGATGAGGAAAAGGCTGAGGTACTTAATAACTTCTTTACCTCAGTCTTCACTGCAAGGGCCTCTAGCCACACTCCTGATGTTATGGAAGACAATGCCAGGGACGGGGAGGAAGAACTGCCCATTGTAAGTGAAGATCAGGTTCGTGATCACCTGAAGAACCTGAAAGTGTTCAAGTCCATGGGACCTGTGATGAATATACTGGTGATTTGTGTTAAAATTATAAGACTTAGAGTGCATTGGGATTAAGGGTCAGGATCTTGTGAGGCCTGTTTAGAGGGTAAAGGGAAAGAAACCTATCTTGCAGACTTGCAAGGATACTGTCTGGTTAATTGGAGACATCACGGCTGAGAAGGAGCTGTCTTAAAGATAAACATTCAGAACTAGGAATTTGTTTTCTTCAGATAAGAAGCCTGCACAATTGAGCATGCGTGAAAGTGGATGCTTTGACCCTTACCACACTGAATGTAGGGAGAAGGGATTTGACCATCTATTCTAAGACTCATTATCATATGCCTGCCTTCTATTTAGCATAAGTTTGCTTATGTAGATGATGTAACTATATAAGATGAAGAAAACTATTGTAAGGTTGCTTTTTGGGTGAAGTTTTGTACCCTCACATGCCCAACCGGTTGCTTTGCTTGCTTTTATTGCTTTTATTGCCTTTTTATGATCTTTTAGTGCCAATAAATCTGTTACCAAAAACTTTTACCTGGAGTCATCTATAACAAATGGTGCGTTGGCCGGGAATCGTCTGAACCTTCACATCTTTTGAACTGCAAATGAAGGGGCGCCCCACAGCATTTTCTGTGGCTTCATTGTAGTCAAAAGATGGAATGGTCAGCACGATCAGAACTCAATAAAGGCAAGCAACGAAATTTTTAATTTTTTTTCTTTTAATTTTTTTTCTTTTATCTTTTATTTTCTTTTTTTTCTTTTTTTGTGTTGTTTTGTTGTTTGACGTCCAATTGGAGGACGTGGACCCCGTAAAACTTCGTATACGAGATCCAAGCAACGACAACCACGGTGGTGACAATACCGCTTGGGGGGGGAAGGATTCGGCTACATTTGTATTCGGCTACCATAGTTTGAGTGTTTGAGTCCGCTGTTTCAGGTTCTGCAAGGGGGGAGGTACGGTGGATCTGGCACTGTGGCTCTGGCTGGTAAAGAAGAGGGGTATTCGTGAGTAGGAATTATTTTGATTATTCCGCTTGCATGATTATTTGTGGTATTGTTCCACTTGAATGAGTATTTGTGGTTTATTCCACTTGCCTAAGTATTTGTGGTAACCAGGAATTGTATTTGTGAGTAGGAATTGTTTAGACTGTTCCACTCGCATGAGTATTTGGAATTCTTTGGATTTTTTTTAGTTTTTTATTTTAGTTTTATTTTATTTTAGTTTTATTTTATTTGTTTATTATTTGTAATATTTGTGGTAGTCAGGAGAAAATGGGACAAAAGAAGAGTAAGTCATCAAGGCAGGATGGAAAGAAGGCTTTACCTTCTATTCCTCCAGAGAGTCCGTTAGGAATGCTCATTCAATACTGGGAGGATGATAGACAGAGAAAAGGGAAATCAAAAGAAAGAATGATTCACTACTGTATGGAGGTATGGCCGAAAGAATCATTAAGACCACATGTGTTTTGGCCTATTTTTGGATCTGTGGCCGGTTGACGGTGTCCCTTTAAGAAAGGGAATATGGTGGACGGAAGTTGGTAAACGGAAGGAAGAGTCTAAACTAATTTTCATTGGTCAAGTGGGAGGAAGCACCATCTGAACTGAGACTGAAATGGGCATTTCCAGCACTTCTCGGTCAGTCTTGCTTCCGCCTTTTCTCCGTGCAGCAGCTTTTCCTCTGCTGGGCTTTCTGCCAAGGCTCCGGCCTTGAAGACTTGATAAGATAACCAGGCCTGTAACTGCTTTCAATTAACACAAACTGCTTTTAACTTCTTTCTTTCTTCTTTCTCCCTCTTTTCCAAACTATTCTGGGGAAAGGGGGGGAGGAGAGGGGAGAGCGGAGGTGAGGATCCCCCTCGGCCGAGGGGGGTTACTCTCGTTTCTGTGCTACTCTGTTGTATATCTTTGTATATATTGTAGATATTTTAAATTTGTAAATATTCCCCTGCAAAATCCTACACTGCTTTGTAAATATAGCTCCACTGCTTTGCTAATTCGGCTGGTGGGTTTTTTTTTTCCTTTCCCTTCAATTTTTTATTCCCTTTTACCTTACAAGGGGGAAGGGAAGAGGCTTCTCGGCCTTACCCTTTCACCCACCACATTTTTTTTTTATTGGCGCCCAACGTGGGGCAGATAATTAGTTTAATTTATTACTTGATTGATTTAGTGTTTTCCAGCTGAATTAGCAAACATGAAGGTCTTGTGGTTTGTGGAGCGATTGTTCTTTTCAATTTTTGGGGCTCTGGTTTACAGATATTGTTTGGGTTTGATTTTGGATTACCTGGGTAAATATTTGGTGCGGACAATTTATATGTGGGTTATGTATAGAGTTAAATTATGGTATGGAAAATGTATTAATTTATTATGGCCAGTGAGATACAGGAATGTTACCTCCACCACTCTCCCAATTGAGATAAAGGGTTTTAAGATTCCGCCTGAAGAGAGAGTAACTTTAGGTGATGCCTGGGATCCAAAGGTGATTTATTTCATGTCTATAATTCTGCTGCTGGTGATAATTATTGTGTATCTCCTGATTTCTTTACGGCGAGAGAGAAAGGTGTCCAGAGCTTGCTTTGTTATTAAAACTAGACCAAAAAGAAAACGCCGTAGTTCGAGATCAGTTCCAGAGTCATCTAGTGATGAGGAAGGTGGAGACTCTCTGTCAGTTAAAAAGAAGGCTAAAAAGTCAATTGGTAAAGCAGCTCTAAATGACTTTGCTGATTCCAGCAAGCTGCCAAAGGCGGCAGCTGGTATCAACATGGCTCCCACTCCTTCTCCTTCTTCTTCTTCTCCATCGGCCATTAACGGAGCAACGTCACTTCCGCCTACTCCCTCGGTGGGACCGGAAGTCACTGCCCCAGCAGCTGATTTATCTCAGGACCTGTCAGCTTCCATTAAGGTGGCTGTAAATTCAAACACAGCTCCAGTTAAGGTAGCTCCTTTAAAGACTAGAGGTGCAAAGGCCAAAGATGGAGAAGAAGAGGAGCTGGAGACTGATCCTGGTGAGGGGCCCTCTACTCTGAGAGATCCTGCTCAGGAGGAAGAGGTGGTTTGTTTTAAAGATCTAGTTAACCTAGTGAGATCAAAGCAGGATACAGATGAAGCTAGGAAAGCAGCTGGCAAAGGTGGTTCTCAGCTTAAAGAGATCCTTAGGAGAATGACAGCAGGATTATATGGGCAAAGAATTCAGGAGATGAAGAGCAAGATGATATTTTGGAATGTTCTTCGCCCCGAGGAATTGCGCAATGTCCGTAAAGATTTCACCAGGGCGGATAAGGAGCCAGTTCTAGCTTGGCTTAGTAGGTGTTATGATACAGGTGCTCCAGCTCTAACAGTTGGAGACAAGTCAGCAGCTCAGTTAGGAACTCTCTCAAGGGATAATGGAATAGATAGACATCTAGGCAGAGCTCTCGGTAAGGTTAGTCTGTGGATACGCCTTTTAATGGCGGTTGCCCTGAGATACCCTTCCCGAGATGATCTTCCATGGAATCCTAAACCCTGGACTACCATAGATGAGGGAATTAAGCGCTTGAGAGAATTTGCTGTTAGAGAGCTACTCTATGGTGAACATGAAACTCTGAATCCTGATGACATTCCTGTGGGTATTGGTCTTGCTAAAAGATCATCAAACTTGCTCCTTCCAATTATGCAAACATTCTGGCAAGCAGAATTGTGTCAAGAAGTTATGGTGGAGCTTCTCCCACGGTTGGCCAATTCAGTGATCAAATGAGACAATTGGAGGATAGCATGACACGTGGTTCTTTGGTTTCAGCCATTAAAACGATGTCTGGTGATATTCAGAATTGCATAAGAGAGTTAAAAGATGAATTTAGAAATTCCATATCCCAATTGGCACAAAGGGATAATTTCAATTCTTCCTCCAGGTGGATACAAGTTTCATCTGTGAGGAATACACGTCCTCCAAGGAGGTCATTCCAGAACAGGTCATTCCAAAACAGGTCGTTCCAAAACAGACCGCCAAGGCAATCACGTAGAACTATTTGGATAACTCTGCGTGATCAGTTTGGTGAGAACATGAACCGCTGGGATGGCCAACCAACTTCTAATCTTTTCAGGAGACTGAGGGAATTGCAAAGTGGCAGAACCCGAGGTAGCAATACCAGAAGGGTAGCTGTTACTTCCACAGTTCCCCAGAACAACTCTTATGGCTCCAACAGTGGCTCCAGTTATAACATGCAAAGCTATAACCCTGCAAACTATGTGCAATGCACATGTGCGCATGTTCCCCATAACTAGGGTGCCCTGCCTCCCGCCAGGGGAGGAGAGGATAACAGAGATAATAGAATCTATTGGGATGTGTACATCCAGTGGCCTGGCACTTCACAATTTCGGAAGTACAGGGCCTTGGTTGACACAGGAGCTCAGTGCACCATAATACCATCAAATTATCAGGGATCAGAATCTATAACTATTCTGGGAGTCACTGGTGGATCTCAAGAGTTAAGTAAGGTAGAGGTTAATATAAGTTTAACTGGTAAACAATGGAGGAAGCATACAGTTGTGACCGGACCTGATGCACCTTGTATTTTGGGAATTGATTTTCTGAGAGAAGGGCGTTTCAAAGACCCTAGAGGTTACAAATGGGCTTTTGGAGTAGCTTCAATAGAAATTGATGGACAGAAATTGAAGCTGTCTGCCAGACCTGAACTTTCTGATGAATCTGCAGTTGTGGGACAACATAAGATACAGGACATTAAATTGCCGGTTGCTTCTCAGACTGTGCATCACAGACAATACAGAACCAACCGTGACTCTTTGTTGCCCATTCAGAATCTGATTCGTCAGTTGGAGAGTCAGAAAGTCGTCAGCAAAACTCATTCACCTTTCAACAGTCCAGTGTGGCCTGTGCGGAAGCAGAATGGAGACTGGCGTCTGACGGTAGACTACCGAGCCCTGAATGAAGTGACACCACCTATGAGTGCAGCAGTACCAGACATGATGGAGCTACAGTATGAGCTGGAATCCAAAGAGGCCAAATGGTATGCTACCATAGACATTGCTAATGCATTTTCTCTATTCCCATAGCAGAGGAATGCAGGCCTCAGTTTGCTTTCACCTGGAGAGGAATCCAGTACACTTTCAACAGGCTGCCAATGGGCTGGATCCACAGCTCAAGTATCTGTCATGCAGTGATCCACGATGCTCTGGAGAAAGGCGGTGCTCCAGAACACATCCAGTTCATCGATGATATCATCGTCTGGGGTAAAACTGCTGAGGAAGTCTTCGAGAAAGGTAACAAAATCATTGACATTCTTCTGAATGCAGGTTTTGCCATCAAACGAGACAAGGTGAAAGGACCTACCACAGAAATTCAGTTTCTGGGAGTGCGATGGCAGGATGGACGCCTGACACATTCCAGTGGATGTGGTCAATAGAGTCTCTACCATGGCAAGTCCCACAAACAAGCAAGAGACCCTACGTTTCTTGGGGATAGTGGGATTTTGGAGACTGCACATTCCTGGATACAGTCAGATTGTGAAACCTCTGTATGATGTGACTCGAAAGAGAAACCATTTCCACTGGGGACCTGAACAACAAGCAGCCTTTGACCAGATAAAGCAAGAGGTAATTCAAGCAATGGGTCTGGGACCTGTCCGAGATGGTCCAGACATTAAGAACATTTTGTATACGGCTGCAAGTGACAATGGTCCAACCTGGTGCTTGTGGCAAAAAGCTCCAGGTGAGACACGTGGACGACCTCTTGGTTTCTGGAGTCGAGGTTACAGAGGTTCAGAGGCTAATTATACTCCAACAGAGAAAGAAATTCTAGCTGCCTATGAAGGAGTGAAAGCATCTTCTGAAGTGATTGGAACTGAATCACAACTTCTCTTAGCTCCCAGATTACCAGTTTTGAATTGGATGTTCAAAGGCAAAGGTTCCACACCACATCATGCCACAGACTCCACATGGTCTAAGTGGATGGCTCTGATAACACAGAGAGCTCGAATGGGAAATCTTGAAAGACCTGGTCTAGTGGAGGTGATCTCAAGTTGGCCTGAAGGTATCAACTGTGCTAAACCTCCAGAGGAGAAAGTAACTCGTGCTGAGGAAGCTCCTCCTTACAATGACCTTTCTGATGATGAAAAGAAATATGCTTTGTTCACAGACGGTTCCTGTCGTCTTGTTGGAAACAAGCGAAGGTGGAAGTCTGCAGTGTGGAGTCCAACACGCCGAGTTGCAGAGGCGAAAGATGGAGAAGGAGAATCCAGTCAGTTCGCAGAGGTAAAAGCTGTCCAGCTAGCTCTCGACGTGGCTGAACGTGAGAGATGGCCAAAGCTTTATCTCTACACCGACTCATGGATGGTAGCCAATGCTCTATGGGGTTGGCTAAAGAACTGGAAGAAGAGTGGTTGGCAGAGAAAAGGAAAACCCATTTGGGCAGCCAACCTGTGGCAGGACATTGCTGACCGAATCGAGAGAATTCCAGTGAAAGTGAGACACATCGATGCTCACATTCCTAAGAGCAAAGCTACTGAGGAACAGCAACACAACCATCAGGCAGATCTAGCTGCAAGAGTTTCTCAAGTAGACATGGACTCTAATCTTGATCTCGACTGGAAACACCGAGGTGAGATATTCTTAGCTCGGTGGGCTCACGATTCGTCAGGACATCAAGGCAGAGATGCAACATACCAATGGGCTCGTGACAGATCCATAGACATTTCCATGGATGCTATCACACAAGTCATCCATGACTGTGACATTTGTGCTGCTATTAAGCAGGCAAAACGACTTAAGCCCTTGTGGTATGGTGACAGATGGTCCAAGTACAAGTATGGTGAAGCTTGGCAGATTGACTACATCACTCTACCACGTTCTCGTTCTGGTAAGCAGTATGTGCTTACTATGGTAGAGGCAAACACTGGATGGTTGGAAACTTATCCAGTTCCACATGCAACTGCACGCAACACCATTCTCGGTCTGGAGAGACAGATACTGTGGAGACACGGAACTCCAGAGAGGATTGAGTCAGACAACGGAACTCATTTTAAAAACAACCTTGTAAAGAACTGGGCCAAAGAGCACGGTATTGAGTGGATATTCCACATTCCCTACTATGCACCAGCTTCAGGGAAGATTGAACGCTACAACGGTTTGTTGAAGACCACTCTTAAAGCCATGGGGGGTGGATCTTTGAAAAACTGGGAAAAACATTTAGCACAAGCAACCTGGCTGGTAAATAGTAGAGGTTCAGTGAACCGAGCTGGACCTGCACATTCAGATTTGCTACGGAAAGTAGAAGGTGATAGAGTTCCTGTTGTTAGAGAAAAGAATCTGTTAGGTAAAACTGTTTGGGTATTTTCTCCCTCAGGAGAGGCTAAACCTGTCCGAGGGGTGGTTTCAGCTGAAGGTCCGGGTCACACTTATTGGGTAATGCAAGAGAATGGTGAAATTCAGTGTATTCCACAAAGAAATTTAACTTTAGCTGAAAGAGGTTAACTTCGAACTGCTGTACAGCTACATCGCGCCCAAAAGAAGAATCAACGAGGAATCTACGGTGCACGAACCATGAGATCCCTGAGAGCCCTGAGTCAACTAAGAGACCCTGAAATTTCCCTGTTTCCCTTTTCTTTGCTTCTTCGGCGAAGAAATGAACTGTTTTCCATTTTTCTCATTTTCTGATTTTCTTGGACTTTTGAATCATCTACACCTGAGCATAGCCGGAATGGACTATGAACTCTATTCACGAACTGTAAATATCATCTTGGATTGGATGAACAGTATAAACAGCCAATGAAAATTGTTTAGAAGGGGTGGACTGTGGCCGGTTGACGGTGTCCCTTTAAGAAAGGGAATATGGTGGACGGAAGTTGGTAAACGGAAGGAAGAGTCTAAACTAATTTTCATTGGTCAAGTGGGAGGAAGCACCATCTGAACTGAGACTGAAATGGGCATTTCCAGCACTTCTCGGTCAGTCTTGCTTCCGCCTTTTCTCCGTGCAGCAGCTTTTCCTCTGCTGGGCTTTCTGCCAAGGCTCCGGCCTTGAAGACTTGATAAGATAACCAGGCCTGTAACTGCTTTCAATTAACACAAACTGCTTTTAACTTCTTTCTTTCTTCTTTCTCCCTCTTTTCCAAACTATTCTGGGGAAAGGGGGGGAGGAGAGGGGAGAGCGGAGGTGAGGATCCCCCTCGGCCGAGGGGGGTTACTCTCGTTTCTGTGCTACTCTGTTGTATATCTTTGTATATATTGTAGATATTTTAAATTTGTAAATATTCCCCTGCAAAATCCTACACTGCTTTGTAAATATAGCTCCACTGCTTTGCTAATTCGGCTGGTGGGTTTTTTTTTTCCTTTCCCTTCAATTTTTTATTCCCTTTTACCTTACAAGGGGGAAGGGAAGAGGCTTCTCGGCCTTACCCTTTCACCCACCACAGGATCTTTTGAGGATTGGATTTGCCAAGCTTTGAACCATCATGTGAATTCTAAAAAGTGTTTTAGTAAGGAAGAAGCTGAATATGTTGCTATTTGGATTAGAGTCTCACGTCCCTCTCCTGTTCCAATATTAAGAACTGAGGATAAGGACAAAGACAAGGAGAAGGAGAAATGGGAACCCCTGGATAACCTACCATCACCTTTTCACCAGAACAGGGGTCAAGGTCCCCTAAATCAAATAGCCCTGCAACCAACTTCTCCTTCACCCACCCAAACAAGAAGCAGAGTGAGGAATGACAGGAATGAACAAGAGGGAGACAGTGTAGGTTTACATCCACTCAGGGAAGTGCCTATGGGGGGGCAGCAAGGAGGAATAGGGTTTGTGACTGTACCTCTCAGTACATCAGTATTCAGCATTCCTAAGGTTGGAAGAGACCTCAAAGATCATCGAGTCCAACCTGTCACCACAGACCATATGACTAGAGTAGGGAAGATACTACTGCCCACTGCAGGCTTGAACTCACGACCTTCCCATTAAGGGTCTGATGCACTACCAAGCTGAGCCACCCTGCTCTCAGATGTCCGCAGTTTTAAGAAAGAGATGGGTACCTTGCTGGATGATCCCTTAGGTGTAGCTAAGAGACTGGATCAATTTTTGGGTCCCAATACATATACTTGGAAAGAGATGCAATCTATTTTGAGTATTCTATTCACTGCAGAGGAAAGAAACAGGATTAGACAGGCTGGTATGAGAATATGGGAAAGGCAGAACCAGGGGGGGCCACCAGGAGATCAAAAGTGGCCTAATCAAGACCCTGGGTGGGACCATCAGCAGCCCCAAGGGAGACAGAATATGAGTGACCCGAGAACTATAATAATACAAGGAATTAGGGAAGCTGTTCCTAGAGGACAGAATTTTGATAAAGCTTTTAGTGACCAACAGAGGAAAGATGAATCTCCTACAGAGTGGATGGGAAAATTAAAGAAAGATTTGCAGATGTACTCTGGAATAGACCCCAATCCTGCAGTTGGAGTGATACTTCTCAGGACACACTTTGTGGTGAAATCATGGGGAGATATTAGAAAGAAACTGGAAAAGATCGAGGATTGGCAAGACAGGGGATTAGAGGAGTTACTATGGGAAGCTCAGAAAGTATATGTAAGGAGGGATGAAGAGAAACAAAAAGCAGAGGTTAAACTGTTTGTACACCCATGGGTACTGAGAGAACTGGCAGAGGAGGTTGCTAAACCCCTCTCTATTATATTTCAAAAGTCATGGCAATCTGGGGAAGTCCCCACACACTGGAAAAGGGGAAACATTGTCCCCATCTTCAAAAAAGGTAAGAAGGAGGAACCAGGGAACTACAGACCAGTCAGTCTCACCTCTGTGCCTGGAAAGATCATGGAGCAGATCCTCCTGGAGTCACTACTCGCTCAAAAGAAGAGTGAAGAGGTAATTGGGAACAGTCAGCATGGCTTTGCCAAGGGCAAATCCTGCCTGACCAACCTGGTGGCCTTCTATGAGCAGGTGACAAAATTAATAGATGAGGGTCAAGCAAATGATGTCATTTACCTGGACCTGAGCAAAGCCTTCAACACTGTCCCGCACCACATCCTGGTCTCCAAACTGGTGACACATGGGTTTGATGGGTGGACCACTAGATGGATAAGGAACTGGTTTGATGGCCACACCCAAAGAGTGGCTGTCAATGGCTCCATGTCCCAGTGGAGGCCAGTGACAAGCGGAGTCCCTCAGGGATCAGTCCTGGGACCTGTCTTGTTCAACATCTCTGTGGGTGACATGGACAGTGGCATTGAGTGCACCCTCAGCAAGTTTGCTGATGACACCAAGCTGTGTGGTGCAGCAGACACGCTGGAGGGAAGGGAGGCCATCCAGAGGGACCTTGACAGGCTGGAGAGGTGGGCACAAGCCAACCTCATGAAGTTCAATAAGAGCAAGTGCAGGGTCCTGCATCTGGTGGAGGCAATCCCAGGCACAAATCCAGGCTGGGCAGTGACTGGCTGGAAAGTAGCCCTGAGGAGAGAGACTTGGGGGTGCTGGTGGACAAAAGCTCAATATGAGCTCTCAATGTGCACTTGCAGCCCGCAAAGCCAATCAGATCCTGGGCTGCATCAGGAGAAGTGTGGCTAGCAGGTCGAGGGAGGTGATCCTCCCCTCTACTCAGCCCTGGTGAGACCCCACCTGGAGTACTGTGTCCAGTTCTGGAGCCCCTATTACAAGAGGGATGTGGAGGTGCTGGAACGTGTCCAGAGAAGGGCCACAAGGATGATCAGAGGGCTGGAGCACCTCTCCTATGAGGACAGGCTGAAGGAGTTGGGGCTGTTCAGTCTGGAGAAGAGAAGGCTCCGAGGTGACCTAATTGTGGCCTTCCAGTATCTGAAGGGGGCCTACAGGAAGGCTGGGGAAGGACTTCTCAGGATCTCCACAAAGAAAAGGAGAAGGGTTATAGTTGTCGGGGACTCTCTCCTGGGGGGTACTGAGGGACCCATATGTCGTCCCGACACATCCCACAGGGAGGTCTGCTCCCTACCAGGGGCAGGGGTTAGGGACATTGCGGAGAGAATCCCTAAATTAATCCAGCCCACTGACTATTACCCTCTGATGGTAATACAGGCTGGGAGTGATGAGATTGACAGGAAGGGCACCAGGGCAATTAAGAAGGAATTCAGGGCCCTTGGACAATTGATTGATGGGGCAGGAGCTCAAGTGGTGTTCTGCTCAGTTCCCTCAGTGTCAGGGGTGTACACTGAGAGGAATGGGAGAACCCATACCATCAACAATTGGCTCAGGGGATGGTGCCAGCGGCGGAACTTTGGGTTCTATGACCATGGGGCAACTTTCACTGCACCTGACCTGCTGGGTCCTGATGGGGTGCATCTGTCTAGAAGGGGTAAGAGAGTCCTGGCACTGGAGTTGGCAGGGCTCATTAGGAGGGCTTTAAACTAGCTCTGAAGGGGGTGGGTGAGGCAATCGGTCCCTCTGCAGAGGTAAGAGTAGGACGCAAGGTAGGGTCAGTTGAGAAGTCAGGAACCCAGCTGCGATGCATGTACACCAATGCACGCAGCCTGGGCAACAAGCAAGAGGAGTTGGAGGTCCTAATCCATCAGGGTGACTATGATGTAGTCACCATCTCAGAAACTTGGTGGGACAGCACCCACGATTGGAGTGCTACAATGGGGGGTTACAGGCTCTTTAGGAGAGACAGGCAAGGGAGAAGAGGAGGAGGGGTGGCTCTGTATATTAGAGAGTCAATCTCTGACACACAACTTGAGGTGGAAGATGAGGTAGTTGAGAGCCTGTGGGTCAAAATCAGAGGACAACCTAACAAGTCTGACATCCTGATTGGAATCTGTTACAGACCACCCAACCAGGATGAGGCGGCTGATGAGGTGTTCTACAAGCAACTGGAGGCTGTCTCAAGATCATCAGATCTTGTCCTTGTTGGTGACTTCAACCTCCCAGATATCTGCTGGGAACTTAATTCAGCAGGGAGGAGGCAGTCCAGAAGATTCCTGGAGCGAATGGAGGACTGCTTCCTGACACAGCTGTTAAGCGAGCCTACCAGGGGACAGGCTCTGCTTGACCTGCTGTTCTCCAATAGGGAAGGGCTGGTGGGAGACGTGATCGTGGGAGGCTGCCTAGGTGCAGTGACCACGAGATAGTGAAGTTTTCAATATGCAGGGAGATAGGGAGGACCACCAACAGAACCTTCACCTTGGACTTCCGAAGGGCGAACTTCAGCCTATTTAAGAAACTTGTTTGTAAAGTCCCCTGGGTACCAGCCCTCATGAACCAAGGGGTTCAGGAGGGTTGGACCTACTTCAAACAGGAGCTCTTGAAGGCACAGGAATTGGTGGTTCCCACGTGCCGGAAGGCAAGCCGGCGGGGAAGGCGACCGGCCTGGATGAGCAAGCAGCTCCTGGAGGATTTAAGGGGAAGAGGAGGCTGTATCACCTTTGGAAGGAGGGGAAGGCTTCTCGAGGTATGTTCAAGGAAGCTGTTAGATTATGTAGGAATAAAATTAGGAGGCTAAGGCCCAGTTGGAACTGAAGCTGGCCACCTCAGTCAAAGACAATAAAAGCATTTTTATAAATATATTAACAATAAGAAGAGGGGCAGGAAGAACCTGCACTCCCTAGTGGACCTGGAGGGGAACACGGTGACTGAGGATGAGGAGAAAGCTGAGGTCCTGAACACCTTCTTTGCCTCAATTTTTAACAACAAGGCAGGAGTTCAGGACGAGTGGCCTCCGGAGCTGGGTGATGGGGTCGGGGAGCAGTGTAATGCCCCGGAAATCCATGAGGAGTTAGTTCGGGACCTGCTGAGCCACTTGGATATTCACAAGTCCATGGGACCGGATGGGATCCATCCTAGGGTGCTGAGAGAGTTGGCAGATGTGCTAGCTAGACCACTCTTCATCATTTTCCTCCAGTCCTGGCTCACAGGTGAGGTCCCAGATGACTGGAAACTGGCCAACGTGGTCCCCATCCACAAGAAGGGTCGGATGGAGGAACCTGGAATCTACAGGCCTGTCAGCCTGACCCCAGTGGCAGGGAAAGTGATGGAGCAGATTATCCTGGCGGCAATAACTGCGCACCTGAAGGATGGCCAAGGGCTCAGGTCCAGCCAACATGGATTCAGGAAGGGCAGATCCTGCCTCTCCAACCTGATCTCTTTCTATGATCAGGTGACCCGTCTGGTGGATGTGGGGAGGCCTGTGGATGTGGTCTACCTAGACTTCAGCAAGGCCTTTGACACCATCCCCCACAGCAAACTGCTGACTAAGGTGTCAGCCCGTGGATTGGACCATTACACTCTGTGCTGGGTTAGGAACTGGCTGGAGGGCCGGGCCCAGAGAGTGGTAGTGAACGGTGGGTGCCACATCCAGCTGGAGGCCAGTCACCAGTGGTGTCCCCCAGGGATCAGTGCTGGGCCCTGTCCTCTTCAACATATTCATTGATGATCTGGATGAAGGGGTAGAGTCAGTCATCAGCAAGTTTGCAGATGACACAAAATTAGGGGCAGATGTTAATCAGTTAGAGGGTAGAAAGGCTCTGCAGAGGGACCTCGACCGACTGGACAGATGGGCAGATTCCAATGGGATGTCATTCAACAAGCCCAAGAGCCGAGTGCTGCACTTTGGCTACGGCAATCCCATGCAGAGCTACATGCTGAGGTCAGAGTGGCTGGAGAGCTCCCAAACAGAGAGGGACCTGGGTGTGCTGATTGGCAGCCACCTGAATATGAGCCAGCAGTGTGCCCAGGTGGCCAGGAGGGCCAATGGCATCCTGGCCTGCATTAGGAATAGTGTGGCCAGCAGGAGCAGGGAGGTCATAGTGCCCCTGTACTCTGCTTTGGTTAGGCCGCACCTTGAGTCCTGTGTCCAGTTCTGGGCCCCTCAGTTTAAGAAGGACATCGAAACACTTGAGCGTGTCCAGAGAAGGACAACAAGGCTGGTGAGAGGCCTTGAACACAAGCCCTATGAGGAGAGGCTGAGGGAGCTGGGATTGTTTAGCCTGGAGAAGAGGAGGCTCAGGGGTGACCTCATTGCCCTCTACAACTACCTGAAGGGTGGTTGTAGCCAGGAGGGGGTTGGCCTCTTCTCCCAGGCAGCCAGCACCAGAACAAGGGGACACAGTCTCAAGCTGCACCAGGGGAGGTTCAGACTCGAGGTGAGGAGGAAGTTCTTCACCGAGCGAGTCATTCGTCATTGGAACGGGTTGCCCAGGGTGGTGGTTGAGTCATCGACCCTGGAGGCGTTCAAGGGGAGATTGGACGTGGCACTTGGTGCCATGGTCTAGGCATGGGATCTGTGTTGATAGGTTGGACTCGATGATCCCCGAGGTCCTTTCCAACCTAAGTGATACTGTGATACTGTGATACTGTGATCTCAGGTAGTGATAGGACTAGCGGGAATGGAATGAAGCTGGAGGTGGGGAGATTCAGGCTAGATGTGAGGAGGAGGTTCTTCACCATGAGTGTGGTGAAACCCTGGAATGTGTTGTCCAGGGAGGTGGTCGAGGCCCCGTCCCTGGGGGTGTTTAAGAGCAGGGTGGATGGGGCTCTGGGCAGCCTGATCTAGTGTAGGGTGTCCCTGCCCATGGCAGGGGGGTTGGAACTAGATGATCCTTGTGGTCCCTTCCAACCCTGAATGAAACTATGAAACTATGAAAAGACATTATCTGCAAATTTGGCATGCTAATTTCCCATGTGTGATTGGTTCAATGTGCCAATGCTGAATGGTAAATAAACCCCAAGATTTGTTGAAAAGAATTTCTGAGTAAGTTTATTAGGTTAAAAACTGTTTTGTTTTGGTGTGCCACTGTTGTTGTTTTTAGTTGGTCCCACATGGAGAGCAAACATGGCCTGGAAGAGTGTTATATCAAGTACCTCCCATCATGCATTGTCGGTGCTCAGTGAACTGGAGTCTGAAAAAAGTAATTCCTCATTTTCATCTTGACTAGGATTCTCCTTTTCTTTGCTGTGAAGCTGCACTAATCCTTCATTCAGTGCAACCCACACCCTCTGGTTCCACTAGGAGTTCTCCCTTTCTAACATCATTGTATTCTTTATCTGGGTCGTCTTCTTCCAATAGTACTCCTCGAAAGCTCTTTCACAGACAAGAAAGGACCAGCTCCATAATGGCCAAGTTGGCCCTTTTCTTTTCTCTCTCTTCTTTTTTAAGCTTCCAACTGAGCTTTGCTATTTAATCTTCTTGAAGCGTTCAAGATGTCACTTGCTTCTGATGACTATAGACAAAAGGGAAATCCGTCCAACTTGAATGCAGTGTATACTTGAATACATAGGGTTGCTTTGAAGAGAGTTTCTTGAAGTCTCTGTGTTTCATTGGCTGTCCTGGTGGCCTCTGTGCAGGTCTTTACGTGAAATCATATGCCCTTTCACAGATGATGTTTCTTGGAATGTTACCTGAATTTTTACAGCCCTAAATATTAGCAGGTGAGATTTTAATCAAAAGGGACTTTTTCCAATCAGACATTTTTAATAAGCTAATAAGAATTCCCTCCTCACAGCAAGTATATAGGAACACTGGGTGCTTTGTGCTGCTTGGTTTGCAAGTATTTACAGGTAACTATGACATAGTTCCCTTTCCCACTGCTGCAAGCTAAAAAGGGGGACAGGGCACAGCATCCCCTCACACCAGGCCCTCCTTTCCCTCTTTGAGAACAAAAATGTTAACATATGCCTCTCCATAATGCATTACCTCAAGGTTAATTCTACATTTCTTGTATTTCAGGAAACCTGAAACGCTAATATGAAGTATTTTAATAACTATTATGGACAATATAGATAAAATGAATTTTTTTATACCCATATGTGCTCTGCACTATATGTATTTTTTAAAGGACTCTCTGAGATACTGAATGCCTTAAGACACACAACTGTTTAGCTGCTGGTTACCTATGAATATTTATACAGACCGACAACAGATTGAAGATGTGGAGGCTGTCAAGTGAACAGATACTTGTCCGTATAGGTTATTAGTCTGTATAGATTCTGTTTTGTGAGCTTATTTCTGTGTCTTCTATGTAGGTAAAATTGTAGGAAAATTTGATAATGTTCATTGCAATGAGAATGTGAGCGTTGGCATGAATATGACATTAAAATATGGAATAGGAATTTCTGCATTAAAATATGAATTTATCAGTTCCTAGCATTGGTCAAGAGGAAAACAAACAAACCATGCAGTCTTTGTAGAGATATCTACAACTTTTCATTTCCCATATCAATCATGAGAACAAGTTGAAGCTCAGATAATTGCCAGTTCAATTTACCCTAATTGTTAAGGACTTAACCTGACTGTTTGCATTACAGACTGTGGCCACTGGGTTCTCAGTAGGGGTTTGCGGCCTACTCCATCCCGTAACAAACCCATGTTCATGCATCGATTCAGATCCATCACCCTGAGATAAACTGTGAATATTGGCCTTTGTCCTGGTCTTCATTCTTTCATGCATTGTGTAGTGACTATTTAAGGATTTAAAGGCTCATTTGCACAATTCTTTTGTCAGCAGCCTTGGTGCAGAATGGTAAAGTGATGGCTTCTCTATCTGGGTTATGCCCTGAAGCTCTTGTGAGAGAAATCTACATACATAAGTTTTTCTTACACATGCAGAATGTCAACACTAAAAAAAAAAAAAAAAAAAAAAGACCTGTCTCTTTCTGTAGCTTAAAAGGTTATGGGTTAATATATGATGTGATTTGTTTTCCTCTTTTGTGGCATTTAAAAATTATCAACACTTGAAAACAAACAGTAAAGGAATACAGTAACACTGGGTATTTAAAAATTCAGCTTATCAGGGTTGCTGGAATTTGCAAAATAAATCTTCTTTGCTGAAAGAGATTGATGCCATTAATAATTTAGATGCCCTCGAAAGCTCAGGAAGTGTCAGGAAAGAATAAATTTCAAAAGGTCCATCTCAACTGCCTATTATGCATGTTTGTTTTCTTAATACACGTTCATTTAAACAACAAGAACAAGAAAAAAATACACGCCACCTTAGCACCAGAGTAGTTTTACATATGTATAAATACAAAAAGGCATTTATTTATTTTAATTTATAGAAAGGTCTTGTTATTCTTCCTCTGAAAGCAAAACTGTCTGGAAGCTCTTACAAAAAGAGTAAAACTTGGTAAAATCACCTCACTGCATTCCAGCTGATAACTCAGAAGGCAGTGCTAACGCCATCTGAACTATTTACCTGTCTTGTTTAATGTGCTAATTCTTTTTATTTGACATAGATGGATGTCTCATTATGTTATTGCAATTTATAATAATTTCTCACAAGCAAGTATCAAGGATTTGTAATCAGATAGCAAAGTGACATTTTAGCAAATTCAAGCAGCTTAGCTAGTACACTTGAATTGCAGAGGAATGGCATTTCCTTTTTCCATACAGCATCTTTCATTAAAGTGCATGACTTAGAGGGTTTAGGAATGGTCTGCATTTTTTTAATGTTTTCAAAATAAATTGGTTTATGGTGTGTCTCATATCATTTGGTGTGAATTAAATATATGAGGCAGGTAACTCATGCAGTTGGTAAAAAATCTTGAAACACGCAAGATTTTGGCCAGGTACCATGTGTAAAGGAATAAAAATTAGAAGTGAAATACAAAACTGAAGAATTACATACCCACAGAAAAGGTGAGTCCCACACCTAGAAAGGTGCATTTGGTAATCACTGGGGAGAAACCAACATCCTATAGGAGACTTTTTGCCAGGTGTGAAGAATTGCCCCGATGCCACAAGTTTTGGTAGTCATAACTGGGAGATAGACACGGTTCAAAAAGCTGGTTGTAGATGTGGAGTGGATGTTTCCATCTTTATGAGGAATTTAGTTCAGACCTTATCTGTGTAGATTGAGAATTAATTGCTTGGAAGCTTTAAATAAAGTCACAGATTAATGCCTTCAAACACACTAAAGCTACCAAGGTTTAATCCAATCAGGTAGCAATAATGCAGTAGCAAGGAATATGCTAAAAAGCTCTGAATCTAGTTCTAAATCTGTAACTATACTAGCATACCAGGAATTCTCAAGCAATAATGTCTGACCCTCAAAGATTTTTAAGACTGTCTTATTCATTACATTTCTATACTATTAAACTTGTTTCCAAATCATAGTAACCTCATTCAAATTTCCTGTAAGATGTTGTGCCTAGACTATGCTAGTCCCTGAAAAGTGCCTAGGGTTAGTCTGGGAGCATGATAACTGGCTACCTTATGTCAAGATCTCTGCTAACACTATAATGACATGGATGTTTGAGTTCCAGTGGCTGGACTCTGGTACATTTAACTACACTAGTATGGCTGTAGCCTGAGAAACATCTTCCAGAGTGCAAACCACATGAAATCCCGGAATTCATTACAATACTATAATACTGCTGATGGGGGCAGGGATCCAAGCAATGAACCAGAAAAAATATAATACAAAGAGCAATAGAGACCACAAAACAGATCAAACATCATGTGGTTGTTTCTGTTTTCCCCTGATTACCTTAGGCAGCTCCCCCATAGAGCATTTTGTCTTTTACGCTCTCCAGTCAGAAGTGTTTAACTGTACAGAGATTCTAGGACCATGTATAAACAACAAACTGTGTTATATGGTCCTGTGTGCTCCTCTCCCTATTATTTGAAATGTTCACCTCTTACTGATCTCTGTCCCTCACAAAAAGTTTTCAGAGCACCTTCTCAAAAGCACTGCAGCTTCCTCGAGACAGCACCCAGACCAGCAACCGCCAGGGACCAGCCGCTGCTCTCCTTTTCGGGCTGCGGGAATCGCCATCGCTGCCGAGTTTTGACGTGGGGAAGGAGCAGCCGCTCTTTCACGTGGTCAGACTCGTGATCCCAGCGGCGGGAGCGGCTGAATTTAAAAGGCTCTGCTGCGGCTCGGGGGGTTCACTTCGTCGGGCAGCCCGTATTCTCTTGTATTCTCACGCGCCGCCCTTTTTTTTTTTTTTTTTTTTTTTTTTAAATTGGTAGTAGGTGCTGTGGCCAGGGACAGCCATGGTTGTAACTCGCAGCAAAATCTCCCTAAAAAAATCAGTGTCGACCCAGACCGAGATAGAACAGAAGCAGGTAGCTGTCCAGGTATCTGGCTGTAGAGAATGCTGGAGCCTGGCACTTGAGACGCAGGGTAGTGGGGGCAACTCTTGTATAAGTTGTGAGCAGGTTGACTATCTGCTTAATATGGTGGCCAGACTGAAGGATAAGTTTGCTAGCCTTAGAAATGTAAGGAAATGTAGGAAGGAGATGGACCAAAGGAGGAAAGAGGTGAATCAGAAGAGGAAAGAGTTGAATCGGAGTAAGCAGGCTCTGCAGGCTCCACCAGCAGAGGTTGGTTATTCAAAAAGCAGAGGGGAATGGATGCAGGTTACTCTCAAACGACGCAAAGATAAACCTCCTTGCCTCCCCTCACCTTCCCCGCTGCTCTTAGAAAACAGATATGGAGCACTGGAAATTGAGGGTGAGGTGGTCCTGATGCTGGAGGACACACCATCTGGGGTTCTCCCTGAGGTTAAACAGCCTAAGGTTAAACAGCCTAAGGCAAAGCAGCCTAAGGTCAAACAGTCTTCCCCTGGCATCAGGACCTGTTCCCTCAAAAAAAAGAGGAGGGTAATTGTTATTGGTGATTCCCTTCTGAGGGGAATGGAGGGCCCTATATGTCAGCCTGACCCATCTCATAGGGAACTCTGTTGTCTGCCAGGAGCCCAAGTTAATGATGTTACCAGTAGGTTGCCTAAACTGGTGCAGCCCTCTGACTACTACCCTTTACTAGTTATGCAGTTAAGGAATGATGATGTTGCAACCAGAACTCCCAGGGCTATCAAAGATGACTTCAGGGCCCTGGGAGACCTGGTTGAGGGGTCAGGGGCACAAATAATTTTTTCATCAATACCCTTAACTGCAGGAGGGAATACAGTAAGGAACAGGTCAGCAGCTATAGTTAACGAGTGGCTTAGAGGCTGGTGCAGTCAAAAGAATTTTGGTTTTTTTGATATTGGGAAACTTTCTACTGCACCAGGCCAGCTGGCAACAGATAGAGTACATCTGTTCCAGAGAAGGGGAAAGATCACTGTATATGAAAACGGACTGTCCCCCAAAGGTAAAAAGATCCTGGGTAGGGAATTGGCAGGTCTCATCGACAGGGCTTTAAACTAGTTTCGAAGGGGGAAGGGGCTGAAAATAGTCCTCTCAGACAAGAGTCTGGGGGCGACAAGCTAGAGTCGGAGGTGAAACCATCAGCCCAGCTGAAGTGCATGTACACTAATGCACGAAGCATGGGTAACATGGCATGGAAGCCGCTTCTATTTGCCTATGGAGGGCCTCATCTGCTTGGATCTGCTGGTCAGGTGGCCTGTAGGAGACCCCCACAGTAATATCTCCTTCCCCTGTCCTGCCTTTAATTTTAACCCATACGCTCTCAACTAGCTCATCATCCCTCCCCAGTTGGAGCTCCACTGATTCCAACTGGCTATTGACATAGAGGGCAACACCTCCTCCTCTCCTTCCCTGCCTATCCTTCCTAAAGAGTTTATATCCATCTATGCCTACATTCCAGTCATGGGATTCATCCCACCAAGTTTCAGTAACAGCCACTATGTCGTGGCATCCCAGCAGCACAGTGGCCCTTAACTCATCCTGTTTGTTGTCCAAGCTGCGCGCATTCGCATAGAAGCACTTCAGCTGGGCTGGCCCTGTCCTCCTCTTGTGCCAAATCCCCTCGGTTTCCACAGAATGTCCTGGTGGATCATTCGTGGCTTGCCTCAGGGCAGCAAGTTGAGAGCCCTTACCATCTCTCCTTCTCTCTACTGCTGGTGAGCTGCCCCTCTGTTTGTCACCAGCCAGCAGGAGACTATGAAACCCTTCCCCCTTCAAATCTAGTTTAAAGCCCTATCAATGAGCCCTGCCAATTCCTGCCCCAGGATTCTTATCCCCCTCTGGGACAAGTGTGTCCCATGAGTTGTTTTCAGCTCAGGTGCCTTGAAAACCAATCCATGATTGTGGAACCCAAAGCCCTGTCGATGGCACCAGCCCCTGAGCCATGAATTGATCTGTCGGCCCTTCCTCAGTGTGTCCTCATCCATTGCTGACGTTAGGGGGATGGCAGAGAACACGACTTGAGCCCCTTGATGCCGAATTTTTGCCCCAAAAGGCGAGAATAACTGCCTAAGAGACTCAGTTTAAGTCAGATAGACAGGAGGTATTTTATTGGCAACGCGTTGGAGAAATCACTAAATGGATTTCTGCCTTTCCCGTAACAAAAGCATGCCTTTTATACAGTTTTGGATGTAGTATTGCATCAGATCTTATACATAATCATATCTTTGCATACATATTCATGTTGGTGTAGGCTGAGCGTGGGCGGGGGCATCTCTTTTGACGATCTTCTTGGTGGTCATTCCGGTGGCCTTCATCATGGGCAGGGGTTTCCTGATGAGTCTTCCTCCTTAAACTTTTGAACTCCTTTCCTAATTTGGTCAATTCCCGGTGTGCCTGGCTTGGTTCTGAGTGTTAGTTTAGCCTTGTTGGCTCTGAATCATGCTTACCCTAACAGTTCTTGTCAGTCCTTATCTTCTTTTTCTGTCACAGTGACCCATGCCTCAGCCAATTTATTGCTTTATCTGGTTCATGCTTTCGAAGCTATCTGTTCTGGGGCTTCACCCTGATCCCTTTATCATTTGCCCTAAGGTTCTGAAGTCTTTTTTAATAGATTGTGAGCCTCTCATTGTTACATCGTCACTGCCCACCTGAAAGACCAGCAGTGGGTAGTAGTCTGAAGGACTCACGAGGTTGGGAATTCTATCTACAACGTCTTTTACTTGGGCACCAGGGAGGCAGCTGACCGCTCTATGAAATTGGTCTGGTCTGCATATTGGGCCCTCCGTTCCCCTCAGTGGGGAGTCTCCTATGACGATGACCCTGCGAGGTTTCTTTTCTGGGTAAGTTTTGATGGTTGGCCTGAGGCAACCTGTCATTGGTGCAGCTTCTGACCTTCTTGAGTGCTCGGCCTTACCAATGACCTGTTCCTCCTGCAGAGCCTCATACCTGTTCTGTAACTGCACTGGAGACAGCGTGCTGCTCACAGGAGCAGACTTCCTTCGTTTGCACTTCTTCCGTCGGGCAGAGACCTGTTCCCATTGGCCCTGCTCATGTGGGTTACTACAGGGAGGTTGAGAATCTTGCTTCTGGGAGGGTATCAAACTCCCTGTTCCCCTAAGTGTTACCCCCTGTTCTGGTTTAGAAGGGATTACTTTATGGGAATCGTCAATTTTCTGCTCGCCATCTCTTCTAGCTCTTAGCCTTTCCACCTCTTCTTTTAGTTTGACTACCATGCTCATCAGGTCACTGACCTGCTCACACCTGAAACAGGAGCTGCTCCCTCCAGTCTCCATATCGAGTGCCAGACTCCAGCACTCACTGCAGCCACCTACCTGAACATCTGCATGCTTGTGAGTGGTCTCTCCTGCTAGCCTTTGCTCTAGTGGTGACCATCTTGCAGTAACCTTCCCCCCGTCAGTGAGAAGGCGAGCTGTGCTCCTCAAGCTGCCTCCTCTCTCTTCAGCCACGCGCTGGGTTCTGTTTGGTTTGCGCGCGGTCTCCGCGGCTACCCCTCCCCCAGATACGTCACTGCCCTCCGGCAGTGTGGCCGGTTGACGGTGTCCCTTTAAGAAAGGGAATATGGTGGACGGAAGTTGGTAAACGGAAGGAAGAGTCTAAACTAATTTTCATTGGTGAAGTGGGAGGAAGCACCTTCTGAACTGGGAGTGCAGGAGAAAATATCCTGGGCACTCCGGGAACTTTATCTTCAGTCTTGCTTCCGCCTTTTCTCCGTGCAGCATCTCTTCCTCTGCTGGGCTTTCTGCCAGGACTTCGGCCTTGAAGGCTTGATAGGAGTCCGGTATTGACTCCCTTCCAATTAACACAAACTGCTTTTAACTTCTTTCTTTCTTCTTTCTCCCTCTTTTCCGAACTATTCTGGGGAAAGGGGGGGAGAGAGGGGAGAGCGGAGGTGGGGAATCCCCTCGGCCGAGGGGGGTTACTCTCATTTCTGTGTTACTCTGTTGTATATCTTTGTATATATTGTAGATATTGTAAATTTGTAAATATTCCCCTGCAAAATCCTACACTGCTTTGTAAATATAGCTCCACTGCTTTGCTAATTCGGCTGGTGAGTTTTTTTTCCTTTCCCTTCAATTTTTCTTTCCCTTTTACCTTACAAGGGGGAAGGGAAGAGGCTTCTTAGCCTTACCCCTTCCAAACCCACCACAGGCAGGTATGCAATCCGAGCCCCCTGCCCCTCCTCCTCTCTTCCTCTTCGGGAAGTCCCGAGCCACCAGCCCCTTACCGCCTGAAAAGCAAGGGAATCAAAGCCAAAAGCCAAACTCCCAGAGCTGCGCTCCTCAAGCTGCCTCCTCTCTCTTCAGCCACGCGCTTGATGGGGTGCTTGGTGCCATGGGTTAGCTGTTTGGGTGGGTTGGATTGGTTGATGGGTTGGACATGATGATCTTGAAGGTCTCTTCCAACCTGGTTTGGTTTATTCTAATAAAGGTTTTATTCTAATACTGACAGTATTTGAATGTGGCCAGTCTGGTTTAGAGCAAGGGAGTATCTAACCATATGAATCCTGGCCATGCCATCCCAGTTAGCTACTCTAGCATACAGCCATGCCTGGACTATTTTATTTTCCAGTACACATGCAATCTAGGTGTCAGATTCAAGGCCATGAATTCCCAAGTCTGTGAATTTTTCTGAATCACTTTATACTGTCCCTGTTTAATCCAATTGACTTTGATAGAAATTTTGTATGTTGACTCTTCCACAAAGGGCTCTTAGAATTTTTAAGTGTGTGTATATGTATAAACATATATTTGTTTAAAAATGAGACCTGTAAACTGTCAGTCTTTGGTCTATAGCTGTGGTTTGATTTGTCTTCAAAACTATGTGTTGGTGCCACTATCAGAAATACTATCAGAATAAAGCATAGAGAAATCACATTTTTCATCAGTGTTACTTTACTGCATCATTTTAATGTGACAATGCCTTTAGTGTTAAAGTTAACTAGAGGGATTATGTATTCTGAGATAAATATGTATTCTGAAGGCATTATCGAATTTGTTTATTATATTTTCCCCTTTTACTTCTTTGTTCTTGCTCTTTTTGTGTTTTACTTTATTTTTATCCTTGTTTTGGCACTTCTAACTTATACCATTTGCATTTATATAATTGTAACAAATCTTAAAATAAATGAAAGTTTGTTCAGCAATACAATATACACAGAGAGGAATTATGCTGATAGGGCAACCTACCCTGCTAATAAGTGTAATAAAATCTGGTTCCTTAATCCACAAAACAAAGTTAACTATGACAGAAGGAATTCAAACACAAATTGAAAGTGATCTCTTTTTTTTTTTGCCCCCACCTGTAAAGAGTTTTTCTCAAAAAAGTGGCATATATAACAGAGGGTATCTTGGATTTATTCCAAGAATTGTAAACCAGTGCAGAAGGCTATACTGGAATTAACAAATACATATAAGCATTTGCACCAAGAGTACAGCTGGAAATAAATGGCATAATATGGCCTAACACTTCATGTATGTTTACAAGAGAAAGAAAAATATACTGAAGTTTGAAATGGAAGATGTCTGACTCTTTCAGTATTTCAGTATTCCTAAGGTTGGAAGAGACCTCAAAGATCATCGAGTCCAACCTGTCACCACAGACTCTTCTGTTTTGAGTCTGCAAAAAATATGAAAGGGAATTGAAGAAATTATTTTTTCCTCCTCAGAGGTCAAATTTGGCAACCTTGATTAAACTTCTCCATGATATGAAGAGTATTTCTTACCCAGAAAAAAATATATTCTGTGCCGCTTTTTAGCAATATCATAAGCTTGTCTTCACTTTCTTTCCTGCCTGACTCTTCACACATTGTATCCTAGTAATCTCCTGTCATTCACATCCATGCTCCCAGGCCAGTTCAGTCCTCTGTTACTGTTCTGCTTATTTTTCCTGAGCCACGTGATACTTCCTCCCTCCCTATACACCACTGTGTTCCCTTTCTCTGTTCCTGGATGCCATATTTTCTAGGAACATTCCTCCCATTAAGCCTTCTCCTAGACATTTCCTAGGCATCTGTCACCGGTTGGGGCTGTCCCCTTAAGAAAGGGAATATGGTGGATGGAAGTTGGTAAATGAAAAGAATGATCTAAACTAATTTCATTGGCAGAGTGGGAGGAAGCACCTTCTGAACTGGGAGTGCAGGAGGGTATCCTGGGCACTCCGGCACTTTTATCTTTAGTCTTGCTTCCGCTCCTCTGCCGAGCAGCAGCTCTCTGTGCTGGGCTTTCGGCCAAGGCTTTGGCCTTGAAACTGATAAGGCCTGTATTAACTGCTTTCCAATTAACACATAAATGCTTCTAACTTTTTTCTCTTTTCTCTCTCTTTTCTTTCTCTTTCTAACCCGCTCTGGGGAAGGGGGAGAGAGGGGAGAGCGGAGGTGGGGAACCCCCTCAGCAGAGGGGGGAACTCTCATTTCTGTGCTACTTTATTGTATATCTTTGTATATATTGTACATATTGTAAATTTGTATATATTTCCCTGCATATCCTATATTGCTTTGTAAATATACAGCTCCACTGCTTTGCTAATTCAACTGTGAGTTTTTTTTCCCCTTTCCCTTCAATTTTCTTTCCCTTTACTTTACAGGGGGGAGGGAGGAGGTTTCTTGGCCTTATCCTTCCAACCCTACAACATTTATTTTTCTTGGCGCCCAACGTGGGGCAGATAATTAGTTTAATTTATTACTTGATTGATGTAGTGTTTTCTAGATGAATTAGTAAACATGAAGGTGTTGTGGTTTGTAGAGCGATTATTCTTTTCAATTTTTGGGGCTTTGGTTTACAGATATTGTTTGGGTTTGATTTTGGATTACCTGGGCAAATATTTGGTGCGGACAATTTATATGTGGGTTATGTATAGAGTTAGATTATGGTATGGAAAATGTATTAATTTATTATGGCCAGCGAGATACAGAAGTGTTACCTCCACCACTCTCCCAATTGAGATAAAGGGTTTTAAGATTCCGCCTGAGGAGAGAGTAACTTTAGGTGATGCCTGGGACCCAAAGGTGACTTATGTGATGTGTATAAATCTGTTGCTGGTGATGGTAATTGCATATTTACGGTTCTCTCTGCGGCGAGAGAGAAAGATATCCAAAGCTTGTTTTGTTATTAAAACTAGATCAAAAAGAAAACGCCGTGGCTCTGGATCAGTCCCAGAGTCATCTAGTGACGAAGAGTGTGCAGAATCCGTGTCAGTTAAAAAGAGAGCTAAAAAGTTAATTGGTAAAGCAGCTCTAAATGAATTTGCTGCTGATTCTAGCAAGCTGTCAAGGGCGACGGCTGGTATCAACATGGCGCCCACTCCTTGTCCTCCTTCTTCTTCTCCGTCGGCCATTAACGGAGCAACGTCATTTCCGCCTACTCTCTCGGTGGGACCGGAAGTCACTGCCCCAGCATCTGATTTATCTCAGGACCTGTCAACTTCCATTAAGGTGGCTGTAAATTCAAACACAGCTCCAGTTAAGGTGGCTGTTTTAAACACTACAAGTATAGACCTGTTACAGTTTGAGCTGGGTGCCCCCCTGCAGTGTTTACTTCCTGTGTCCAGAAAATCCAGCCCAGGGGTGGACACAGGAAATTATGTAGTATTTCATACCATAATCCTTTGCACCACTATAAGATCCAGTGCGGAGTCTAGCACTCTCTCTTTTCTTCCTCCTCCGTCAGCCGGTAACTGGGGGAGATGTCTCCTGGCTTTGGGCCTGGCTAGGCCCAAGGCCACAGGGGGATGGGCAGTCTCAGATCTGGCCAGCTGAGACTAGCCTAGCAGTGGGAGGGGGAAGAAGGAGCCCTGGGGGTCTTGGGTGTACCTTCAGGTAGGGATGGGATCTCTCTGGGTGTGTTTTGGGATCTTTCTTTGTCACTGTGCTTTTGCTTTTCTGTAAAAGTTCACTGCTTTCTATTTAAACTTTCCATCACTTTTGCAATCCGTTTGTCTGAGTGTTTATTGTTGCCAGGGGCGGGAAGGGGCTGCCTCAACCCAGCACATTCTTGGTAGCAGAGGATGGTTGAGGTGGGCAGAGATCTGCCCCCAACCCTTTACATTTCTGGCGGAGCCAGCCAGGAGTAGGAGTTGGTTATTGTGGCTACTCTGCAGATCGGATTGCAAAAGATAAGAGAGTTTAAATTTAGTTCTGGGCGTCGTTTTGGTTTTTGGCAGTTGGGGCTCATGTGTTGTGTTGGGGCGATTGTGTTAAGTTCTTGTGGATTGCAGGGGACTGCTGGTGCGTGACCGGTGGCAGAGTCCTCCTGCTATTCTCAAGCAGGGGTGGTTCTTAACCATCGGAATGGGGGCACCGCTTGAGAATGCGGGACCTGCCTTCCCCACCTTTATTCTCTGCGGAGCGGTAAAAGCGGCAGGGAGTGAAATGGGGAGGAGCAGTGGCGAGCAGATCAAAGTCAGGTCCGTTCTCGCTGCGGGGTAGGGCCAGCCGCGGCGAGCGGGCGAGCTCGGCTCCTTATGGGCGAACGGGGACTTCAGCTGAAAGCTGTTCTCAAGGGCCCTGAGGACTTGGTCATGGCTTTTGCTGGAGGAGACGTTTGAATGCCCGAGGGGTGGAGGCGATTTTGATTCTGTACCGCGGCGGCAGAGGTGGGCGGAGCCCTGCCGTGCGCTCGAGCGGCGACGGGCGGTCCTCGGCCGTCCACTTGAGCTGCGGTGGCGGCGGGACCGGCCGTGCGCTCGGAGCGGCGACGGCGGTCCTGGCCGTGCGCTCGGGTTGCGGTGGGGCTGGCCCTAGTCTCTTCCCCAACTTTTTCGGACGAGTTCCGAAAATGGCGCCGAGCACCTGGTTCCACCTCCCTTCCTCTCACTAGGTTGTGGTGCAGCCCCTTCCTCCGCCAGGGGAGGGTTAAGTTGTTGGATGCTGTCACGTTTTGGTACGCGAACGCCTAGCGGGAAGGCGGTGTACCGTGACATGCATCTGTAGAGCCTCGGGCCGCGGCTGAAAGCGGTCAGCACTGGGCTTGGGATAGGTCCGTGCAGGGTTGTGAAAGGCTCAGCGTGCTGTTTTCCTGGAGGGGTGGAGAAGCAGTTAGAGCCTGATTGTTCTGACTGGCTTGCCCCAGGGGTGGAAATATGCCGCTGAGTAAATAGAGATGGGAATAAAGGTTGGTTGAGAAGTTGTGAGGTTCCTTCCAGGTGACCAGGATGTCCAACGGATCCATGAAGAGCTTGCACCGCAGAAGAGTGAACTCTGCATCGCTGAGAGGTTCTACTAGATGAGGGAAGAAGAACTGGAATGGACTGACATTAGAGCCTGAATGAGAGACTGTTTGGGTGGACGCCTAGATGAAGATATGGACTTCGCCGAACATGTCATGAGAAGATTTCTGATTTAATGATGTGTTTGGGTGCAAAGGTTATGGTATGAAATAAGGGGTGGTATGTTACAGTTTGAGCTGGGTGCCCCCTGCAATGTTTACTTCCTGTGTCCAGAGGTCCAGCCCAGAGGGGTGGACACAGGAAATTATGTAGTATTTCATACCACAATCCTTTGCACCACTATAAGATCCAGTGCGGAGTCTAGCACTATCTCTTTTCTTCCTCCTCCGTCAGCCGGTAACTGGGGGAGATGTCTCCTGGCTTTGGGCCTGGCTAGGCCCAAGGCCACAGGGGGATGGGCAGTCTCAGATCTGGCCAGCTGAGACTAGCCTAGCAGTGGGAGGGGGAAGAAGGAGCCCTGGGGGTCTTGGGTGTACCTTCAGGTAGGGATGGGATCTCTCTGGGTGTGTTTTGGGATCTTTCTTTGTCACTGTGCTTTTTGCTTTTCTGTAAAAGTTCACTGCTTTCTATTTAAACTTTCCATCACTTTTGCAATCCGTTTGTCTGAGTGTTTATTGTTGCCAGGGGTGGGGAAGGGGGCTGCCTCAACCCAGCACAAGACCAAAGAAGATCGAGAAGAAGAGCTGGAGACTGATCCTGGTGAGGGGCCCTCTACTCTAAGAAATCCTGCTGAGGAGGAAGAGAAGGTTTGTTTTAAAGATCTAGCTAACCTAGTGAGATCAAAGCAGCATAGAGATGCAGCTAGGAAAGGAGCTGGCAAAGGTGGTTCTCAGCTTAAAGAGATCCTTGAGAAAATGACAGCAGGATTGTTAGGACAAAAAGTTCAAGGAGAGGAAGAAGATGATATTTCAGAGTGTTCGTCCCCCCGCGAGGAATTGCGAAATGTCCGTAAAGATTTCACCAGGGCAGATAAGGAGCCAGTTCTAGCTGAGCTTAGTAGGTGTTATGATACAGGTGCTCCAGCTCTAACAGTTGGAGACAAGTCAGCAGCTCAGTTAGGAACTCTCTCAAGGGATAATGGAATAGATAGACATCTAGGCAGGGCTCTAGGTAAGGTTGATCTGTGGATACGCCTTTTAATGGCGGTTGCCCTGAGATACCCTTCCTGAGATGATCTTCCATGGAATCCTAAACCCTGGACTACCATAGATGAGGGAATTAAGCACTTGAGAGAATTTGCTGTTAGAGAGCTACTCTATGGTGAACATGAAACTCTGAATCCTGATGACATTCCTGTGGGTATTGGTCTTGCTAAAAAGATCATCAAACTTGCTCCTTCTAATTATGCAAACATTCTGGCAAGCAGAATTGTGTCAAGAAATTATGGTGGAGCTTCTCCTACGGTTGGCCAATTCAGTGATCAAATGAGACAATTGGAGGATAGCATGACACGAGGTTCTTTGGTTTCAGCCATTGAAACTCTGTCTGGAAAAATTGAGAGTTGCAAGAAGGATCTGAAAGATTCCATATACCAATTGGCACAGAAGGATAATTTCAATTCTCCCTCCAGGTGGATACAAGTTTCATCTGTGAGGAATACACGTCCTCCAAGGAGGTCATTCCAAAACAGGTCATTCCGAAACAGACCACCAAGGCAATCATGTAGAACTATTTGGATAACTCTGTGTGATCAGTTTGGTGAGAACATGAACAGGTGCGATGGCCAACCAACTTCTAATCTTTTCAGGAGACTGAGGGAATTACAAAGTGGCAGAACCCGAGGTAGCAATACCAGAAGGGTAGCTGTTACTTCCACAGTTCCCCAGAACAACCCTAGTAGCTTCAACAGTGGCTCCAGTTATACCATGCAAAGTTATAACCCTGCACACTATGTGCAATGCACATGTGGGCATGTTCCCCATAAGTAGGGGTGCCCTGCCTCCCGCCAGGGGGAGGAGAGGGGTAACAGAGATAATAGAATCTATTGGGATGTGTCCATCCAGTGACCTGGCACTTCACAATTTTGGAAGTACAGGACCTTGGTTGACACTGGAGCTCAGTGCACCATAATGAATAAATATTAGAATAAAACTTTATTAGAATAAACCAAACCAGGTTGGAAGAGACCTTCAAGATCATCGTGTCCAACCCATCAACCAATCCAACCCACCCAAACAGATAACCCATGGCACTAAGCAACCCATCAAGTCTCCTTCTGAACACCTTCAATGACGGCGACTCCACCACCTCCCTGGGCAGCCCATTCCATAGTGCAATCACTCTTTCTGTATAGAACTTCTTCCTAACATCCAACCTGAACCTCCCCTGGCGCAGCCTGAGACTGTGTCCCCTTGTTCTGGTACTGGGTGCCTGGGAGAAGAGACCATCATCCACCTGTCTACAACCTCCCTTCAGGTAGTTGTAGAGAGTGATAAGGTCACCCCTGACTCTCCTCATCTCCAGGCTGAGCAACCCCAGCTCCCTCAGTCTTTCCTCATAGGGCTTGTGTTCCAAACCCCTCACCAACTTTGTTGCTCTTCTCTGGACTCGTTCCAGCAAGTCAACATCCTTCCTAAACTGACGGGCCCAGAACTGGACACAGTACTTGAGGTGCGGCCTAACCAGTGCAGTATACAGGGGCAGAATGACCTCCCTGCTCCTGCTGGCTACACTGTTCCTGATGCAGGCCAGGATACCATTGGCCCTCTTGGCCGCCTGGGCACACTGCAGGCTCACGTTCAGCCTACCATCCACCAGTACCCCCAGGTCCCTCTCTGCCTGGCTGCTCTCCAGCCACTCTGACCCCAGCCTGTAGCACTGCATGGGGTTGTTGTGGCCAATGTGCAGAACCCGGCACTTGGATGTGTTAAATCTCATGCCGTTGAATTCTGCCCATCTGTCCAGCCTGTCGAGGTCCCTCTGCAAAGCCTCTCTACCCTCCAGCAGATCAACTCCTGTCCCCAGTTTGGTGTCGTCAGCAAATTTACTGATGATGGACTCAATGCCCTCATCCAGATCATCAATAAAGATGTTAAAGAGCACAGGGCCCAACCTTGGGCACACCACTACTGACTGGCCGCCAGCTGGATGTGGCACCATTCACCACCACTCTCTTGGCTCGACCCTCCAGCCATTTCCTAACCCATCGCAGTGTGCTCCCATACAAGCCATGGGCTGACAGCTTGGCCAGCAGATTGCTATGGGGGACAGTGTCAAAGGCCTTGCTGAGGTCCAGGTAGACTACATCAACAGGCCTCCCCACATCCACCAGGCGGGTCACCTGCTCATAGAAGGAGATCAGGTTGGTCAGGCAGGACCTGCCCTTCCTAAATCCATGCTGGCTAGGCCTGATCCCTTGGCCATCCTGTAAGTGCTGTGTTAATGCACTCAGGATGACCTGTTCCATGATCTTGCCAGGTACTGAGGTCAGGCTGACAGGCCTATAATTCCCTGGCTCATCCAACCGGCCCTTCTTATGGATGCCCAACGTGTGGCAGATAATTAGTTTAATTTATTACTTGATTGATTTAGTGTTTTCCAGCTGAATTAGCAAACATGAAGGTCTTGTGGTTTGTGGAGCGATTATTCTTTTCAATTTTTGGGGCTCTGGTTTACAGATATTGTTTGGGTTTGATTTTGGATTACCTGGGTAAATATTTGGTGCGGACAATTTATATGTGTGTTATGTATAGAGTTAAATTATGGTATGGAAAATGTATTAATTTCCTATGGCCAGTGAGATACAGAAATGTTACCTCCACCACTCTCCCAATTGAGATAAAGGGTTTGAGGATTCCGCCTGAGGAGAGAGTAACTGTAGGTGATACCTGGGATCCAAAGGTGATTTATTTCATGTGTATAATCCTGTACTCAGTGATGATTAACGTGTATCTGCTGGTCTCTTTGCGGCGAGAGAGAAAGGTGTCCAAGGCGTGTTTTGTTATTAAAACTTGATCAAAAAGAAAACGCCGTGGCTCTGGATCAGTCCCAGAGTCATCTAGTGCTGAGGAAGCTCCTCCTTACAATGACCTTTCTGATGATGAAAAGAAATATGCTTTGTTCACAGACGGTTCCTGTCGTCTTGTTGGAAACAAGCGAAGGTGGAAGTCTGCAGTGTGGAGTCCAACACGCCGAGTTGCAGAGGCGAAAGATGGAGAAGGAGAATCCAGTCAGTTCTCAGAAATAAAAGCTGTCCAGCTAGCTCTCGACGTAGCTGAACGTGAGAGATGGCCAAAGCTTTACCTCTACACCGACTCATGGATGGTAGCCAATGCTGTGTGGGGTTGGCTAAAGAACTGGAAGAAGAGCGGTTCGCAGAGAAAAGGAAAACCCATTTGGGCAGCAGACCTGTGGCAGGACATTGCTGATCGAATCGAGAGAATTCCAGTGAAAGTGAGACACATCGATGCTCACATTCCTAAGAGCAAAGCTACTGAGGAACAGCAACACAACCATCAGGCAGATCTAGCTGCAAGAGTTTCTCAAGTAGACATGGACTCTGATCTTGATCTCGACTGGAAACACCGAGGTGAGATATTCTTAGCTCGGTGGGCTCACGATTCGTCAGGACATCAAGGCAGAGATGCAACATACCAATGGGCTCGTGACAGATCCATAGACATTTCCATGGATGCTATCACACAAGTCATCCATGACTGTGACATTTGTGCCGCTATTAAGCAGGCAAAACGACTTAAGCCCTTGTGGTATGGTGACAGATGGTCCGAGTACAAGTATGGTGAAGCTTGGCAGATTGACTACATCACTCTACCACGTTCTCGTTCTGGTAAGCAGTACGTGCTTACTATGGTAGAGGCAAACACTGGATGGTTGGAAACTTATCCAGTTCCACATGCAACTGCACGCAACACCATTCTCGGTCTGGAGAGACTGATCCTGTGGAGACACGGAACTCCAGAGAGGATTGAGTCAGACAACGGAACTCATTTGTGGGATGAATCCCATGACTGGAATGTAGGCATAGATGGATATAAACTCTTTAGGAAGGATAGGCAGGGAAGGAGAGGAGGAGGTGTTGCCCTCTATGTCAGTAGCCAGTTGGAATCAGTGCAGCTCCAACTGGGGAGGGATGATGAGCTAGTTGAGAGCGTATGGGTTAAAATTAAAGGCAGGACAGAGGAAGGAGATATTACTGTGGGGGTCTCCTACAGGCCACCTGACCAGCAGATCGAAGCAGATGAGGCCCTCCATAGGCAAATAGAAGCGGCTTCCGGGTCACAAGCCCTGGTCCTCATGGGTGATTTCAACCACCCGGACATCTGCTGGAGGGACAACACAGCAAGGCACCAGCAATCCAGGAAGTTCCTGGACTGCATAGAAGACAACTTCCTCCTCCAAATGGTAGAGGAAGCAACAAGAAATGGTGCTATGCTGGACCTTGTTCTCACCAACAGGGAAGGGCTGGTAAGCAATGTGAGGCTCAGAGACGGCCTTGGCTGCAGTGACCATGAAGCAGTTGAATTTAACATCCTCAGGGCAATCAGGAGGAAGTATTGCAAGCTCACGACCCTAGACTTTAGGCGTGCAGATTTTGATCACTTCAGGGATCTGCTAGCCAAAGTGTCGTGGGACAAAGCCCTGGAGGGAAGAGGGAGCCAGGACAGCTGGTCAATATTCAAGGACCACCTCCTCTGTGTCCAGGAGCTCTGTGTACCAACAAAGAGAAAAGCAGGTAAGAATGCTAGGAGGCCTGCCTGGCTGGGCAAGGAGCTACTGGACACACTATTACTTAAAAGGAAACTCTACAGGAAGTGGAGAGAAGGACAGGTAGAACAGGGGGAATATAAGGAAGCTGCCCGAGCAGCGAGAGTCCTGGTTAGGAAAGCCAAAGCAGAGTTTGAATTGAATCTAGCCAGGGAGATTAGAGGGAACACTAAGAACTTTTACAGGTATATTAATGGGAAGAAGAAGAGTAGGGAAGGTGTGGGCCCCCTCAGAAAGGAAAATGGTGACATGGTCACAAGTGATGAGGAAAAGGCTGAGGTACTTAATAACTTCTTTACCTCAGTCTTCACTGCAAGGGCCTCTAGCCACACTCCTGATGTTATGGAAGTCAATGCCAGTGACGGGGAGGAAGAACTGCCCATTGTAAGTGCAGATCAGGTTCGTGATCATCTGAAGAACCTGAAAGTGTTCAAGTCCATGGGACCCGACGGGATACACCCACGGGTACTGAGAGAACTGGCAGAGGAGGTTGCTAAACCCCTCTCTATTATATTTCAAAAGTCATGGCAATCTGGGGAAGTCCCCACACACTGGAAAAGGGGAAACATTGCCCCCATCTTCAAAAAGGGTAAGAAGGAGGAACCAGGGAACTACAGGCCAGTCAGTCTCACCTCTGTGCCTGGAAAGATCATGGAGCAGATCCTCCTGGAGTCACTACTCGCTCAAAAGAATAGTGAAGAGGTAATTGGGAACAGTCAGCATGGCTTTGCCAAGGGCAAATCCTGCCTGACCAACCTGGTGGCCTTCTATGAGCAGGTGACAAAATTAATAGATGAGGGTCAAGCAAATGATGTCATTTACCTGGACATGAGCAAAGCCTTCAACACTGTCCCGCACCACATCCTGGTCTCCAAACTGGTGACACATGGGTTTGATGGGTGGACCACTAGATGGATAAGGAACTGGCTTGATGGCCGCACCCAAAGAGTGGCTGTCAATGGCTCCATGTCCCAGTGGAGGCCAGTGACAAGCGGAGTCCCTCAGGGATCAGTCCTGGGACCTGTCTTGTTCAACATCTCTGTGGGTGACATGGACAGTGGCATTGAGTGCACCCTCAGCAAGTTTGCTGATGACACCAAGCTGTGTGGTGCAGCAGACACGCTGGAGGGAAGGGAGGCCATCCAGAGGGACCTTGACAGGCTGGAGAGGTGGGCACAAGCCAACCTCATGAAGTTCAATAAGAGCAAGTGCAGGGTCCTGCATCTGGGTCGAGGCAATCCCAGGCACAAATACAGGCTGGGCAGTGACTGGCTGGAAAGTAGCCCTGAGGAGAGAGGCTTGGGGGTGCTGGTGGACAAAAAGCTCAACATGAGCTCTCAATGTGCACTTGCAGCCCGCAAGGCCAATCAGATCCTGGGCTGCATCAGGAGAAGTGTGGCTAGCAGGTCGAGGGAGGTGATCCTCCCCCTCTACTCAGCCCTGGTGAGACCCCACCTGGAGTACTGTGTCCAGTTCTGGAGCCCCTATTACAAGAGGGATGTGGGGGTGCTGGAACGTGTCCAGAGAAGGACCACGAGGATGATCAGAGGGCTGGAGCACCTCTCCTATGAGGACAGACTGAAGGAGTTGGGGCTGTTCAGTCTGGAGAAGAGAAGGCTCCGAGGTGACCTAATTGTGGCTTTCCAGTATCTGAAGGGGGCCTACAGGAAGGCTGGGGAAGGACTTCTCAGGATGTCAGGTAGTGATAGGACTAGGGGGAATGGAATGAAGCTGGAGGTGGGGAGATTCAGGCTAGATGTGAGGAGGAGGTTCTTCACCATGAGAGTGGTGAGACCCTGGAATGGGTTGTCCAGGGAGGTGGTCGAGGCCCCGTCCCTGGAGGTGTTTAAGACCAGGCTGGATGAGGCTCTGGCCAGCCTGATCTAGTGTGGGGTTTCCCTGCCCATGGCAGGGGGTTTGGAACTAGATGATCCTTGTGGTCCCTTCCAACCCTGAATGAAACTATGAAACTATGAAACTATAATTTCAAGAACAACCTTGAAAAGAGCTGGGTAAAACAGAACGGTATTGAGTGGATATTCCATATTCCTTACTATGCACCAGCTTCAGGGAAGATTGAACGCTACAACGGTTTGTTGAAGACCACTCTTAAAGCCTTGGGGGGTGGATCTTTGAAAAACTGGGAAAAACATTTGGCACAAGCAACCTGGCTGGTATATAGTAGAGGTTCAGTGAACTGAGCTGGACCTGCATATTCAGACTTGCTATGGAAAGTAGAAGGTGATAGAGTTCCTGTTATTAGAGAAAAGAATCAATTAGGTAAAACTGTTTGGGTATTTTCACCCTCAGGAGAGGCTAAACCTGTCCGAGGTTTGGTTTCAGCTGAAGGTCCGGGTCACACTTGGGTAATGCAAGAGAATGGTGAAATTCAGTGTATTCCACAAAGAAATTTAACTTTAGCTGAAAGAGGTTAATTTCAAACTGTTGTACAGCTACATTGCGTCCCAAGGAACAATCAATGAGGAAATCTACGGTGCACGAACCCTGAGATCCTGAGTCAACTAAGAGACCGTGAGATTCCCTGTTTCCTTTTTCTTTGCTTCGCCGGCGAAGAAATGAACTGTTTTCCATTTGTTCTCATTTTCTGATTTTCTTGGACTTTTGAATCATTCACATCTGAGCATAGCCGGAATGGACTATGAACTTTGCTCACGAACTGTAAATATCGTCTTGGATGGGATGGACAGTATTAACGGCCAAAGAAATTGTTTAGAAGGGTTGGACTGTCACCGTTTGACGCTGTCCCCTTAAGAAAGGGAATATGGTGGACGGAAGTTGATAAATGAAAGAAGGATCTAAACTAATTTCATTGGTAGATTGGGAGGAAGCACTTTCTGAACTGGGAGTGCAGGAGGGTATCCTGGGCACTCCAGCACTTTTATCTTTAGTCTTGCTTCTGCTCCTCTGCTGAGCAGCAGCTCTCTGTGCTGGGCTTTCGGCCAAGGCTTTGGCCTTGAAACTGATAAGGCCTGTATTAACTGCTTTCCAATTAACACAACTGCTTCTAACTTTTTTCTCTTTTCTCTCTCTTTTCTTTCTCTTTCTAACCCACTTTGGGGAAGGGGGAGAGAGGGGAGAGCGGAGGTCGGGAACCCCCTCAGCAGAGGGGGGAACTCTCATTTCTGTGCTACTTTATTGTATATCTTTGTTTATATTGTACATATTGTAAATTTTTATATATTCCCCTGCATATCGTACATTGCTTTGTAAATATACAGCTCCACTGCTTTGCTAATTCAGCTGTGAGGTTTTTTTTCCCTTTCCCTTCAATTTTCTTTCCCTTTACTTTACAGGGGGGAGGGAGGAGGTTTCTTGGCCTTACCCTTCCAACCCTATGACAACACCTTGGGGAACCGACATGAAAAATGTTTACATACCATCATAGAATGGTTTGGGTTGGAAGGGACCTCAAAAGATCATCTAGTCCAACCCCCTTGCTGAGAGCAGGGCCATCCTCCCTGTTGCCCAGGTTGTAAAATCTGACCTTGAATATCTCCAGGGATACAACTACATCCCTGGGCAACCTGTTCAAGTGTCTTACTACCCTCATGGTAAATAGCTTGTTCCTAACATCCAATCTAAATCTATTATTCTCTAATCACTGCCTCTCATCCTATCACTGCAGGTCTTTGCAAAAAGTCCCTCTCCAGCCTTCTTGTAGGCCCCCTTCATGTACTGGTAGGCTGCTCGTAGGTCTCCCTCGAGCCTTCTGTTCTCCAGGCTGAACAATCACAGTTCCCTTAGCCTGTCCTCAGAGGAGAGGTGCTCCACACCCCTGATCATTTTCATGGCCTTACACTGGATACAGTCCACAGGTCCATATCCTTCCCGTGTTGAGGGTTCCAGAGTTGTATTCAGTATTCCATGTGAGGTCTTACCAGAGGAGATTAAAGTGGCAAAATCACCTCTCTTGAACTGCTAGCCACGCTTCTTTCTATGGCCACACTTCTTTCTATGATAAATAACATGATAACAAGAATAATTATCCAGTTAAGGACTGAAGTACACTGTTTAATTGGTATAAGCATTCATTCCATAGATTATAAAACAGAATATTTAAGACTTTAAAAATAAATTCTTGTATTGTAAAATATCAGGAAAAAATTATAATAAAATTCAGAGAAGAAAGCATTATAGAAAGGAACTCTTAGATCACCTATAGTTCTTCTAGTTTTTAAATATTTGTGTCTTTAAAGGATAATCAGTGTGGTTTAGAACTGTAAGCTATATAGCAGCTACCTGCTTCCCTTAGGTAAATCCTTGCTTGGATCACTGTAAAAAGATGGCAATCTTAATCCCCTCCGGTTTCAGCAGCAATCAGTTAGTAAAAGATGATTCTGCAGTTCCACATGTCTTTTGAGAATTCCCTTCCCACACTACCTGTTAACAGGAAATGTGAGTCACAGAGCCTACTGCTCTCTGGGTTTTTCACACCTGTGTTGGGATCAGTGAAGAGATGCTCATCTCTGTTTCTGCTTTTCCTCATCTTGTCAATATTCTTGTAATGGGTTGGGGCAAACCCCCTCCCCACCACAGGGCAGAAACAATGACTCAGACAAACAGATTGGAAAAGTGATGGAAAGTTTAAATAGAAAAACAATTTAAAAACAAACAACAATGAAAGCTTTACAGAGAACCACAAGCACTGTGACAAAGAGAGAAATCCCAGAACATACCCAAGAACATCCCATCCCCACCTGGGGGTACACCCAACCCCCCCCCCCCAGGGCTCTTTCCTGGGCAGGCCCAAGGGAGGCGGCTCACGCCATTTTACCTAGGCTGCAACTGGGGACGAAAGAGGAAGTGAAGACCCCGCATGGACATTTTATAGGGGAGCAGGGCATTATGGGATTGGAATACCTGCCTGTGACCAACCCCTGGGCTGGGCCCACCCTTTGGGACCTCCCAGGTGTGGTCTATGCAGTGGCATCCGGGCCAGCACCCAGCCTAAACCACCACAATTCTTCATGGAGAACAAGACCAGCAAGCCACTATGCCATTTGCTGGATCCACTAAACATTGCAGTTTTATTCTGTCTCTGTAGCTTGGCAAACCTCCATGATGGCTGGTCCCAAGAGATCTTCCATCATTGACTGATAGTCCTGACTAGGTTGTCTTTTCCTGAGCAGCTCTCAAGTCCTGGTGAAAAAAAAATTAACTTACCAGTCTGAATACAAATGGAAATCTCTCTCTGTCACGTCAGTTCCCTTTGGTGACTATCACCTTGTAATGGGTTGGGGCAAAGCCCCTCCCCACCACGCGCAGAAATAACGACTCCGGCAAACAGATTGCAAAAGTGATGGATAGTTTAACTAGAGAACAGTGAGTGCATGCAGAAAGCTAGAAACACAGTGACAAGAACCCCAAAACAGACCCAGAAAGATCCCATCCCCACCTGAGGGTGCACCCAAAACCCCCAGGGCTCCTCCTTGCCCCCCCCCCCGCCCCCCCCAGGCTAGTCTCACCTGGTCAGATCTGAGACTGCCCATCCACCCGTGGCCTTGGGCTTAGTCAGGCCCATGGCTGAGGAATCTCTCCCCCAGTTACCGGGTGTCGGAGAGTCAGAGAGGAAGGAAAGAGGAAGTGCCAGACTTTGCCATATAATTTATAGTGGTGCAAGGGATCATGGTAGGAAATAACCTAATTTCCTGTGTCCACCCACTGGGCTGGACTTCTAGACCCAGGAAACACCCCTAGAGCAGAGGGCACCCAGCCCAAACTACCACATACCTCTTCAGTGTATTTTGGTTAACTACCTTCTGGAAACAGATATTTTTATAGAGTTCACTTCCTTGCATTTTACAAGCATGGGACTTTTAATTCTGTAGTAGATAGTCTGAACTACCAATACACAGATTAATGTTACATTGCTGAGTAAGCCTACAAATAGAATAGAATAGAATAGACCTTCAAGATCATCGAATCCAACCTATCATCCAACACCATCTAATAAACTAAACCATGGCACCAAGCACCCCATCCAGTCTCCTCCTAAACACCCCCCAGTGATGGTGACTCCACCACCTTCCTGGGCAGTCCACTCCAATGGCCAATCACTTTTTCTGTGAAGAATTTCTTCCTAACATCCACTCTAAACTTCCCCTGGCACAGCTTGAGACTGTGTCCTCTTGTTCTGGTGCTGGTTGCCTGGGAGAAGAGACCAGCCCCCACCTGACTACAACCGCCTTTCAGGTAGGTGTAGACAGCAATAAGGTCTCCCCTAAGCCTCCTCTTCTCCAGGCTAAGCAATCCCAGCTCCCTCAGCCTCTCCTCATAGGGCTTGTGTTCCAAACCCCTCCCCAGCTTTGTTGCTCTTCTCTGAACACATTCCAGCAAGTCAACATCTTTTGTAAAGTGAGGGGCCCAGAACTGGACACAGTACTCAAGGTGTGGCCTAACCAGTGCTGACTACAGGGGCAGAATGACCTCCCTGCTCCTGCTGGCCACACAAGTGACCAAGTTAATATTCGTTAGTCACTCCTTTTGAACCTTTCCTTCAGTTGTGCAACTGCCTCTGTTCATGACTGCTTTATCCTCTCTTGTTGCTTTATGTTCCTCAAAATGCATTTTAAAAGCTCTTCCATTCATCATGTTTGTCAGAGTACATAAGTATAAAGTATGTTTTAAGCTGTAGGAATGTATGACTCACTCCATCCTTTAAAGGCAATTAACACAAAAATAAAAAGGAAAGGCAAGTTTCAAACCCCAAAATAGTAGAAATTATAATCAATGAGTCTTTTTATGGCTATGCATTTTACTTCACACATTGGAAAAAAAATCAAACTAACAAGCACTTACTAAGAGTACAACAAGTTTTGTCTTGAACTTTTTGATGTTAAAAATTCCCCAGTGTTTGAGTGTTATATAAATTTTCCCAATTAAATTACAGTGACAACTGTTTTTAGCAGTTCCATCCCTGTTTCTCATATTCCAGCAAGAAACACAGCAGAGGAATGCAGACCTCAGTTTGCTTTCACCTGGAAAGGAATCCAGTACACTTTCAACAGATTGCCGATGAGCTGGATCCACAGCTCAAGCATCTGTCATGCAGTAATCCACGATGCTCTGGAGAAAGGCGGTGCTCCAGAACACATCCAGTTCATTGATGATATCATTGTCTGGGGTAAAATTGCTGAGGAAGTCTTCAAGAAAGGTAACAAAATCATTGACATTCTTCTGAATGCAGGTTTTGCCATCAAACGAGACAAGGTGAAAGGACCTACCACAGAGATTCAGTTTCTGGGAGTGCGGTGGCAGGATGGACACCGACACATTCCAGTGGATGTGGTAAATAGAGTCTCTACCATGGCAAGTCCCACAAACAAGCAAGAGACCCTACGTTTCTTGGGGATAGTGGGATTTTGGAGACTGCACATTCCTGGATACAGTCAGATTGTGAAACCTCTGTATGATGTGACTCGAAAGAGAAACCATTTCCACTGGGGACCTGAACAACAAGCAACCTTTGACCAGATAAAGCAAGAGGTAGTTCAAGCAATGGGTCTGGGACCTGTCCGAGATGGTCCAGACATTAAGAACATTTTGTACACGGCTGCAAGTGACAATGGTCCAACCTGGTGCTTGTGGCAAAAAACTCCAGGTGAGACACGTGGACGACCTCTTGGTTTCTGGAGTTGAGGTTACAGATGTTCAGAGGCTAATTATACTCCAACAGAGAAAGAAGTTTGAGCTGCCTATGAAGGAGTAAAATCAGCTTCTGAAGTGATTGGAACTGAATCACAACTTCTCTTAGCTCCCAGATTACCAGTTTTGAATTGGATGTTCAAAGGCAAAGGCTCCACACCACATCATACCACAGAAGCTCCTCCTAAAAATGACCTTTCTGATGATGAAAAGAAATATGCTTTGTTCACAGACGGTTCCTGTCATCTAGTTGGAAACAAGCGAAGGTGGAAGCCTGCAGTGTGGAGTCCAACAAGCCGAGTTGCAGAGTCGAAGGATGGAAAAGGAGAATCCAGTCAGTTCGCAGAGGTAAAAGCTGTCCAGCTAGCTCTCGACGTAGCTGAACATGAGAGATGGCCAAAGCTTTATCTCTACACCGACTCATGGATGGCAGCCAATGCTCTATGGGGTTGGCTGAAGACCTGGAAGAAGAAGGGTTGGCAGAGGAAAGGAAAACCCATTTGGGCAGCCGTCCTTTGGCAGGACATTGCTGATCGAGTCGAGAGAATTCCAGGGAAGGTGAGATACATTGATGCTCACATTCCTATGAGCAAAGCTACTGAGGAACAGCAACACAACCATCAGGCAGATCTAGCTGCAAGAGTTTCTCAAGTAGACATGGACTCTAATCCTGATCTCGACTGGAAACACCGAGGTGAGATATTCTTAGCTCGGTGGGCTCATGATTCGTCAGGACATCAAGGCAGAGATGCAACATACCAATGGGTTCGTGACAGATCCATAGACATTTCCATGGATGCTATCACACAAGTCATCAATGACTGTGACATTTGTGGTGCTATTAAGCAGGCAAAACCACTTAAGCCCTTGTGGTATGGTGACAGATGGTCCAAGTACAAGTATGGTGAAGCTTGGCAGATTGACTACATCACTCTACCACGTTCTCGTTCTGGTAAGCAATACGTGCTTACTGTGGTAGAGGCAAACACTGGATGGTTGGAAACTTATCCAGTTCCACATGCAATTGCACGCAACACCATTCTCGGTCTGGAGAGACTGATCCTGTGGAGACACGGAACTCCAGAGAGGATTGAGTCAGACAATGGAACTCATTTCAAGAACAACCTTGTAAATAGCTGGGCAAAAGAGCACAGTATTGAGGGGATTTTCCATATTCCTTAGTATACACCAGCTTCAGGGAAGATTGAACGCTACAACGGTTTATTGAAGACCACTCTTAAACCCATGGGGGGTGGATCTTTGAAAAACTGGGAAAAGCATTTAGCACAAGCAACCTGGCTGGTAAATAGTAGAGGTTCAGTGAATCGAGGTGGACCTGCACATTCAGATCTGCTACAGAAAGTTGATGGTGATAGAGTTCCTGTTGTTAGAGAAAATAGTCTGTTAGGTAAAACTGTTTGGGTATTTTCACCCTCAGGAGAGGGTAAACCTGTCCGAGGGTTGGTTTCAGCTGAACGTCCGGGTCAACCTTATTGGGTAATGCAAGAGAATGGTGAAATTCAATGTATTCCACAAAGAAATTTAACTTTAGCTGAAAGACTTTAATTTCAAACTGTTGTACAGCTACATCGTGTCCAAAGGAAGAATCAACGAGGAATCTACAGTACACGAACCCTGAGAACCGTGAGAGCCCTGAGTCAACTAAGAGACCCTGAGAATCTCTGTTTTCCTTTTCTTCGCTTAGTCGGTGAAGAGATAAACTGTTTTCCATTTTTCTCATTTCCTGATTTTCTTGGACTTTTGGATCATCTACATCTGAGTATATCTGGAATGGACTATGAACTTTACTTACGAGCTATAAATATTTTTTTGGATTGGATGGACAGTATGAACAGCCAATGAAATTGTTTAGAAGGGGTGGACTGTGACCGTTTGAGGCTGTGCCTTTAAGAAAAGAGACAGTGCTGGGACACTATGGATGAATGTTTTGGAATATTAACAAAAACCATCAGATATTCTAAACTAATTTCATTGGCGGATTGGTAGAATGCAGTTTTATTTTTAGGTACAGCTGAGATTTTCCTCAGTTTGCTCCTTTTCTTCTCCTTTTCCAGCTTGTCTGCTTCTGGGCTCCCTGCCAGAGTGACCTTGGACAGATAAGCGTGTGGCCTACTAACACTCTGCTTTAGTTAATAACTGCTCTTTTTCTCACTTTCTAACCCTCTTTGCGGAAAAAGTGGAGAGAAGGGGGTACAGGGGGGGAACCCTCCTCTGGAGGAGGGAATTTCTTTCCTGTATTATTGGTTTTTTTTTACTTTGCTGTATATTTCTGTGTATATATTGTAAATACTGTAAATTGTGTACATATCCTGCATTTTCCAAAATTGCTTGTAAAATATAGCATTTTTTTTCCTTTGCTTCTCAGACTGGCTAGCTGTGTTTTGTTTTTTTTTTTCCCCTTCCTCTTTGTGGGGAAGAGGAGGCTAGGCCTTCTCTCTCAAACCCACCACAGGCATCATTAAAGACAAAAATAAACAACCCAGTTAAAATGTTCGGTTAAATTGTTACAGGGTATAGACAAGCTGCTACATGTAGGAGGAGCAACTGTTTATATGGGCTTTAACTGCACTTGTGGTATGATGACTTGTACTGTTGGTTAATAGTTTTTATAGCTGATTATTAAAGTGACTGCATTGCAATGACTGCTGGGAGAACAAATCCAAACAACACTGAAAACACCGTGCACAGCTCTGGCAGAGTACTGCAGGCAGGCATTTGACAGCGTTACCTAGATATCTGTTTTCAGAATTAATAAATTCTCTCTTCTCCGGGGAATGGAAAGTTTGTAGCAGCTCCTTCAATGCCACCTTCTTCCCGTTATTAAATTCAGAGGGAAGGCTACTGGATTAAGTAGTGGCTGGAGGAGCTGCAGGAATGGGTCCTGCCCTAGGAAAAGTTACGGAACCATGGCACCAGGACGTTCACGTAACTTAAGCAAAAATTAGAACAAAACAAAACAGAAATGAAGCAAACAAACAAATAACCCACCCCAGCAAAGTACAGGCACGTTACAGAACCACTGATATATACATCTAACAAGGACCTTCTCACAGTCCAGCAGTTTTTAATCTGCTGTCAGGCATGAAGGTCTGCTAACCATTTAGAAGGGCTCTGTGACAGATAGCTAAGAAGATCAAGCTCCTGTATATTATAAAACAGCTTAAGTATGTGAAATTTATGCATCTCCAAAGGAATGGTCTAGGAGCCCAGAAATAAAAAAATATTTGAAAATTTCTAGTTCTGTTCAACATTTTGCAACAAGTTGTGAAAAATGTTTTAAGCAAACATCTGTTATTCATGATATCTACTGGTTTATGACATTTATATAAAACACACTCTTAGAAAATATCCCTTTCAAAGCTATTAATTCCCTCCCAACCCATAATAACTAAGAGGAAACAGCATCATTATCTCACCGGAAAGGCTGTGAAGTGAACATGTAGAAGTCTTTGTGCCTGAAGTCTTCTCAAGCATATGGAAAAATTTTAATTATAATGAACATATCACAGGAAAGTCTCCCACTGACTTTGGGAGACATCCCAGTCCAGTACAGATGTTGAGGCATGTCTACTTACAAAGAGAGAGCTACAGTTACTTCATTAATTATAGCAGCATGAAAATGACACCCATGTATTTATCACAGATCCTGAGCTTATTTTCCTACTGGTACTCAAGCTAGCTTGCTCAAAGAGAATATGATATCTTTTCTTTACAGTGCCCTGATGCTGTAATTTGGTGGTAAGGAAAATTTATCTGTAATGTGGAGATTTCAAGATAGTGTTGCAGATAAGTTTGGACAGAAAGTAGAACCATATCTCCACCTTCTCCTACCCCAAGGCAAGTTACTCTATTATTGAACTCTGCATCAGATTTTCTGAGGAAAACAGGAATTAGTCCTGATCTTCACAAGCTTGAAGTTTGCTGAAAATAAGGAGATGGTTGATGGATTTGTACCATCATTCAGAGTCTGAATTCACATGCATGATATCTAGGAATTGACCCAATTCTCAAAGCAGTTATTCCACTATCTTTTTTCTTTTTTATGTTTTCTTCTGCTTTCATTTATTTTACCATGACCTAACTACTGGTCCAAAACAGCCAGGCAAAGGAAACAGATTAAATGAAATCTGTCAAGCATATTTCAGTCTTCTGCTCTGAAGGACCTATAAAGTATTTGGTAGATAAGATCATAAAACCTGATTACATATGAAGTTGACTGGACTACTTTCCATAACTAGAAAGGGCATAAACAGATCTTTTCAAATCAATAGACTTTATTCAATAAAGTCTATTCAATTGGTATTCAATTGAACAAGGTTTTTTTTGTACAAGTTTAACCCATACATCATATTTCTGCTGGAGTATTTTACTCTGAGAACCTAGCCCATTCTGCCTTTTACAAACCTTGATCTATCCCTTTGTAAGGACATTTTCCAGTTTGCTTTCTATAACCCAGCCCTTCAAATCTGGCAGATGTTAATTGCTGTTTCTTTGAAGTGGATGTTTAAAAAGAGCTGGTTGTTTTTGGCAGACCCTTTTGTTTCTTCTTTAATAATGCTAATTTTACCTTTTATTCTCCTTATTTCTAAAGCAAGCAGTTTGTCATTGTATTTGTGTTGGTTAAGTAAGGTAGCTAGGACTTCAATTGTTAAACATTAACCATTTTTTAGCAATGAAAATCATGATAAACCAGAAGCTTTTTTATATATATATGTGTGTGTGTGTATATATATATAGGTAATATATAGTAATATAATAATATATAGTTAGATATATGTGTGTATGAAATAATCTTTACTGAGAGTTCATTGTGTGTATTTGACAGGTAATGTTTCAGAAGATTTTCCTTTTTACCTAAGGAATTAATAAGCAAAGATATTTTGTTACATTCACAATTTGCTTAAGTAAAACAAAACTTCTGCACCTTTTTCTCTTTACCTTATGTGCAGTACCAGCTAACTAAATTCAGGTGACCTTCATGTTGCATTCTGGATAAGTTAAAGAATTACTTATTTAGATTGTTCTTATTGTGCTGTAAGGCATTAATTTATTTTAGAGTCTATTTATTCTAGGGAAAGCCCTTAAACTCTTCAGAATTTCTGAGGCTGCTCTGGACCCCAACTCCCTTCACATCTCATTCTCTCTGCCAGCTGAAAAGAAATGCTCTGACAGGAATAATTTAGCCAAAAGATGAGTCGTAAAAGATCACTAATGGGAAAGTGTTTTTCAACTCAATGTCTTTAAGATATCAAAGATTATGAATTATCACAGAATCATGAGCTTTACTACAAGGAGTCTTGATTAGTTCAAAACCAAAAGTCACTAAAAGATTACTGAGGAACTTATAATGCCAAACTAATCTGCAACAAAATCTTTAAAGCCCTATATTCTAGATGAATTTGCCTTATCACCAAACTACAGCATCAGGGTACTGCAATAAAAGGATGGCCTGAAGGATGGCCAAGGGCTCGGGTCCAGCCAACATAGATTTAGGAGGGGCAGGTCCTGCCTCTCCAACCTGATCTCCTTCTATGATCAGGTGACCTGCCTGGTGGATGTGGGGAGGCCTGTGAATGTGGTCTACTTGGACTTCAGCAAGGTCTTTGATACCGTCCCCCACAGCAAACTGCTGGCCAAGCTGACAGCTCGTGGCTGTCTGTGCTGGGTTAGGAACTGGCTGGAGGGCCAAGCCCAGAGAGTGGTGGTGAATGGTGCCACATCCAGCTGGTGGCCAGTCACCAGTGGCGTCCCCCAAGGATCAGTGCTGGGCCCCATCCTCTTTAACATCTTCATTGATGATCTGGATGAGGGGGTTGAGTCAGTCATCAGCAAATTTGCAGATGACATCAAGTTAGGGGCAGATGTTAGTCAGTTAGAGGGTAGAAAGGCTCTGCAGAGGGACCTCGACTGACTGGACAGGTGGGCGGAGTCCAATGGGATGGCATTTAACAAGTCCAAGTGCCGAGTGCTGCACTTTGGCCACAGCAACCCCATGCATAGCTATAGGCCAGGGTCAGAGTGGCTGGAGAGCTGCCAAACAGAGAGGGACCTGGGGGTGCTGATTGACAGCCGTCTAAACATGAGCCAGCAGTGTGCCCAGGTGACCAAGAAGGCCAAGAGCATCCTGGCCTGCATTAGGAATAGTGTGGCCAGCAGGAGCAGGGAAGTCATTGTGCCCCTGTACTCTGCTTTGGTCAGGCCGCACCTTAAGTACTGTGTCCAGTTCTGGGCCCCTCAGTTTAAGAAGGACATCGAGACACTTGAGCGTGTCCAGAGAAGGGCAACAAGGCTGGTGAGAGGCCTCGAGCACATGCCCTATGAGGAGAGGCTGAGGGAGCTGGGATTGTTTAGCCTGGAGAAGAGGAGGCTCAGGGGTGACCTCATTGCCCTCTACAACTACCTGAAAGGTGGTTGTAGCCAGGAAGGGGTTAGTCTCTTCTCCCAGGCAACCAGCACCAGAACAAGGGGACACAGTCTCAAGCTGCGCCAGGGGAAGTTTAGGCTCGAGGTGAGAAGAAAGTTCTTCACCAAGAGAGTCATTAGTCATTGGAATGGGCTGTCCGGGAGGTGGTGGAGTCACCATCCCTGGAGGTGTTCAAGAGGAGATTGGACATGGCACTTGGTGCCATGGTCTAGTCATGAGGTCTGTGTTGATAGGTTGGACTCTATGATCCCCAAGGTCTCTTCCAACCTTAGCGATACTGTGATACTGTGATACTGTAAAAGGTACCAAGACCTTTGGGAGGCTTCATTATCAATTTGTTCATGCTCAAAAGAGGACCATTTTGCTAATATTGTTGAGCTCCTCTAGCAAATAAATGTATCTAATAAATAATGTATATTATAAAGGCACAGGAAAATAGATGCACAAAAGCTATCAAAGATGATGTTTTAATAGAGACTTTCAATTTATAAAATGGATATGAGAACAACATTTTTCTGCCTGTTTTAATCCCTATGCAAACTTTCGAAACTACCTGTGACAGCAGAAGTGTTCTAGAGTACACTACCCCCAGGCTTGCTCAGTAAGGTGCATGATTAGTTTGTGCTTTAATTCACAGTCACTTTATGGTATTATTTTGTATATATCATTTTAGAGAGGAAGGAGAGATATCATGGATATTATGAATGTTCTTAACTGCATAAATACTTTCATTCCCTCTTTCATGATTTACACCACATGTAGCTTTGCTGCAAGACATGAGATTTATAGACCCAGATGGATCTATGAAAAATGTGCCCTAGCCTTTCTTCTGAACCTGGAGGAGCAATGTCTTGTCAAAGTATGTTTAGGGCCAGGTTTTGTAATGTTTTATTCTCTCTAGCCATTATAAATATTGCTACATGTCTGCACTGCAATATCAATACTGAGAGTTATTCTGATACTTGCAAACTAGGACTAGGCACATTTGAAATCCCTTGTTTAGCATATCTTGCTTTTCCATTTACCAGAATACCACTATTAAAGCTTTTCAAAACTCTTGGTCACTCTGCTGGTTACGTTTTCCCCCATCAGACTGCATATCATTCACTTCCTCCTCTTTCCTCCTGCGGATGTCAGCCAAAATTGCCTGTGAATGCTATTCTCCAGGGAGCCTCATATTTATGTATCTGTGTGTTCATAGACTAGCTCATTTAAAGAAAACAATAGTAATCTTTTTATAGCATCTTTGTATAATGTCATGTTTCTTCAACAAGGCAGGTGCTAGAATTCTTGCACAGGGTGAGTTTTTTTCTGTTAGAAAATAATATTTCATATTTCAAAAGCCAACTCTAAATTATAAAGTAGAACAAGATTCCCTTTTTCTTGTCTTTTTAGTGCATGACTTTTCAAATACTGTCTTGAGAAGGAAAGGCTTGAGGGAGACCTTGTTACCTTGTACCAGTACATAAAGGGTGGGTACCAGGATGATGATGAAGACACTGTTTTATAAGGAGTCACATGGACAAGATAAGGGGCAATGGGTACAAGTTACTTCTGGGGAGATTATGATTGAACTCCAGAAGAAAATTTTTTACAATGAGAACAGTTAGACATTGGAAGAGTAGAATAGAATAGAATAGAATAGAATAGAATAGAATAGAATAGAATAGAATAGAATAGAATAGAATAGAATAGAATTAACCAGGTTGGAAGAGACCTTTGAGATCATCGAGTCCAACCTATCATCCAAAACTATCTAATCAACTAAACCATGGCACCAAACACCCCATCCAGTCTCTTCCTAAACACCTCCAGTGATGGTGACTACACCAGCACCTTGGGCAGCCCATTCCAATGGCCAATCACTTTCTATGAAGAACCTCTTCCTAACATCCAGCCTAAACTTCCCCTGGCACAGCTTGAGACTGTGTCCTCGTGTTCTGGTGCTGGTTGCCTGGGAGAAGAGATCAACTCCCACCTGGCTACAACCTCCTTTCAGGGAATTGTAGAGAGCAATAAGGTCTCCCCGAGCCTCCTCTTCTCGAGGCTAAGCAACCCCAGTTCCCTCAGCCTCTCTTCATAGGGCTTGTGCTCCAAACCCATCACCAGCTTCTCCCAAGAGAAGTAGTGGTTTCCCCTACACTGGTCAGTTTTAAGACTCAGCTTGACAGGGTGTTGGACCATCTTACTTAAATTACACTAACACCTAGAAAATTTGGACCAGGTGATCCTTGGAGTCCCTCCCAGCCTGTCAGTCTGTGATTCTGTGACTATGTTTGATTGCTCAGCAAAAAGAAGAAAGATGGAATGGAACAGGGGTTTGTCCTTGTTCAGGATGCTCAAAAGCAAACTAGTAAAGAGACTCTTGAATTATGAGCTCAAAACTCCCAAAACTGAAGACAAATACTCCCCAAACTGAAGAAAATTGCATTTTCCAGGAACCTGTTGTAACCAGCAAACTATTATAAAACATAGATATTGGTATGACCTTTCTATAATTTACTGGGTAATGACAATGAATTCCCTGTGTTAAAACCTGAGACTGGCAAATATTGAAGGGAGAGAGGCCTATTCCCATGAGCAGGCTGAGTCAGTAGGAGTTATTCTGTGAGTGTATACCTTCAATTAGCTGCTCTGGCAACGTTAAGGCTGAGAGGATTAAATTATAGCAGTTTTAAACAAAGAGAGCAAACTACTGAACTACCTCCTGGGGAAGCCTTTAGTTCATTGAAAGTCTACAGAGTGGCTGTCTGTACCTGTGCTAGTCACCAGGTTGATTTTTAAGACACCTATTTCCGGTTATGGATTGCAATTTATAAGTGTCTCAGTTTATTAAAAAAATAGTAGCAAATTAGCTGAGATGTAATATCTACATGAAATTAAATAAATAGATGCATTCATAATAACAGAAAGCATGATGCATCACCACCTAACACTTTCTAGGAATTTTAATTAAGAATGATCAATTTTCTAAAAGATTTGCTTCAGTCATGAGTTGTCTCCATGCAGAAATTGCCAGAGTACTCTCTCATGCAGATGATGCTTGATGGCCCATTTTGACCTCACCATGTATGATCTTACAGCTCAATAATTTAAAAAACAATAAAATAAAATGTATTCAGGTAATCAGTATAGCAGCACAAATGCCAAGTGTTAAACAGGAAAAAGATTAGAAGTTGCTGCCAGAACGATGGCTGCTGGTTGTGGACTGTAGTAACCAATATGGTTTTGCTATTTACCAAATCTTTCATATATTTAGACACATGACTTTTTACCCATGGCTTTTTAGAGCACTACTCCAAGTTAATATTTAAAAGAGAGTAACAATAGTAATAATAACAACCATAATAATAATAACAACCTTGATTCTCTTTCCCTATGTGTTTGCATTGTTAAGAAGAGATGGACCTACAAAACTTTTATCATCATTATCATCATTGTTAGTAACACCATCACAACTTTGTAGTAATTCCTAGATTGAAAGGAGGAGGGATATGTATTTCCTTTTTATCAATGCAGAAATGGGAACTGAAAAATTAGGATTCCTTCTCTCATAGGAAAATCATGTGACTTAGACAAGTCATTTGCACTTCACATTATGGTGGTTTTGTGCTCCTGCAAGACAGCTTTAAGAGTTCTATTTATCATTGTATAGAAACTGCAGTGAATTTCACACATGGGAGATGCTGTTAAATACCTGGTCCACTTCAGAAAAATTTGCAGGAATGACATCTATGTTAGAACTAAGTGACTGAATGTTGATCATTGCTTATTTACCATCTCTATAATGAGGAGACAGTTGTTTTGCCTTCTTTGTAAGCTTTTTAACAACACAGGGGAGCACAATAGAGCCATATGAATGATGCAAAACATAGTCATAGAAGCATACCCACATCGTAGAATATAAGATAATTCAGGTTGCAAAGGACCTCAGGAGGTCTCTAGTCCAACCTTCTGCTCAAAGCAGGGTCAGCTACAAGGTCAAACCAGGTTGCTTAGGCTTTCATTTATTTATTAGGTTATTTATTAGATTTCCTGGCTTGAACAAGCAGGAGTGGTTCACAAATGCTTAATAAATATGGACTTAATCCATAACTCTGTCTAAACTTTTTTCCACAGTCTGTCTGTGGGCTACTGACTTCTATTGAAATTCCTGCTTTTCCTGTAGGAATAGTAATGACATGAGCACTGAATCATTGAAAATATTTTCTGTTTCTATTGTATTCACTGTTTAATATATCAGATTCATTGTTAGCATTAATGGCAAGCAATAAATAATCTTGGGAAAAAAGTTGAGTGTATTTATTTCCTGTGGTATTTTTAGAAGATCCTAAAGGCAATCCAGGAACATAGGCCTATAGTTTTTGTTCCAGTTTGTAAATATCCAGTCGCAGTTTAAAAGAGGGCACCCTACTAACAGGCCTCTTACATTGGATTCTTTCCTTATCTGAGTTTATAAGTCAGATGAGTGGAAAAAAAAAAATAATTTATCTTCACATTTTGGTTGTATTCAGAGAATCACAGAATGTTAGGGGACCTCAAAAGATCCTCTAATTAATTGAATGTGAAGCTATATGCATTGATTAGGAGTGCTGCATACAACTGAAGCGTATTTATGGCATCAAATATAGAAAGATCATTCTATTTGCATAATTATTTTAGTATTTCATGAATTACATGTTGTGCAACACAAGCCTTCCCCTTTTACTATATTCTTATAGTTAGTTCATCACAAAGAAACTAAGTCTTACAGTATATTTTGTAGAGTTAAGCTGATCATGGGAGGGAACGGGGGAGTTTAATCTTGACCTTTTCATACTCCTTCGAACCATCAGTAAATCAAACTCTTTGTTCTTATTATCTGTCAAATCCATATTTTCATTTCCACTAAACTCACATTAGAAGTGTAAGTCTGCTTTATATATTTTGTTAGGTTAAAACCCACCAGAACAACAATATTCACATTTAGCTTCACATGAATGCTGGTTTTATTCATCACAGAGTATTGAAACTGGGAATGTCTGGTGTAACTTTATAGAATATAACAGAGACTTTTCACAAAACATTATTCATGTTCTGGATGAAGGATGATTTGCTATTGAGAAAGGTAAAAGCTTGTCAGATATCTCTTCTCAGACTCCTGAAAATGTCATGAGGAAAGTTATGTGCAGAAATATTGTGGAATGATGTAGTATAGATATTATTAGTACAGCACTACTGGGTTTAGCTCCACATTCAATCTCAATTTTCTTTTTAAAAGGTGATTCCTATGAATACACTCCAATGTAGGTCAATCACCAAATAGTGAATACAATGAGTAAACTTAGTTTGAAGAATGAACTAAGACACCAATATAAAGGTTGGCATATATATTATTAAGCACATATTATTGCATGGTGATCTTCTTCTATTCAATGGAAAAAAAGGGCTTTGTATATATAGCACTGGTTTAATATTCATTGTGAAAAAACAACAATTCTTGGGTTTTAGGTAGCTAAGTGGAAACTGGGAGACATCAAAGCATCACGTTGTGCAATGTGAAGAGGATATGCTGTGTAGGTAAGAAAAGCAGCAGCAGATGGAAAGAAAAATATCTCATAAATTAAAGTTGGCAAATTTTTAAAAAAGTATCTGGATTTTTCAGGGACGAAGTCTTTGCCTTTGTTATAGAGAGTGTTAAAGATTTACAGAATCACAAAATCATAGAATTGTTTCAGCTGGAAAAAATCTCTAAGATCATGAAGTCCAACTGTCAACCTAAGACCAGCACAGCCATTAAACCATGTCCTGAGGTGCCATGTTCACATGTTTCTTGAAAACTTCCAGGGATGGTGACTCCACCATCTCCCCAGGCAACCTATTCCAATACCTGATCATTCTTTCTGTAAAGGAATTTTCCCTAACATCCAATCTAAACCTCCCTTGGTACAATTTCAGGTCATTTCCTCTTGTTCTATCACATGATACTAGGGAGAAGAGACCAACCACCACCTCACTACGACCTCCTTTTAGGTAGTTGTAAAGAGCAATGATGTCTCCCTTCAGCCTTCTCTTCTCCACACTAAGCCCAGTTCCTTCATAAGAGTTGTTCTCTATATCCTTCATCATCTTTGTTGCCCTTCTCTGGATTCACTCCAGCAACTCAGTGTCTTGGGAAAATTTTAAGGGACTGCTTCATGAAGATTGAGTGCACAGTAATAAATACCTATTCTCCATGTGAAAGTTAGAGTAGAACTATTATTTTGACCTCTTCAGCTTTTTCCTGTTTCAAGATTTGTCAGTGTGGTAGGTTGAGAACGTTTCGGCCCCAAGACCTCTAATCATTCGCTTGACCAGGTAAAACTGCCCATTGCCAAGTGTCAGCTATCCTGAGGGAAACTTTGGAGGGAACCAGCTACTAGATGGTTCGATTAGTCTTTTGTCCCTAGACCCGGGTCGGACAACCGATTTGCACGTCAGGACCGCTACGGACGTTTTGAAGCTCTTCACAAGGTGACGAACATCCCTGAAGGTCATCTTCTTCCTCCTTTCCCTCCTCTTCCTCAACTTGTTGTCCAAATAATCTTTCTGTAACTCTCTCAAGGATCCCTTTAAGCTGAGAAGCACCACCACTAGCTGCTGTCCTACCAAGAGCTGCATCTCGATCCTCTGATGATCTCAATAACTCAGCTATATCTTTAAGACAAATTTTCTCTTCCTCCCCAGCAGAAGTACCTTGCTGTCCTCCCCCATCAGCTCCTGGATCAGCTTTGGCCTTTCCACTTCTTGTTGTTAAAACTGCTACTTGTTTAATTGGAGCTGTGTTTGAATTTACAGCCGCCTTAAGAGAAGCTGACAGGTTTTGAGACGGACTAGCTGCTGTGGAGGACACGTCCGGTCCTGCCGAAGGAGAAAGAGGAAATTACTTTACCTCGTTAACGGCTGCTGAAGACGTGGGAGCTGTCATGTTGGGAGCTCCTGCAGCCCCTGGTTGCTTGCCAGAATCAGCAACAGCACCGTTCAAAGCAGCCTTTCCGATAGACTTTTTAGCTTTATCTTTAACTGATACAGATTCTCCACTCTCCTCATCACTAGAAGTCTCTGGAATAGAGCCAGAGCTATGCTTCTTTCTTTTTGATCTACGCTTTATAATGAAACAGGCCTTAGATACCTTCTTCTCCCAGCGCAGAGTATATAAAAAATACACATTAATTATCACCGATAGCAGGATTGCATACACCAAATAAATCATCTTTGGATCCCAGCTATCACTTAAAATTACTCTTTCACCTACTGGAATCTTAAACTCCCTCATATGAATTGGGAGAGTGCTTGATGTCAAATTTCTGTATCTTGTAAGCCAAAAGAATGCCATGAACTGGTCATAGAGAAGTTGAATCTTATATTTAAACCATAAATATAATTTTTGCATTATATACTTTCCTAGTTGATCAAGAAGTAAACCTAAACAATATTTGTAGATCAACATACTAAAAATTGAAAAGAGCAATTGCTTAAAAATCCAAAACACTTTCATGTTTGCTACTCCGACTTGAGTAAGCAATAAGGAGGCAAAAGCACATTTGGAGCTTAGACTGACCTCTGCCGTGAAGGACAACAAAAAGTCCTTCTACAAATACATTAATAGCAAGAGGAAGGGTAAGGACAACCTCCACTCCTTGGTGGACACGGAGGGGAACGTTGTAACAAAGGATAAGGAAAAGGCAGAGATACTTAACACCTTCTTTGCCTCAATTTTTACTAGCAGGACAGAATGTCTTCCAGACAGCTGGCCTCCAGAGCTGGCAGAAGGAGCCAGGGAGCAGCATAGTTTTCCACTGTTCCAAAATGGGGCAGTTAGTGATCTGCTCAGCCGCTTGGATCCTCACAAGTCCATGGGACCAGATGGGATCCATCCTAGGGTGCTGAGAGACCTGGCAGAGGAGCTGGCCAAGCCGCTCTCCATCATTTTTCAGCAGTCCTGGCTCACTGGAGATGTCCCAGAGGACTGGAAGCTGGCCAACGTGGTGCCCATCCACAAGAAGGGCCGGTTGGATGAGCCAGGGAATTATAGGCCTGTCAGCCTGACCTCAGTGCCAGGCAAGATCATGGAACAGGTCATCCTGAGTGCATTAACACAGCACTTAGAGGATGACCAAGGGATCAGGCTCAGCCAGCATGGATTTAGGAAGGGCAGGTCCTGCCTGACCAACCTGATCTCCTTCTATAATCAGGTGACCTGCCTGGTGGATGTGGGGAGGCCTGTGGATGTAGTCTACCAGGACTTCAGCAAGGCCTTTGACACCGTCCCCCATAGCAAACTCCTGGCCAAGCTGTCAGCCCGTGGTTTGGACAGGAGCACACTGCGATGGGTCAGGAACTGGCTGGATGGCCGAACCCAGTGAGTGGTGGTGAATGGTGCCACATCCAGCTGGTGGCCAGTCAGTAGTGGAGTCCCCCAGGGATTGGTGCTGGGCCCCATGCTCTTTAACATCTTTATTGATGATCTGGATGAGGGCATTGAGTTGATCATCAGTTAATTTGCTGACAACACCAAGCTGGGGGCAGGAGTTGATTTCCTGGAGGGTGGAGAGGTTCTGCAGAGGGACCTCGACAGGGTGGACAGATGGGCAGAATCCAACGGCATGAGATTTAACACATCCAAGTGCCGGGTTCTGCACATTGGCCACAACAATCCCCTGCAGTGCTACAGGCTAGGGTCAGAGTGGCTGGAGCGCGACCAGGCAGAGAGGAACCTGGGGGTGCTGGTTGATGGTAGGCTGAACATGAGCCTGCAGTGTGCCCAGGCATCCAGGAGGGCCAATGGCATCCTGGCCTGCATCAGGAACAGTGTGGCCAGCAGGAGCAGGGAGGTCATTCTGCCCCTGTACACTGCACTGGTTAGGCCACACCTCGAGTACTGTGTCCAGTTCTGGGCCCACTCAGTTTAGGAAGGATGTTGACTTGCTGGAGCGTGTCCAGAGAAGGGCAACAAAGTTGGTGAGGGGCTTGGAACACAAGATCTATTAGGAGAGGCTGAGGGAGCTGGGGCTGCTTAGCCTGGAGAAGAGGAGACTCAGGGGTGACCTTATTGCTCTCTACAGCTACATGAAGGGGGGTTGTAGACAGGCAGAGGTTGGTCTCTTCTCCCAGGCAGCCAGCACCAGAACAAGAGGACACAGTCTCAGGCTGCGGCAGGGGAGGTTCAGGCTGGAGGTCAGGAGGAAGTTTTACACAGAGAGAGTGATTGCCCATTGGAATGGGCTGCCCGGGGAGGTGGTGGAGTCACCATCGCTGGAGGTGTTCAGGAGGAGACTTGATGTAATGGGTTGGGGTAAACCCCCTCCCCACCACGGGCAGAAACAACAACTCAGACAAACAGTTTGGAAAAGTGATGGAAAGTTTAAATAGAAAAACAATTTAAAAGCAAACAACAATGAAAGCTTTACAGAGAACCACAAGCACCGTGACAAAGAGAGAAATCCCAGAACATGCCCAAGAACATCCCATCCCCACCTGGGGGTACACCCAAACCCCCCCAGGGCTCTTTCCTCCCCCCCCCCCCAACCCAGCCTTGGCCTGGGCAGGCCCAAGGGAGGCGGCTCACGCCATTTTACCTTGGCAGCAGCTGGGGATGAAAAGAGGAAGTGAAGAACCTGCATGGACATTTATAGGGGAGCAGGGCATTATGGGAATGGAATACCTGGTCTTCTGTGACCACCCCCTGGGCTGGGCCCACCCCTTGGGACCTCCCAGGTGTGATCTGTGCAGTGGCATCCGGGCCAGCACCCAGCCTAAACCACCACACTTGACAGGGTGCTTGGTGTCATGGTTTAGTTGGTTGGGTGGTGTTGGATGATACGTTGGACGCGATGATCTTGAAGGTCTCTTCCAGCCTGGTCTATTCTATTCTATTCTATTCTATTCTATTCTATTCTATTCTATTCTATTCTATTCTAAAAGTGATAAATCAAGCTAATTATTCACAGACCTCACCTTGGGCGCCAAAAATATAAAAATGTGGTGGGTTAAGAGAAGGCCTAGCTCTCCCTCCCCCACAAAAGAAAGAAACCACAGCTAGCTTAGTCGGGGAAGCAAAGCTATATTTACAAGCAATATGGAATGCAGGTTGTATATACACAATATATACAGTATTTACAGTATATATACAGAAATACACAGCAAAGAAAAATACAGGAGCAAAACTCCCTCCGCCGGACAGAGGAGGGTTCCCCCCCTGTACCCCCCTCTCTCCCCCTACCTCCCTTTTTTTCCCAAAAAGGGTTAGAGAGAGAAAAGGCAGTTATTAAGGAAAAGAATTCTTATTAGGCCTCCAAGCGCATGCAGGATTAGTGCTTATCTGGTATTCAAGGTCAAAAGTCCGGCTAGTTGCTCAGAAGCAGACAGGGTGGAAAGGGAGAACAGAGAGGAACTGACAAAAATTCCAACTGCACTAAAACTTAAAGTTGCATTCTACCAATCTACCAATGAAATTCCTTTAGACCTATCTTTGTTTTTCAAAACATTCAGCCAGAGTGTTCCAGCACTGTCCCTTTCTTAAAGGCACAGCCTAAAATGGTCACAGTCACTAACAATTACTTTCAGTAGCATAAATGAACTGCCTTTAGTTCTGTAGCTCAGCAGATGAAATAGCTCATTTAACTCCACACTTCTATGTAAGGTGCATCCCAGAGATGCCATTTTTTTTGAAGAACCACTCACATATGAGACATTGTTGGACAGTTTCTAAAGAATATATTTATGGCTAAATCAGAGAAAAAGCAGAATAAAAAAGTGCACAGAGCAGAAATAAGAAAGTCAGTGTGAAAGCATAAAGATCAAAGAAATTTAGAATGTTTTAGAAGACAAGATGGATCTGAGGCAGATGCCAAGAGCTGAAATGAGGTAAAGAGTAACAAAAATAACAAACAAAAGATTCAAGTTGCTATCTACACCAGCTGTTTAGGTTTCACTCTCTCATTCTCCAATCTAAATTAAGAACAGCAGGCTGTATTTCAAAGGTGTTACATCAATTTACAACAGCTCAAAGAAGAAGTTCTTCACCATGAGAGTGGTGAAGTCCTGGAATGGGTTGACCAGGGAGGTGGTTGAGGCCCCGTCCCTGGAGGTGTTTAAGAGCAGGCTGGATGAGGCTCTGGCCAGCCTGATCTAGTGTGGGGTGTCCCTGCCCAAGGCAGGGGGGTTGGAACTAGATGATCCTTGTGTTCCCTTCTAACCCTGTCTGATACTATGATACTATGAAAGTTCAGACCTGCAAGTCTGCTTGTGAGTTAGGAGAATGAGAAGTGGGGGAGCAAGTCTCTAAGACTTTGTTCACTTTTCTCATTGTTCCATTCTGGTATGCTCACCTGTTTTGTAGTAATCATTGAGGAACCAGCAGTACCATTTTCTGTGTTTCCAGGCATCTAGAGATTTTGGTCTCTTCCTTCACCAGTGTAAAACTTCCTTCTGGTTTAAATAATATTCATTTTGTACTCATGACCTTTGGTTCAAACAAGCAAAACATATTTTTGCCCTGGAGAGTTAAAAAAAAAATAATTAGAAATGTCTATAGGATAAAATTTGGCAATATGGCCACTGGTTTTAAGTGTTATATGTATGCAGAGTCCTTCTGGTACAGGAAATATATGATTCCCTAATTTGTATTTGCATGGGAAATTGCAACACAAGTGGGAATAAGAACAATTACAGATCCTTGTTAATTAAAGTTCTAAAAATGAGTTATGCAAATAAATCTCAAAAGACTTTTTAAGCTCTTTCCAAGATTTTTTTACAGTTTTTAATGAAATTTTTAAAAATTACTATCTATATTAAAGGCAGAACATTAAAATAATTCAGCATATGTATCATCATACCAACAAGATAATAACTCACTTTGCTCTGGTGTGGAAAAATAAAACATTTTATTGGAATACGAGCTCAAGATATTCTTGACTCTATGTTACACTCCACACAGTAGGCAGATAGATTAAAAACTTGTTAAGTTTCATGGTCAGCTAGGAAATATCAGCAATAAAGATTGAAATCATGACAGTTTTGACCAAAAAAAATAGCTAATTGACCATCAATGTTAGACTTCTCTGCAGTAATTAGCAATTGCATGCAGACTTGTTTAGGGAAAAGACCCTCCAAAGTAGACAGTTTGACGCCACAGAAACTTTGTTACTCCTACTAGTTCTACTTTCCAACTAGAACATTGCCTTTTTTCAAATAACGAAAGAAAAGTACTTATTTAGAAGGAAGTAGATTAAGTCTTCATGAACTAGTCCCTTCACAAATAAAATGCCAAACCCAGTTATGATCCATTGATTGCTGAGACCATTGGCAGCACAAGTAAATAAGAAGGAATACCTTCTTGTATCAGCTAACAAATTGTTCCATTGCAAAGACCATTATATCCCAAGGGGGGAGGGAAAAAAAGGCATAATTTGACAAGCATTCTGCTTTCTTATCTCTGTTGTTTAAAGCACAGAGTCACACTCACCCTTGGAGCAGTAAACCAGTGAGAATGGCCTCCACAGAAATGCAATTGTTATTTTAATTCTACATTTACAAGACAATAAAATGCCAAGTCAGCAGTGGCCATTTCCTTTTTTGATTGTTACCTATCAGCTTATTGTTGCTTTATCACATGGCCTCCAGTTTCATTAAAAACTGTGGCCGGTTGACGTTGTCCCCTTAAGAAAGGGAATATGGTGGATGGAAGTTGGTAAACGGAAAGAATAATCTAAACTAATTTCATTGGAAGAGTGGGAGGAAGCACCTTCTGAACTGGGACAGCAGGAAGGTATACTGGGCTTTCCAGCATTTTTCTGCAGTCTTGCTTCCGCCTATTCTTCAGGCAGCAGCTTTCTGTGCTGGGTTTTCTGCCAAGGCTTCGGCCTTGAAGCCAATAAGCTACCAGGCCTGTATTAACTCCTTTCCAATTAACACGAAACTGCCTCTAACTTTTTTTTTTCTCTCTCTCTTTTCTAACCTGCTCTGGGGAAAGGGGGAGAGAGGGGGGAGAGCGGAGGTGGGGAACCCCTCGGCAAGGGGGGGATTACTCCCATTTCTGTGTTACTTTATTGTATATCTTTGTATATATTGTAAATATTGTAAATTTGTATATATATTCCCCTGCATATCCTACATTGCTTTGTAAATATAAAGCTCCACTGCTTTGATAATTCAGCTTGTGAGTATTTTTTTCCTTTTCCCTTCCATTTTTCTTTCCCTTTACTTTACAGGGGGGAGGAAAGAGGCCTCTTGGCCTTACCCTTCCAACCCACCACATTTTTTTTTTCTTGGCGTACCCAACGTGCGGCAGATAATTAGTTTAATTTATTACTTGATTGATTTAGTGTTTTCCAGCTGAATTAGCAAACATGAAGGAGGTGTGGTTTGTGGAGCGATTATTCTTTTCAATTTTTGGGGCTCTGGTTTACAGATATTGTTTGGGTTTGATTTTGGATTACCTGGGTAAATATTTGGTGCAGACAAGTTATATGTGGGTTATGTATAGAGTTAGACTATGGTATGGAAAATGTATTAATTTCTTATGGCCAGTGAGATACAGAAATGTTACCTCCACCACTCTCCCAATTGAGATAAAGGGTTTTAAGATTCCGCCTGAGGAGAGAGTAACTTTAGGTGATGCCTGGGATCCAAAGGTGATTTATTTGGTGTGTATAATCCTGCTCTCAGTGGTAATTAATGTGTATTCCCTGTATTCCTTGTGGCGAGAGAGAAAGGTGTCCAGAGCTTGTTTTGTTATTAAAACTAGATCAAAAAGAAAACGCCGTGGCTTTCGATCAGTCCCAGAGTCATCTAGTGAGGAGGAATGTGCAGAATCTGTGTCAGTTAAAAAGAGGGCTAAAAAGTTAATTGGTAAGGCTGCTCTAAATGATTTTACTGCTGATTCCAGCAAGCTGCCAAGGGCGGCGGCTGGTATCAACATGGCACCTACTCCTTCTCCTCCTCCTTCTTCTCCATCGGCCATTAATGGAGCAACATCACTTCCGCCCAATCCCTCGGTGGGACCGGAAGTCACTGCCCCACCAGATGATTTATCTCAGGACCTGTCAGCTTCCATTAAGGTGGCTGTAAATACAAACACAGCTCCAGATAAGGTGGCTGTTTTAAAGACTAGAGGTGGAAAGACCAAAGATGGAGAAGAAGAGATGGAGACTGATCCTGGTGAGGGGCCCTCTACTCTAAAAGATCCTGCTGAGGAGGAAGAGAAGGTTTGTTTTAAAGATCTAGCTAACCTAGTGAGATCAAAGCAGGATACAGATGAAGTTAGGAAAGCAGCTGGCAAAGGTGGTTCTCAGCTTAAAGAGATCCTTAGGAGAATGACAGCAGGATTCTATGGACAAAGAATTCAGGGAGATGAAGACGAAGATGATATTTCAGAGTGTTCTTCTCCCCGCGAGGATTTATGAAATGTCCGTAAAGATTTCACCAGGGCAGATAAGGAGCCAGTTCTAGCTTGGCTTAGTAGGTGTTATGATACAGGTGCTCCAGCTCTAACAGTTGGAGACAAGTCAGCAGCTCAGTTAGGAACTCTCTCGAGGGATAATGGAATAGATAGACATCTAGGTAGAGCTCTCGGTAAGGTTAATCTGCGGATGCGCCTTTTAATGGCGGTTGCCCTGAGATACCCTTCCCGAGATGATCTTCTATGGAACCCTAAACCCTGGACTACCATAGATGAGAGAATTAAGCGCTTGAGAGAATTTGCTGTTAGAGAGCTACTCTATGGTGAACATGAAACTCTGAATCCTGATGACATTCCTGTGGGTATTGGTCTTGCTAAAAAGATCATCAAACTTGCTCCTTCCAATTATGCAAACATTCTGGCAAGCAGAATTGTGTCAAGAAATTATGGTGGAGCTTCTCCCACGGTTGGCCAATTCAGTGATCAAATGAGACAATTGGAGGATAGCATGACACGTGGTTCTTTGGTTTCAGCCATTGAAACTCTGTCTGGAAAAATTGAGAGTTGCATGAAGGATCTGAAAGATTCCATATACCAATTGGCACAGAAGGATAATTTCAATTCTTCCTCCAGGTGGATGCAAGTTTCATCTGTGAGGAATACACGTCCTCCAAGGAGGTCATTCCAAAACAGGTCATTCCAAAACAGATCATTCCAAAACAGACGACCAAGGCAATCACGTAGAACTATTTGGATAACTCTGCGTGATCAGTTTGGTGAGAACATGAACCGCTGGGATGGCCAACCAACTTCTAAACTTTTCAGGAGACTGAGGGAATTGCAAAGTGGCAGAACCCGAAGTAGCAATACCAGAAGGGTAGCCGTTACTTCCACAGTTCCCCAGAACGACTCTTATGGCTCCAACAGTGGTTCCAGTTATAACATGCAAAGTTATAACCCTGCAAACTATGTGCAATGAACATGTGCGCATGTTCCTCATAACTAGGGGTGCCCTGCCTCCCGCCAGGGGGAGGAGAGGGATAACAGAGATAATAGAATCTATTGGGATGTGTACATCCAGTGGCCTGGCACTTCACAATTTCGGAAGTACAGGGCCTAGGTTGACACAGGAGATTAGTGCACCATAATGCCATCAAATTATCAGGGATCAGAGTCTATAACTATTCTGGGAGTCACTGGTGGATCTGAAGAGTTAAGTAAGGTAGAGGTTAATATAAGTTTAACTGGGAAACAATGGAGGAAGCATACAGTTGTGACCGGACCTGACGCACCTTGTATTTTGGGAATTGATTTTCTGAGAGAAGGGCGTTTCAAAGACCCTAGAGGTTACAAATGGGCTTTTGGAGCAGCTTCTATAGAAATTGATGGACAAAAATTGAAGCTGTCTGCTAGACCTGAGCTTTCTGATGAATCTGCAGTTGTGGGACAACACAAGATACAGGACATTAAATTGCCGGTTGCTTCTCAGACTGTACATCACAGACAATACAGAACCAACCGTGACTCTTTGTTGCCCATTCAGAATCTGATTCGTCAGTTGGAGAGTCAGAAAGTCGTCAGCAAAACTCATTCACCTTTCAACAGTCCAGTGTGGCCTGTGCGGAAGCAGAATGGAGACTGGCGTCTGACGGTGGACTACCGAGCCCTAAATGAAGCGACACCACCTATGAGCGCAGCAGCGCCAGACGTGATGGAGCTACAGTATGAGCTGGAATCCAAAGAGGCGAAATGGTACGCTACCATAGACATTGCTAATGCATTTTTCTCTATTCCCATAGCAGAGGAATGCAGGCCTCAGTTTGCTTTCACCTGGAGAGGAATCAAGTACACTTTCAACAGACTGCCAATGGGCTGGATCCACAGCTCAAGCATCTGTCATGCAGTGATCCACGATGCTCTGGAGAAAGGCGGTGCTCCAGAACACATCCAGTTCATCGATGATATCATCGTCTGGGGTAAAATTGCTGAGGAAGTCATCGAGAAAGGGAACAAAATCATTGACATTCTTCTGAATGCAGGTTTTGCCATCAAACGAGACAAGGTGAAAGCACCTACCACAGAGATTCAGTTTCTGGGAGTGCGGTGGCAGGATGGACGCCGACACATTCCAGTGGATGTGGCAAACAGAGTCTCCACCATGGCAAATCCCACAAACAAGCAAGAGACCCTACGTTTCTTGGGGATAGTGGGACTTTGGAGACTGCACATTCCTGGGTACAGTCAGATTGTGAAACCTCTGTATGATGTGACTCGAAAGAGAAACCATTTCCACTGGGGACCTGAACAACAAGCAGCCTTTGACCAGATAAAGCAAGAGGTAATTCAAGCAATGGGTCTGGGACCTGTCCGAGATGGTCCAGACATTAAGAACATTTTGTACACGGCTGCAAGTGACAATGGTCCAACCTGGTGCTTGTGGCAAAAAACTCCAGGTGAGACACGTGGACGACCTCTTGGTTTCTGGAGTCGAGGTTACAGAGGTTCAGAGGCTAATTATACTCCAACAGAGAAAGAAATTTTAGCTGCCTATGAAGGAGTGAAAGCATCTTCTGAAGTGATTGGAACTGAATCACAACTTCTCTTAGCTCCCAGATTACCAGTTTTGAATTGGATGTTCAAAGACAAAGGCTCCACACCACATCATGCCACAGACTCCACATGGTCTAAGTGGATGGCTCTGATAACACAGAGAGCTTGAATGGGAAATCCTGAATGGCCTGGTCTAGTGGAGGTGATCTCAAGTTGGCCTGAAGGTATCAACTGTGCTAAACCTCCAGAGGGGAAAGTAACTCGTGCTGAGGAAGCTCCTCCTTACAATGACCTTTCTGATGATGAAAAGAAATATGCTTTGTTCACAGACGGTTCCTGTGGTCTTGTTGGAAACAAGCGAAGGTGGAAGTCTGCAGTGTGGAGTCCAACACGCCGAGTTACAGAGGGGAAAGATGGAGAAGGAGAATCCAGTCAGTTTGCAGAGGTAAAAGCTGTCCAGCTAGCTCTCGACGTGGCTGAACGTGAGAGATGGCCAATGCTTTATCTCTACACCGACTCATGGATGGTAGCCAATGCTCTATGGGGTTGGCTAAAGAACTGAAAGAAGAGTGGTTGGCAGAGAAAAGGAAAACCCATTTGGGCAGCCAACCTATGGCAGGACATTTCCGATCGAATCGAGAGAATTCCAGTGAAAGTGAGACACATCGATGCTCACTTTCCTAAGAGCAAAGCTACTGAGGAACAGCAACACAACCATCAGGCAGATCTAGCTGCAAGAGTTTCTCAAGTAGACATGGACTCTAGTCTTGATCTCGACTGGAAACACCGAGGTGAGATATTGTTAGCTTGGTGGGCTCACGATTCATCAGGACATCAAGGCAGAGATGCAACATACCAATGGGCTCGTGACAGATCCATAGACATTTCCATGGATGCTATCACACAAGTCATCCATGACTGTGACATTTGTGCTGCTATTAAGCAGGCAAAACGACTTAAGCCCTTGTGGTATGGTGACAGATGGTCCAAGTACAAGTATGGTGAAGCTTGGCAGATTGACTACATCACTCTACCACGTTCTCGTTCTGGTAAGCAGTACGTGCTTACTATGGTAGAGGCAAACACTGGATGGTTGGAAACTTATCCAGTTCCGCATGCAACTGCACACAACACCATTCTCAGTCTGGAGAGACAGATCCTGTGGAGACACGGAACTCCAGAGAGGATTGAGTCAGACAACGGAACTCATTTCAAGAACAACCTTGCAAAGAACTGGGCAAAAGAGCACGGTATTGAGTGGATATTCCATATTCCCTACTATGCACCAGCTTCAGGGAAGATTGAACGCTACAACGGTTTGTTGAAGACCACTCTCAAAGCCATGGGAGGTGGATCTTTGAAAAACTGGGAAAAACATTTAGCACAAGCAACCTGGCTGGTAAACAGTAGAGGTTCAGTGAACTGAGCTGGGCCTGCACATTCAGATTTGCTACAGAAAGTAGAAGGTGATAGAGTTCCTGTTGTTAGAGAAAAGAATCTGTTAGGTAAAACTGTTTGGGTATTTTCACCCTCAGGAGAGGCTAAACCTGTCCGAGGGGTGGTTTCCGCTGAAGGTCCGGTTCACACTTATTGGGTAATGCAAGAGAATGGTGAAATTCAGTGTATTCCACAGAGAAATTTAACTTCTGCTGAAAGAGGTTAATTTCAAACTGTTGTACAGCTAAATCACGTCCAGAGGAAGAATCAACAAGGAATCTACGGTGCACGAACCCTGAGATCCCTGAAAGCCCTGAGTCAACTAAGGGACCCTAAGAATCCCTGTTTCCTTTTTCTTTGCTTCGCCGGCGACGAAATGAACTGTTTTCCATTTTTCTCATTTTCTGATTTTCTTGGAGTTTTGAATCATCTACATCTGAGCATAGCCGGAATGGACTATGAACTTTACTCACGAACTGCAAATATCGTTTTGGATTGGATGGACAGTATGGACGGCCAATGAAATTTTTTAGAAGGGGTGGACTGTGGCCGGTTGACGTTGTCCCCTTAAGCAAGGGAATATGGTGGACGGAAGTTGGTAAACAGAAAGAATAATCTAAACTAATTTCATTGGAAGAGTGGGAGGAAGCACCTTCTGAACTGGGACAGCAGGAAGGTATACTGGGCTTTCCAGCATTTTTCTGCAGTCTTGCTTCCGCCTATTCTTCAGGCAGCAGCTTTCTCTGCTGGGCTTTCTGCCAAGGCTTCGGCCTTGAAGCCAATAAGCTACCAGGCCTGTATTAACTCCTTTCCAATTAACACGAAACTGCCTCTAACTTTTTTTTTTCTCTCTCTCTTTTCTAACCTGCTCTGGGGAAAGGGGGAGAGAGGGGGGAGAGCGGAGGTGGGGAACCCCTATGCAAGGGGGGATTACTCTCATTTCTGTGTTACTTTATTGTATATCTTTGTATATATTGTAAATATTGTAAATTTGTATATATATTCCCCTGCATATCCTACATTGCTTTGTAAATATAAAGCTCCACTGCTTTGCTAATTCAGCTTGTGAGTTTTTTTTTCCTTTTCCCTTCAGTTTTTCTTTCCCTTTACTTTACAGGGGGGAGGGAAAAGGCCTCTTGGCCTTACCCTTCCAACCCACCACAAAACAAAACAAAACAAAGAAAACCAACAACAAAAAGCCCAAAACAATACACATACAACAAGAAGCCTACACATCAACAGCTAAAGGGAAGTAATTCATCCCATAATTGCCCTGGCCTCAAACAAGCCATGAAGTAGTGCACACAATAAAGGCAACCTGTCCTCTTTTAAAGAGAAGTTCAAACAGCTGCCTTGAGTTTTCTATTGCATATTGTGCTGGGTTGAGGCAGCCTCCTTCCCCACCCCTGGCAACAATAAACACTCAGACAAACGGATTGCAAAAGTGATGGAAAGTTTAAATAGAGAGCAGTGAACTTTTACAGAAAAGCAGAAGCACAGTGACAAGAAAAAATTCCCAAACAGACCCAGAGAGATCCCATCCCTACCTGAGGGTACACCCAAGACCCCCAGGGCTCCTTCTTCCCCCTCCCACTGCTAGGCTAGTCTCAGCTGGCCAGATCTGAGACTGCCCATCCCCCTGTGGCCTTGGGCCTAGCCAGGCCCAAAGCCAGGAGACATCTCCCCAGTTACCGGCTGACAGAGGAGGAAGAAAAGAGATAGTGCTAGACTCCGCACTGGATCTTATAGTGGTGCAAAGGATTGTGGTAGGAAATACTACATAATTTCCTGTGTCCACCCCTGGGCTGGACTTTTGGACACAGGAAGTAAACATTGCAGGGGGCACCCAGCTCAAACTGCAACACATATTCAAAGTGATAATGTATGAAATTATTAACTTCTGCATTGGGGTTTATGGCATTAAGAATCCCCCATCTAGCAAACTAACGATGTGGCTGGTTTTAAGGATTGCTTTGTTAGAGACTTCTGGGTCAATTGGGCTTTCAAAAAGAGCTTGGATAATTGAAACATTTCTGAAGCTAACTTAATTGAAGACTGATGGTGTCTGACATCAGAAATGCCCATTTTCCTTTCTTTGCATGTCATTCCCCATGTTGATTTGTAAGGATACCTAAGGGTTATATGCCAAGCTACCCAGGGGAGAGACTTTTTGGTTGTTTGACAGCTAGTGTAGCTCAGCTATAAGCCAGTGAGTAGCACAATTCGTGAGGGGTTTGATCCCAAACCTGTTAGAGTTAATGAGGGTATTTCCTTTGATTTTATTAGTTTGGATCAGAACTGCACCAAGTATCACTGCAACTGTATCTTGAACATGCCCAAAGGAGCATGCATTTGGCTTTCTAAGGCTGCTCATCTGTTTCACAAATAAACCAGTTTCTGCAACTCTTCTTCCCTTTGAAGTATAAATAAATTTTTTGTGCTTATCTTGCCCCCTCCCACCAACCCACACAAATGTTATCTTAGTATTCAAAGCTGTTGACCTCTTCTTTGCTCCTCCTCCACTGTGTGACCGTTTGAGGCTGTTCCCTTAAGAAAGGGAATATGGTAGTCGGATGTCTGTAAACGAAAGACGGATCTAAACTAATTTCATTGGTAGATTGGGGGGAAGCACCTTTTCAACTGGGAGTACAGCAGAGTATCCTGGGTATTCCTGCACTTTTCTAGTCAGTCTGTCTTCCCCCTCCTTCGGTGGCTTGCAGCTCGCAGTTTCTGGGCTTTTGGCCAGGCTTGACCTTGAAACTGATAAACTGCAAGGCCTGTATTAACCGCCTTCTAATTAACACATAACAACTGCTTTTAATTTTTTTTCTCTTTTCTCTCTTTCTAACCCTCTCTGGGGAAAGGGGGAGAGAAGGGGGAGCAGAGGTGGGGAACCCCCTCAGCAGAGAGGGGAACTCTCATTTCAGTGCTACATTGTTGTATATTTCTGTATATATTGTAAATACTGTAAATTCTGTATATATTTCCCTGCATTTCCCTAAACTGCTTTGTAAATATACAGCACCCACTGCTTTGCTAATTCAGCTGTGAGTTTTTTTTCTTTCCCTTCAATTTTTTTTTTCCTTCACTTTCCGGGGGGAGGAGAAGGCCCGGCCTTTCCCTTCCAACCCTACGACACACTGTCACAGTTCTTTCCCCAAAGGATTTGAAATCATTAAAGAGAAAACAAAAGGTTTTCCTCTCCCAGATCAAGATTTTTCTGTCAGCCTTTTCTCCTTGTGTCACACAGCACAGCTCTCTACAGAGATTTCTGGCTTCCCAGCATCTGTGCAAAGCTTCATGTAGAAATGTGCTTTATCACCATTTTTCATCTTTTGTGCAAAGGCACTAAACTGATAAAGTGTCAGAAAGTTTATCAGCTGAGTTGGCCCAGTAAGGACAGCATCACCCCAGCCACCAAAATTTGAACAGCCCATCACCAGTCCTACAAAGGGCCATAAATGCCTCGCACAACTTCCAAAATCTTCAGTCAGGAATTAAGTGTGATATTAGAGGTGCCTTACATAACTTAAGGGAGACTGCCAGTATGAAAATGTGTTTTAAATTCCATTGCTTTGGGGTAATCATGTGTCCTCAGTTTCCACTTTTATTGTAATCTCAGTTCTGTCTGAAAGTTTAATATTCTCTGTTTTCCACCTGTAAAGCATCTTCTCTTCTAACTTAGAAATTAAACAGTTTGGGACTTTTAATTCCACCTAGTGAATGAAGTCCTACACTTTGCTGACCCACGAATAATATCCAATGCCAATTAAATTAATCTTGTCTATAATCGTCTGAATACTTCAGAACAAATCACTTTCCATTAGGTTAGGTTTCAATCACATATCTGCAAAAAATTCTTAAAGTGTCACTTGAAGGAAAACAGAGCATCTGCTTTATTCTGGTATTATTATCAATGATATTCTTTCATAGTTTCATAGTTTCATTCAGGGTTGGAAGGGACCACAAGGATCATCTAGTTCCAACCCCCCTGCCATGGGCAGGGACACCCCACACTAGATCAGGCTGGACAGAGTCTCATCCAGCCTGCTCTTAAACACCTCCAGGGACGGGGCCTCGACCACCTCCCTGGACAACACATTACAGGGTTTCACCACTCTCATGGTGAAGAACCTCCTCCTCACATCTAGCCTGAATCTCCCCACCTCCAGCTTCATTCCATTCCCCCTAGTCCTATCACTACCTGAGATCCTGAGAAGTCCTTCCCCAGCCTTCCTGTAGGCCCCCTTCAGATACTGGAAGGCCACAATTAGGTCACCTCGGAGCCTTCTCTTCTGCAGACTGAACAGCCCCAACTCCTTCAGTCTGTCCTCATAGGAGAGGTGCTCCAGCCCTCTGATCATCCTTGTGGCCCTTCTCTGGACACGCTCCAGCACCTCCACATCCCTCTTGTAATAGGGGCTCCAGAACTGGACACAGTACTCCAGGTGGGGTCTCACCAGGGCTGAGTAGAGGGGGAGGATCACCTCCCTCGACCTGCTAGCCACACTTCTCCTGATGCAGCCCAGGATCTGATTGGCTTTGCGGGCTGCAAGTGCACATTGAGAGCTCATGTTGAGCTTTTGTCCACCAGCACCCCCAAGTCTCTCTCCTCAGGGCTACTTTCCAGCCAGTCACTGCCCAGCCTGTATTTGTGCCTGGGATTGCCTCGACCCAGATGCAGGACCCTGCACTTGCTCTTATTGAACTTCATGAGGTTGGCTTGTGCCCACCTCTCCAGCCTGTCAAGGTCCCTCTGGATGGCCTCCCTTCCCTCCAGCGTGTCTGCTGCACCACACAGCTTGGTGGCATCAGCAAACTTGCTGAGGGTGCACTCAATGCCACTGTCCATGTCACCGACAAAGATGTTGAACAAGCCAGGTCCCAGGACTGATCCCTGAGGGACTCCGCTTGTCACTGGCCTCCACTGGGACATGGAGCCATGGACAGTCACTCTTTGGGTGTGGCCATCAAGCCAGTTCCTTATCCATCTAGTGGTCCACCCATCAAACCCATGTGTCACCAGTTTGGAGACCAGGATGTGGTGCGGGAAAGTGTCAAAGGCTTTGCTCAGGTCCAGGTAAATGACATCAGTTGCTTGACCCTCATCTATTAATTTTGTCACCTGCTCATAGAAGGCCACCAGGTTGGTCAGGCAGGATTTGCCCTTGGCAAAGCCATGCTGACTGTTCCCAATTACCTCTTCACTCTTCTTTTGAGCGAGTAGTGACTCCAGGAGGATCTGCTCCATGATCTTTCCAGGCACAGAGGTGAGACTGACTGGCCTGTAGTTCCCTGGTTCCTCCTTCTTACCCTTTTTGAAGATGGGGGCAATGTTTCCCCTTTTCCAGTGTGTGGGGACTTCCCCAGATTGCCATGACTTTTGAAATATAATAGAGAGGGGTTTAGCAACCTCCTCTGCCAGTTCTCTCAGTACCCGTGGGTGTATCCCGTCGGGTCCCATGGACTTGAACACTTTCAGGTTCTTCAGATGATCACGAACCTGATCTGCACTTACAATGGGCAGTTCTTCCTCCCCGTCACTGGCATTGACTTCCATAACATCAGGAGTGTGGCTAGAGGCCCTTGCAGTGAAGACTGAGGTAAAGAAGTTATTAAGTACCTCAGCCTTTTCCTCATCACTTGTGACCATGTCACCATTTTCCTTTCTGAGGGGCCCACACCTTCCCTAGTCTTCTTCTTCCCATTAATATACCTGTAAAAGTTCTTAGTGTTCCCTTTAATCTCCTGGCTAGATTCAATTCAAACTCTGCTTTGGCTTTCCTAACCAGGACTCTTGCTGCTCGGGCAGCTTCCTTATATTCCCCTGTTCTACCTGTCCTTCTCTCCACTTCCTGTAGAGTTTCCTTTTAAGTAATAGTGTGTCCAGTAGCTCCTTGCCCATCCAGGCAGGCCTCCTAGCATTCTTACCTGCTTTTCTCTTTGTTGGTACACAGAGCTCCTGGACACAGAGGAGGTGGTCCTTGAATACTGACCAGCTGTCCTGGCTCCCTCTTCCCTCCAGGGCTTTGTCCCACGACACTTTGGCTAGCAGATCCCTGAAGCGATCAAAATCTGCACGCCTAAAGTCTAGGGTCGCGAGCTTGGAATACTTCCTCCTGATTGCCCTGAGGATGTTAAATTCAACTGCTTCATGGTCACTGCAGCCAAGGCCGTCTATGAGCCTCACATTGCTGCACCACATCCTGGTCTCCAAACTGGTGACACATGGGTTTGATGGGTGGGCCACTAGATGGATAAGGAACTGGCTTGATGGCCGCACCCAAAGAGTGACTGTCCATGGCTCCATGTCCCAGTGGAGGCCAGTGACAAGCGGAGTCCCTCAGGGATCAGTCCTGGGACCTGGCTTGTTCAACATCTTTGTGGGTGACATGGACAGTGGCATTGAGTGCACCCTCAGCAAGTTTGCTGATGCCACCAAGCTGTGTGGTGCAGCAGACACGCTGGAGGGAAGGGAGGCCATCCAGAGGGACCTTGACAGGCTGGAGAGGTGGGCACAAGCCAACCTCATGAAGTTCAATAAGAGCAAGTGCAGGGTCCTGCATCTGGGTGGAGGCAATCCCAGGCACAAATCCAGGCTGGGCAGTGACTGGCTGGAAAGTAGCCCTGAGGAGAGAGACTTGGGGGTGCTGGTGGACAAAAAGCTCAACATGAGCTCCCAATGTGCACTTGCAGCCCGCAAGGCCAATCAGATCCTGGGCTGCATCAGGAGAAGTGTGGCTAGCAGGTCGAGGGAGGTGATCCTCCCCCTCTACTCAGCCCTGGTGAGACCCCACCTGGAGTACTGTGTCCAGTTCTGGAGCCCCTATTACAAGAGGGATGTGGAGGTGCTGGAACGTGTCCAGAGAAGGGCCACAAGGATGATCAGAGGGCTGGAGCACCTCTCCTATGAGGACAGACTGAAGGAGTTGGGGCTGTTCAGTCTGCAGAAGAGAAGGCTCCGAGGTGACCTAATTGTGGCCTTCCAGTATCTGAAGGGGGCCTACAGGAAGGCTGGGGAGGGACTTCTCAGGATGTCGGGTAGTGATAGGACTAGGGGGAATGGAATGAAGCTGGAGGTGGGGAGATTCAGGCTGGATGTGAGGAGGAGGTTCTTCACCATGAGAGTGGTGAGACCCTGGAATGGGTTGTCCAGGGAGGTGGTCGAGGCCCCGTCCCTGGGGGTGTTTAAGAGCAGGCTGGATGAGGCTCTGTCCAGCCTGATCTAGTGTGGGGTTTCCCTGCCCATGGCAGGGGGGTTGGAACTAGATGATCCTTGTGGTCCCTTCCAACCCTGAATGAAACTATGAAACTATGAAACTATAATGGGTTGGGGCAAACCCCCTCCCCACCACGGGCAGAAACAACGACTCAGACAAAGGGATTGCAAAAGTGATGGAAAGTTTAAATAGAAAAACAATTTAAAAACAAACAACTATGAAAGCTTTACAGAGAACCACAAGCACCGTGACAAAGAGAGAGATCCCAGAAACATACTCAAGAACATCCCATCCCCACCTGGGGGTACACCCAAACCCCCCCAGGGCTCTTTCCTCCCCCCCCAACCCAGCCTTGGGCCTGGGCAGGCCCAAGGGAGGTGGCTCACACCATTTTACCTAGGGTGCAGCTGGGGACAAAAGAGAGAGTGGAGACCCCGCATGGGCATTTTATAGGGGAGCAGGGCATTATGGGATTGAATACCTGCCTGTGACCACCCCCTGGGCTGGGCCCACCCGTAGGGACCTCCCAGGTGTGTTCTGTGCAGTGGCAGCCGGGCCAGCACCCAGCCTAAACCGCCACAATTGCTTACGAGCCCTTCCCTGTTGGTGAGAACAAGGTCCAGCATAGCACCATTTCTTGTTGGTTCCTCTACCATTTGGAGGAGGAAGTTGTCTTCTATGCAGTCCAGGAACATCCTGGATTGCTGGTGCCTTGCTGTGTTGTCCCTCCAGCAGATGTCCGGGTGGTTGAAATCACCCATGAGGACCAGGGCTTGTGACCTGGAAGCCGCTTCTATTTGCTTATGGAGGGCCTCATCTGCTTGGATCTGCTGGTCAGGTGGCCTGTAGGAGACCCCCACAGTAATAGCTCCTTCCCCTGTCCTGCCTTTAATTTTAACCCATACGCTCTCAACTAGCTCATCATCCCTCCCCAGTTGGAGCTCCACTGATTCCAACTGGCTATTGACATAGAGGGCAACACCTCCTCCTCTCCTTCCCTGCCTATCCTTCCTAAAGAGTTTATACCCATCTATGCCTACATTCCAGTCATGGGATTCATCCCACCAAGTTTCAGTAACAGCCACTATGTCGTGGCATCCCAGCAGCACAGTGGCCCTTAACTCATCCTGTTTGTTGCCCAAGCTGCACGCATTCGCATAGAAGCACTTCAGCTGGGCTGGCCCTGTCCTCCTCTTGTGCCAAATCCCCTCGATTTCCACAGAATGTCCTGGTGGATCATTCGTGGCTTCCCTCAGGGCAGCAAGTTGAGAGCCCTTACCAGCTCTCCTTCTCTCTACTGCTGGTGAGCTGCCCTTCTGTTTGTCACCAGCCAGCAGGAGACTATGAACCCCTTCCCCCTTCAAATCTAGTTTAAAGCCCTATCAATGAGCCCTGCCAATTCCTGCCCCAGGATTCTTATCCCCCTCTGGGACAAGTGTGTCCCATGAGTTGTTTTCAGCTCAGTGCCTTGAAAGCCAATCCATGATTGTGGAACCCAAAGCCCTTTCGATGGCACCAGCCCCTGAGCCATGAATTGATCTGTCGGCCCTTCCTCAGTGTGTCCTCATCCATTGCTGACGTTAGAGGGATGGCAGAGAACACGACTTGAGCCCCTGATCCCTTTAGCATTTGCCCTAAGGTTCTGAAGTCTTTTTTAATAGATTGTGAGCCTCTCATTGTTACATCGTCACTGCCCACCTGAAAGACCAGCAGTGGGTAGTAGTCTGAAGGACTCACGAGGTTGGGAATTCTATCTACAACGTCTTTAACTTGGGCACCAGGGAGGCAGCTGACCGCTCTATGATATTGGTCTGGTCTGCATATTGGGCCCTCCGTTCCCCTCAGTAGGGAGTCTCCTATGACGATGACCCTGCGAGGTTTCTTTTCTGGGTAAGTTTTGATGGCTGGCCTGAGGCAACCTGTCATTGGTGCAGCTTCTGACCTTCTTGAGTCCTCGGCCTTACCAATGACCAGTTCCTCCTGCACGTCCTTCCTCCTGAAGGAATACACAAATTATTTGCCACATTCAGGTAGCCTGTATACTTAAATAAACATAAGCTAAGACTAACCTCTGGGGTAGAATGTGTCCTTGATGCTAATGCTCTCTTACTCTAGCACAAGAGCTGAAGGAGTCTCTAGGCACTAGCCTAATATGAAGATTACTTAAAGTGTATTTGACAGAGAAATAACCCACTTAAATTGCTTAATAAAGATTTTATTGATGAATACACTTTTACATTCTTTGCTAGTCCAGACTTCTCTTCAGTGAACAGCTGAAAACAGTGCATTACTCTGGCTGACATAATTGCATGAAATTTTTTCCTCGGAGATTTAAATGATATGAACTTAAGGGCAATTAGAAAAACTTAAGACATATTGCTTCAAACATTTACACTTGAAATGGTATAATGTATGGAAGAGGCTACAGAAGAAGCAACACAGTCATATTGGTACTCTTGCTTCCTTGCTCCAGGGGTTGTACCACTTCAACCTGACAAGTGAAAACTTACATGCTCATGACCCAGAGCCATCTGAGGAAGAACTACATACAGAATGAGCCTAATTGTCTGTGTGAAGCAGGTAGGGACATTTGCAAATATAAACTGAACTGTGCTGAAGGTAGTAGTAGAGTTGTAACATTCTATAAATTACTTTCGCTAGTCTGGCTCACCACCCCTCACAAAGCTTTCAGCTTGATTCGACAGGGCTCTAAGCAACCAGGGAAGAAAATTTCTTTTAAAGAAATTTAATGCAGCAGAACTGATTAACTGGGGAACAGCCTTCAAACAGGCAGCTGAGAGAATGTTCTCAGCAAGCCAAACAGCCCTGTTATGTTGGTTTTATTAATTAACATCTGGATTCCTGCCTCTAAACTGGGTCCCCTTCTTTACTGCTCTAATGCCATGTTTTCACCACTTTTACTCTGAAATGTACCCCAAGAATGAGAGATTAAATCCTTTGGCTGTTCAGCTTCTGAAACACAAGTCAATCTGCTCTAAGCAATGTACAGCAACACAGCTCTAGTGGTCACAGCAAACCTCATTTTCTTGCAGGGACTATGTGAAGAATGGCAAAAGGGAAGAGACCAAGTCCTAAACTAAAGAAGGAAAAATAATTAGTGGAGAATGAAGGGTGTATAGGAGACAGCTTTTGACTGAAGAAACATTCTTCATCATCAGGAGAACTTGGGCAGGCATACCAGGGCAGCATTATCTCTATGGGTTAGGCTGATGCTAAACTTGAAAAAATAGCATTTTTTATGGTTGTGGTTTTGAAAAGAAAGAAGAAAAAAAAAACACAAACAAAAGCACAAAGAAAACAAACAAACACAAAGAACAAACCACAAACAAATGAAACAAGAAACCCACAAAAACTTTACAAATATATAACAATTCTGACCACTGCATACTGCTGTTTCAACAATTTCTTTGCAGTCTGCAAAACTGCAGGCTTTGATCTACTTAAAGTATGATCTTAAAAGAGACTACGCAACAGGTTTAAAGAACACATAGCAGAAACTATACTTGTAATGAAAGACAACAACTTAATCAGAACAGGTTAGAAAGATTTGCATTTCTCCAGCTTCACAGTTGCTGCTCCTTACAATATGCTGCTGCTTTGGGAATTTCTGTTAACTATAAGCCTGTCTTCAATTTAACAGAATTCTTTGGTGTTTTGGTCTTCTCATTGTTTCTGATCATTCACCATGTACAACCCATCTTCTGTTACCCAACAAACTCAAAATCAGTGACCAGCTCAACAATAAATGTCATCCTTATTTTAAAATAACTTTCCTTCCAATGCGCAAATGCACCAAATGATAGAACAGTGACTGTCAATAGGTTCACATCTCTAGTCCCTAGGTGATATTAGTGGAGATTTACATAAAGAAAATTATATGCTGTTAATGCTTCACAAGTTAAGTTTTGTAGCTCATTGTTACTAAATCAAATGTTTTTGCAGTGTTAATGTGCAAGCTGAAATACCTTAATAAGTGTTGGTGTGTGCATACATCACGGTTTTAGTCCACTTAGTGCATAGCCTAAAGATGCAATGATGTCATCTTATGAAAAGTGTCCCTGGGCTCACCATGAGCAGAAGCTTTAATTTCACATGCCCATGGCTTCAGATGCAATGTTCAGGTACTCAGCATATTGTAGAACTGGTGGAATAAATGTTCTTGGCAAAGGAGATGTTCTTGCAGATTTAATTACCTGCTTAGATTTGTCCAGCTTTTTCACATCTGCGGATGGGATGCCAACTTTGGGGCACTTCCAAAGACTTCCATGCCCTCTGAAGTCATGTCACACCAAGCTGTTATATACCCGAATATAAGCAGCTGCACAAGAAGGAATCCAACAGCTGTTCAGCTTCTCAGTCCTGCCAAATGCAAGCCAACAGTGCCCAATCAAGATGCTGGACTAGAGGGGCTCAGACCAAGGAATGCAGTTGCTCCTTGGTTAGCAGTCAGCATATGGATAATCTGAATGGGTCCAGAAGGGTATCCATACTTGTTGGATACCATCAATTAAACTAATTTTATTTTTCTCTCACACTTTGTCTGACATTCATCTTAGAACACAAGCTTTTCAGGGCAAAATTTTACTCTTATTATTATGTTTTACTCTTATTATATTATTATGTGCCCAGTGCAAGTGAATATCCTCATCTCTGTGGCACAAGTCAAACCTGAAATTTGTACATCTCCTTGGGAAGGCAAAAGTTTCTTGCTTCTTTCACTTTGAAAAATCCCTCCTGGAGTTATCCATCATATTCTTAAAGACCAGTCTACTTTGATTCATGTATCTGTGAAGATCCCTTACTTTCCCCAGTGGAAAGAACCCTATGTTCATGATAAAGCTGTATATTTTTAAATATAATATGGTTGCTGTGGGTTTTGCTCTGTTCTTGTTCATTTGTTTGTGTGTTGTTTTGGTGGTTTTTTTACTTCTCCATTTATTTTTTACTAAAAGCCATGTTCTATTTGACAGGGTGGATGTGTTGAGAGATAATTTGCTTGTTTTTCACCCTTTCTATTTACATACTTTAAAATTACAAAAATGTTACCCAGTTTCAACATTCAAAGTTTCTTCCTTTGTTACTACATAGAGAAAATATACACAGGTTGTTTCTTTCCTCAGTGACAATTTCAGGCTTTTTTAAAAACAGTCAGACATCATTGAGCATAGTTCCTCTTCCAAAAAAAATGAATTCCCAAGAATAAGCAGCAAGTGACTAAAGATATTATCAGAACCAAGAACTCTGGACTAAGATGTCCCTTATTATTCCTGTCATGAAACCTGTGTCCCACAGTTGGAAAGTATCATCTCTATACAACAAATATATTATCGTGGCATTGTTTCTTGCTCTCTACTTTTCTAATAAGTTTATTAGGTTTTAAAATTAAGCCTTCATTTAAAGGAATAAAATGGAACCATGGATTTTTAATACAATCAAACTGAATATTCATTGAAGAAGTGCAAACAAATTGCCAAGGGAAAAAAAAATCAATCTTTTCCTTCTAGAGAAATGGTAAAATTGTGCAGAGTGGGATTTCTTTTGAAGGAGGGACAGGAGAAGAGTGTTGGGTTTTGACCCAGTTTGACCTGATCCTCAAGAAAATAAACAAAAACCTTCCTCATTACACTTTGATAACTCTTATCTAAGGAACAAAGTGAATGGCAACAAAGATGTCATTCACAGTTTCATTTTAACCCTTTGTGCTCAAACCTGAAAGTCAGAAACTGCAGTAAGCAAAATCTATACTATTGAGCAATACAAGTTTCTTTTCCCCTAGAATTAAAAATTGAAGTTCTTTGAACTGTAGATCATCTATGTCAGTGGAGTCATTCATGATGTGTTTAAACATGGAAACATGGTGAGTATTCAGTGTAACTGGTCACTGCATGTCAGCACAGCCCAGGCTACCTACCACACAGCCACGAACCCACTTCAGCTCTGGCATAAAACTCAGAAAATTAAAACCTTGTCCTTGAAAAAGATCAGGTACATGAATATGAATGTTTATCATGGAATCCACAGACGTTTTGGATAGTTTATTAAATCATCACAACTCCCTCTGCCACCAACTCATTCACAACATTCAGCCTGCAAATCACTGTCAGCAATAATCAGGACTGAAAAAGTGTAATCCAGATTTAAAAACCTGATCTCTCTTTCAGAAAATAGCTGTTCAGGACTCATATGCAGTATCATAAATCACATATCAAACCATTTAATGAGATGAGTACCCTTTTAACAGCAAGATAAATAACTCTTTACAGCACCCCCACTGATGACATTAAGATCTTAACAGAGAGCTCATCACTGCTTCAAAGGGGAGAGAATCTACCCCTGAATTATTAAAATATTTCCTCTCTCACCTTGTTAATTTAATAAGTATGGTTCAAAGAAAATTATTTTTTCTATAAGAAAAGTATGCTTATCTTTATCGCAGCATATTCCAGCAAAACTGCAAACATCAAAGCATAGCAGTGAGTTAGAGGAAGAATGGAAAGGACACTTCATCACTGTGCCCCACAGAAAAACAGGAGGCTTTTGTGCTTAGAAAGAGGAATTTTAAAATTCATTACATTGGAAGTGATACAGTAGGTTAATTCACTGCCCTTTGGAGACCTGAACTGTGTCTGTGCAGAGAATGTTCTTCCAAATCCTCAAACCAGTAACACACAACTTAGCATGGAGAGGAACAGCTGCAGTGCTGCAGGTCAGGGGGACATTCATTGGCAGAGGCTGAGTGGGGAAGCTTGTTCAGCACCTGCCTGCATCGTGCCTGGCTCTGGTCAGTGCTATCAGTTTCTGACTTTGTTAAATCCTTTCTAAACCAACACATTCACAAATCTTTCTACAAGATAATTATTGCCAAGAGGAGACTGCATTTGCCTTAATGCCTAAAATTTCTCCCATCTATATGTATTTTCAGTTTTATAAGTGCAAAGGAGAGAATAGAAATGTGTGCATTGTTGTGCAGTTTAAGTTGTAGGAAATGATTTCAAACACTACATTGTTACAAGTATTCAAGAATTGAATTAGCATGCATTACATTAATAAACTAGATCATGCAAATAGTCTCATCAAAGACAAAATCCATTGAATTTTGCTTGGATTTTTATGGAATTTCTCTTCCAAGGGATTATTTATATGGGATCTGAATTATCAGCCAATCTTGGCTAGCCCCATGAGCTAGTGTGGTTAAAACTCAAAGACTCCAGGTCTCCACTTTGGAAGACGTGAAGTGATTAGCTCTTACTGTGCAAAACTGCCTGACTTGCACAGTATATGCTGTCTGTACAAGGTAACTGGGCCGCTCAACTTCACTTCTATGTACCAAAGGAATAAGGAATGTGCTTAACTAAGATTCCAGTGGATTTGTTTCTAAACAGTATATAAAAACCATTTGATTGCATGTTTTGCTAAACAGAAACAAAAACCAGTGTGAGATTTTGTTCTACAGACATTGTGAGCTGATCCATGCCCTCCATTAAACTCACCTCCTTATTAGTGTAACTTATTCTGTAAGTATTCTGGCTAGTGCACTAGGTTCTTGGGAATGTATGAACTTCATGGTGTAAATGCAAAATTAACAGAAAAATGCAATTTAGCACCTCTATTATCACTGTCTTGTATACCAAAGGTATGGTATACCAGCAAGTTAGTATTATCAACCAGTCAACACAGTATTCTTATTCATGAGTTCTTTAGGCATACAAGACTTTATTTGTATATGAAGCATTTATTTAGGATTGGCAACAAGATCTGGGATGAGATGATGAAATATTTGACTTCTAATAGTCGTGTATACAATTTGACAGCCACAATCCTTAGCCACAAGTTATAAGGGTAGTGTGCAGGGAGTATCTGCTTTGTCTTCTCACGTCAATTTTATGCTGAATACAGAGGTTTTACTTTGTGGATAAGTGTGTTAAAAAAAAATCAGTTGCTGCACAGAAGAAAGTAGGGAAACTAATAACCCTGTCTTCTCCAGCAAAAGGTCTTCCAAAGTGGCAATGGCCATTTAACTACACACAAATTACATGCAGTGTCTTCTGTGAAATATGTGTTCTAAGCAGACCTGGCAGGCTGGATGTCTGTGGCCATTTGAACAAAGCCTAAATTGACTCTTAATCACTAAAAACCTAATATCAGTTGTTAATAGGGCAAAAAGGGTAATATAGGGTTCAAAAAATATTAAGGATACATAAACATAGACCCACAGAAGTCCATGTGATGCTCTATCTTACATTGATAAGCCTACATTCTGTATTCATGGTGGGCCTGAAACAGCATAGCAGAGAGTCTGACTCCCTTCCTGGGCAGTTCAGCTGACCCAAAAATTCAGTTTACTTTGTTTATCTGTGGCTTATTTCCTTATTATTCTTTCGATTCTATTATTTCATAAGAATAATCCCCTCCATTTCATCAGAATCTTTTAAATGACAGTATACAGAAGGAGGTAAGAATAATATACATATGTGTGTATGTGTGTGTGTTTTAAGTAATCTATTAGCTAATGTTGAACTCAGCTCAGAGCAGGTAATTAGCTACATATCATAGAAGGTGAGAAAAACACAGGAAAGGATGGTAAATTAGCTAAGAACTATCTGAAGGTCAGTTAAAGGAGTAGTAATTTACATGAAAAGCATCATTGGAGGAGCATTAGAACCAGCGCTTTATTTTATGCAGTGGTAGGAGAAACAGAGTATATGAACCAAAGAATTCCAAAAGAGTGAAAATAGACTTCATATGTAAAAATAAAATTGAAAAATTATTATTATTATTTTGAACAGGGCAATGTTTTCATAATTTTAACAGGTGCTATGGAAATTTTATATGAATTTTGCATACATGAAACTTACCTATATGAAACTTAGGTAATGCCTCAATGTCGAGGGTTGGAAGGGAAAAGCCGGGCCTTCTCCTCCCACCTATAAAGTGAAGGGAAAGAAAGTTGAAAGGGAAAAAAAACTCACAGCCGGATTAGCAAAGGGATTGTGCTATATATTTACAAAGCAGTTTAGGAAATGCAGGTTTATGTACAGAATTTACAGTATTTACAATATATACAGAAATATACAACAAAGTCACACAGAAATGAGGGTTCCCTCCTCTGCTGAGGGGGGTTCCCCACCTCTGCTCCCCCTTCTCTCCCCCTTTCCCGAGAGAGAATTAGAAAGAGAGAAAAAAGAGAAAATTAATTAAAAGCGGTTATGTGTTAGAATGTTAGAAGGTGTCTTATCAGCCCCAAGGTCAAGCCTGGCCAAAAGCCCAGAAAACTGCAAGCTGCAAAGGGGGAAAGCAAAGTGCAGGAATGCCCAGGATTCTCTGCTGTACTCCCAGTTCAAAAGGTGCTTTCTCCCAATCTACCAATGAAATTAGTTTAGATCCGTCTTTCGTTTACAAACATCCGACCACAATATTCCCTTTCTTAACGGGACAGCCTCAAACGGACACAGTCCACCCCTTCTAAACAATTTCATTGGCTCTTCATACTGTCCATCCAATCCAAGACAACATTTACAGTTCGTAAGTAAAGTTCATAGTCCTATGCTCAGATGTAGATGATTCAAAAGTCCAAGAAAATCAGAAAATGAGAAAAATGGAAAACAGTTCATTTCCTTGCCGATGAAGCGAAGAAAAGGGAAACAGGGATTCTCAGGGTCTCTTAGTTGACTCAGGGCTCTCAGGGATCTCAGGGTTCGTGCACCGTAGATTCCTTGTTGATTCTTCCTTTGGATGCGAAGTAGCTGTACAACAGTCTGAAATTAAACTCTTTCAGCTAAAGTTAAATTTCTTTGTGGAATACACTGAATTTCACTATTCTCTTGCATTACCCAATAAGTGTGAACCGGACCTTCAGCTGAAACCAACCCTCGGACAGGTTTAGCCTCTCCGGAGGGTGAAAATACCCAAACAGTTTTACCCAACAGATTATTTTCTCTAATAACCGGAACTCTATCACCTTCTACTTTCTGTAGCAGATCTGAATGTGCAGGTCCAGCTCGGTTCACTGAACCTCTACTATTTACCAGCCAGGTTGCTTGTGCTAAATGTTTTTCCCAGTTTTTCAAAGATCCACCCCCCATGGCTTTAAGAGTGGTCTTCAACAAACCGTTGTAGTGCTCAATCTTCCCTGAAGCTGGTGCATAGTAGGGAATATGGAATATCCACTCAATACCATGCTCTTTTGCCCAGTTCTTTACAAGGTTGTTCTTGAAATGAGTTCCATTGTCTGACTCAATCCTCTCTGGAGTTCCGTGTCTCCACAGGATCTGTCTCTCCAGACTGAGAATGGTGTTGCGTGCAGTTGCATGCGGAACTGGATAAGTTTCCAACCATCCAGTGTTTGCCTCTACCATAGCAAGCACATACTGCTTACCAGAACGAGAACGTGGTAGAGTGATGTAGTCAATCTGCCAAGCTTCACCATACTTGTACTTGGACCATCTGTCACCATACCACAAGGGCTTAAGTCGTTTTGCCTGCTTAATAGCAGCACAAATGTCACAGTCATGGATGACTTGTGTGATAGCATCCATGGAAATGTCTATGGATCTGTCACGAGCCCATTGGTATGTTGCATCTCAGCCTTGATGTCCTGACGAATCGTGAGCCCATCGAGCTAAGAATATCTCACCTCGGTGTTTCCAGTCGAGATCAAGATTAGAGTCCATGTCTACATGAGAAACTCTTGCAGCTAGATCTGCCTGATGGTTGTGTTGCTGTTCCTCAGTAGCTTTGCTCATAGGAATGTGAGCATCGATGTGTCTCACTTTCACTGGAATTCTCTCGATTTGATCAGCAATGTCCTGCCACAGGTCGGCAGCCCAAATGAATTTTCCTCTTCTCTGCCAACCACTCTTCTTCAAGTTCTTTAGCCAACCCCATAGAGCACTGGCTACCATCCATGAGTCGGTGTAGAGATAAAGCTTTGACCATCTCTCACGTTCAGCCATGTTGAGAGCTAGCTGGACAGCTTACACCTCTGCGAACTAACTGGATTCTCCTTCTCCATCTTTCGCCTCTGCAACTCGGCGTGTTGGACTCCACCCTGCAGACTTCCACCTTTGTTTGTTTCCAACAAGACGACAGGAACGGTCCGTTAACAAAGCATGAATAGAATAGAATACAATAGAATAAAGCAGGTTAAAAGAGACCTTCAAGATCATCACGTGCAACCTATCATCCAACACCACCTAATCAGCTAACCCATGTAACCAAGCACCCTGTCAAGTCTCCTCCTGAACACCTCCAGTGACGGCGACTCCACCACCTCCCCGGGAAGCCCATTCCAATGGGCAATCACTCTCTCCGTGTAAAACTTCCTACTGACCTCCAGCCTGAACTTCCCCTGGCGCAGCCTGAAACTGTGTCCTCTTGTTCTCGTGCTGGCTGTCTGGTAGAAAAGACCAACCTCTGCCTGTTTACAACCCCCCTTCAGGTAGTTGTAGAGACTGATAAGGTCACCCCTGAGTCTCCTCCTCTCCAGACTAAGCAGCCCCAGCTCCCTCAGTCTCTCCTCATAGGGCTTGTGTTCCAAGCCCCTCACCAACTTCGTTGCCCTTCTCTGGACTCGTTCTAGCAAGTCAACATCCTTCCTAAACTGAGGAGCCCAGAACTGGACACAATACTCGAGGTGTGGCCTAACCAGTGAAGTGTACAGGGACAGAGTGACCTCCCTGCTCCTGCTGGCCACACTGTTCTTAATGCAGGCCAGGATGTCATTGGCCCTCCTGGCCACCTGGGCACACTGCAGGCTCATGTTCATCCTACCATCAACCAGCATCCCCAGATCCCTCTCTGCCTGGACACTCTCCAGACACTCTGACCCCAGCCTGTAGCTCTGCATGGGGTTGTTGTGGCCGATGTGCTGAATCCGGCACTTGGATGTGTTAAATCTCATGCCGTTGGACTCTGCCCATCTGTGCAGCCTGTCGAGGTCTCTCTGCAAAGCCTCTCTACCCTCTAGCAGATCAGTTCCTGTCCCCAGTTTGGTGTCGTCAGCAAATTTACTGATGAAGGACTCAATGCCCTCATCCAGATCATCAATAAAGATGTCAACGAGGATGGGGGCCAGCACTGATCCCTGGGGGACACCACTAGTGACTGGCCGCCAGCTGGATGTGACACCATTCACCACCACTACATCCACAGGTCTCCCCACATCACCAGGCGGGTCACCTGCTCATAGAAGGAGATCAGGTTGGTCAGGCAGGACCTGCCCTTCCTAAATCCATGCTGGCTGAGCCTGATCCCTTGGCCATCCTCTAAGCGCTGTGTTAATGCACTCAGGATGACCTGTTCCATGATCTTGCCTGGCACTGAGGTCAGGTTGGCAGGCCTATAATTCCCTGGCTCATCCAACCGGCCCCTCTTGTGGATGGGCACCACGTTGGCCAGCTTCCAGTCCTCTGGGACATCTCCAGTGAGCCAGGACTGCTGAAAAATGATGGAGAGCGGCTTAGCCAGCTCCTCTGACAGCTCCCTCAGCACCCTAGCATGGATCCCATCTGGTCCCATAGACTTCTGGGGATCCAGGCGGCTGAGCAGATCACCAACTGCCACATTTTGGAACAGTGGAAAACTGTGCTGCTCCCTAACTCCTTCTGCCAGCTCTGGAGGCCAGCTGTCTGGAAGACATTCTGTCCTGCTAGTAAAAATTGAGGCAAAGAAGGTGTTAAGTATCTCTGCCTTTTCCTCATCCTTTGATACAACATTTCCCTCCATGTCAACCAAGGAGTGGAGGTTGTCCTTGCCCTTCCTCTTGCTATTAATATATTTATAGAAGGACTTTTTGTTGTCCTTCACAGTAGAGGCCAGACTAAGCTCCAAATGAGCTTTTGCCTCCCTAATTTTCTTCCTACAAGACCTAGCAACATCCTTAAATTTTTCACGGGTTGCCTCGCCTCTCTTCCAAAGGTGATACACCCTCTTCTTTCCCTTAGCTGTATTAAAAGTTCATTAACCATCCAGGCTGGCCAGCCGCCCCGGCGGATCATCTTCCGGCACATTGGCACAGCCTGTCCCTGAGCCTTCAACAATTCTTCCTTGAAGTAGGACCAGCTCTCCTGGACCCCTTTGTTTTTAAGGGCTTTATCCCAAGGAACCCTCTGAATTAGTTCCTTGAGTAGCCTGAAGTCCGCCCTCCGGAAATCCAGAGTGGAGGTCTTCTTGCTACCCCTCTTAGCTTGACCAAATAATGAGAATTCAATTATCTCGTGGTCACTGGCCCCTAAGCACCCTCTGACCACCACATCACCCACCAACCCTTCCCTATTGGTGAAGAGGAGGTCAAGCACAGCCTTACCCCTGGTAGGCTCACACAGCACCTGGGATAAGAAGCTGTCCTCCATGCATTCTAAGAACCTCCTAGATTGCCTCTTCTCTGCTATGGTAAGATCCCAGCAGGTATCAGGCAAGTTGAAGTCGCCCATGAGAACAAGGTCAGGCGATCTTGAGACAGCCTTAAGCTGCCTATAGAATGACTCATCAAAATCTTCCTCCTGGTTGGGTGGTCTATAACAGACTCCAACCAGGATGTCAGCCCTGTTGGCCTTCCCTCTAATTCTTACCCACAGGCACTCAACCCGATCGTCCCTGATCTCCAGCTCAATGGCATCTAGTGCCTCCCTGATGTAAAGGGCCACCCCTCCACCCGTTCTTCCTTGCCTGTCTCTCCTGAAGAGCCCGTAGCCATCAATTGCAGCGCTCCAGTCATGTGAGTTGTCCCACCACGTCTCTGTGATGGCAACTACATCATAACTTTCCTGCTGCAGCAAGGCTTCCAGCTCCTCTTGTTTATTGCCCATGCTTCATGCATTTGTGTACATGCACTTCAGTCGGGCTGCTGGTTTCACCTCTGACTCTGATTATCACCCCCAGACCCCAGCCTGGGGGGACTGGTTTCAGCCCCTTCCCCCTTCAAAACTAGTTTAAAGCCCTATCTATGAGACATTCCAATTCCCTCCCTAGAATCTTTTTCCCTTTGAGGGATAGGCCATTCTCGTACACTCTGATCTTATCCCTCCTCTGGGACAGATGTACTCCATCTGTTGCCAGCTGGCCTGGTGCAGCAGAACGTTTTTCAAGATCAAAAACCCCAAAATTCTTTTGACTGCACCAGCCTCTAAGCCACTTGTTGACTTCAGCTGTTGACCTGTTCCTTATGGTTGTGCCCGGTTGACGCTGTCCCTTTAAGAAAGGGAATATGGTGGACGGAAGTTGGTAAACGGAAGGAAGAGTCTAAACTAATTTTCATTGGTCAAGTGGGAGGAAGCACTATCTGGCCTGAGAGTGAAGTGGGCATTCCCAGCACTTCTCTGTCACTCTTGCTTCCACTTCTCCAGGGTGCAGGAACTCTTCTCTGTGCTGGGCTTTCTGCCAAGGCCTCGGCCTTGAGGATAAGATAACCAGGTCTACATTAACTGCTTCCAACTAACACAAACTGCTTCTAACATTTTTTTTTCTCTCTTTTCTTCCTCTTTCTATCCCATTCTGGGGAAAGGGGGGAAGAGAGGGGAGAGCGGAGGTGGGGAAGCCCCTCGGCCGAGGGGGGTTACTCTCATTTCTGTGTTACTCTGTTGTATATCTTTGTATATATTGTAGATATTGTAAATTTGTAAATATTCCCCTGCAAAACCCTACACTGCTTTGTAAATATAGCTCCACTGCTTTGCTAATTCAGCTGGTGAGTTTTTTTTTCCTTTCCCTTCAATTTTTTTTTCCCTTTTACCTTACAAGGGGGAAGGGAAGAGGCTTCTCGGCCTTGCCCTTTCACCCACCACAATGGTATTCCCACCTGCAACTAAGGGTATAGACGAAAAAATTATTTGTGCCCCTGATCCCTCAACCAGATCTCCCAGGGCCCTGAAATCATCTTTGATAGCCCTGGGAGTTCTGGTTGCAACATCATCATTCCCTAACTGCATAACTATCAAGGGATAATAGTCAGAGGACTGCACCATACCAGGCAGTCTTCTGGTAACATCTCCAACCATAGCTTGTGGAAGGCAACAAACCTCCCTGTGAGTAGGGTCTGGCCGACATATGGGGCCCTCTGTTCCCCTCAGGAGGGAATCGCCAATAACAATTACCCTCCTCTTTTTTTTAAGGGAGCAAGTCCTGATGCCGGGGGAAGGTTGTTTAACCTTGGGCTGTTTCACCTTAGGCTGTTTAACCTTAGGCTGTTTTGCCACAGTGAAAACCCGAGATAGTGTGTCCTCCGATATCAGAATCACCTCACCCTCAACCTCCAATGCCCCGTACTTGTTTTCCAAGGGCAGTGGGAGGGGTGAGGGGGGGCAAGGAGGTTTAACTTTGCGTCTTTTGAGAGGAACCTGCATCCATTCCCCTCTTCTTTTTGGATAACTGGCCTCTGCTGGGGGGGCCTGCAGAGCCTGGTTACTCAGGTTTGTCATCCTTCTGCAATTGCATACATCGCTAAATCTAGCAACCTTGTCCTTTAGTCCAGCCACGAGGCTAAGCAGACAGTCGATCTGCTCACACCTAATGCAGGAGCCGTCCCCTCTACCCTGCATCTCAAGTGCCAGGTTCCAGCACCGTCTGCAGCTAGATACCTGGACACCTACCTCTTGCTTATGACACTTACCTATCTTCTTATGTTCCCCCTCAGTCTGAGTCGACACTGACTTTTTAAAGGAGTTATTGCGGCGAGTTACCACCATGGCTAGCCCTACCCACGGAACCTACTGGAGAAAGTTTTTTTAAAAAAGTGGGGCGGCATGCACGTCCGAGCGAGAAGCCGGGCTGAAATGGAAGCTGCCGCGAGCTGCGCGGGCTTTTAAACTGCCATGGCACGCAGTGGAGCCCGAACGATCCCGAGCACGTGGAGAATCGGTGAAAGTTGATTCCTACCGAGCGCAGAGACTCCGCGCATGTCCTTCAGGTCAAAAAAGGCAGCAGTCCATGTTTTTCTGAGGCTTCTGGTCTCGATGTATTTTCCTGATGGAGCTTACCACTGAAATGGAAGCTGCAGCGAGCTGCCGCGGGCTTTTAAACTGCCGCGGCACGCAGTGGAACCCGAACGAATATTTCTTTTCATCATCAGAAAGGTCATTGTAAGGAGGAGCTTCCTCAGCACGAGTTACTTTCTCGTCTGGTGGTTTAGCATAGTGGATACCTTCAGGCCAACTTGAGATCACCTCCACTAGACCAGGCCTTTCAAGATTTCCCATTCAAGCTCTCTGTGTTATCAGAGCCATCCACTTAGACCATGTTGAGTCTGTGGCTTGATGTGGTGTGGAACCTTTGCCTTTGAACATCCAATTCAAAACTGGTAATCTGGGAGCTAGAAGAGGTTGTGATTCAGTTCCAATCACTTCAGAAGATGCTTTTACTCCTTCATAGGCAGCTAAAATTTCTTTTTCTGTTGGAGTATAATTAGCCTCTGAATATCTGTAACCTCAACTCCAGAAACCAAGAGGTCGTCCACGTGTCTCACCTGGAGCTTTTTGCCACAAGCACCAGGTTGGACCATTGTCACTTGCAGCCGTGTACAAAATGTTCTTAATGTCTGGACCATCTCGGACAGGTCCCAGACCCATTGCTTGAACTACCTCTTGCTTTATCTGGTCAAAGGCTGCTTGTTGTTCAGGTCCCCAGTGGAAATGGTTTCTCTTTTGAGTCACATCATACAGAGGTTTCACAATCTGACTGTATCCAGGAATGTGCAGTCTCCAAAATCCCACTATCCCCAAGAAACGTAGGGTCTCTTGCTTGTTTGTGGGATTTGCCATGGTAGAGACTCTATTTACTACATCCACTGGAATGTGTCGGCGTCCATCCTGCCACCGTACTGCCAGAAACTGAATCTCTGTGGTAGGTCCTTTCACCTTGTCTCGTTTGATGGCAAAACCTGCATTCAGAAGAATGTCAATGATTTTGTTAACTTTCTCGAAGACTTCCTCAGCAATTTTACCCCAGACGATGATATCGTCGATGAACTGGATGTGTTCTGGAGCACCACCCTTCTCCAGAGCATCGTGGATCACTGCATGACAGATGCTTGAGCTGTGGATCCAGCCCATTGGCAGCCTGTTGAAGGTGTACTGGATTCCTCTCCAGGTGAAAGCAAATTGAGGCCTGCATTCCTCTGCTATGGGAATAGAGAAAAATGCATTAGCAATGTCTATGGTAGCGTACCATTTGGCCTCTTTAGATTCCAGCTCATACTGTAGTTCCATCATGTCTGGTACTGCCGCACTCATAGGTGGAGTTACTTCATTTAGGGCTCGGTAGTCCACCGTCAGACGCCAGTCTCCATTCTGCTTTCGCACAGGCCACACTGGACTGTTGAAAGGTGAATGAGTTTTGCTGACAACTTTCTGACTCTCCAACTGACGAATCAGATTCTGAATGGGCAACAAAGAGTCACGGTTGGTTCTGTACTGTCTGTGATGCACAGTCTGAGAAGCAACCGGCAATTTAATGTCCTGTATCTTGTGTTGTCCCACAACTGCAGATTCATCAGAAAGCTCAGGTCTAACAGACAGTCTCAATTTTTGTCCATCAATTTCTATAGAAGCTACTCCAAAAGCCCATTTATAACCTCTAGGGTCTTTGAAACGCCCTTCTCTCAGAAAATCAATTCCCAAAATACAAGGTGCGTCAGGTCCGGTCACAACTGTATGCTTCCTCCATTGTTTCCCAGTTAAACTTATATTAACCTCTACCTTACTTAACTCTTGAGATCCACCAGTGACTCCCAGAATAATTATAGACTCTGATCCCTGATAATTTGATGGTATTATGGTGCACTAATCTCCTGTGTCAACCTAGGCCCTGTACTTCCGAAATTGTGAAGTGCCAGGCCACTGGATGTACACATCCCAATAGATTCTGTTATCTCTGTTATCCCTCTCCTCCCCCTGGCGGGAGGCAGGGCACCCCTAGTTATGGGGAACATGCGCACATGTGCATTGCGCACAGTGTGCAGTGTTATAACTTTGTATGTTATAACTGGAGCCACTGTTGGAGCCATAAGAGTCGTTCTGGGGAACTGTGGAAGTAACAGCTACCCTTCTGGTATTGCTACCTAGGGTTCTACCACTTTGCAGTTCCCTCAGTCTCCTGAAAAGATTAGAAGTTGGTTGGTGTGGCCGGTTGACGGTGTCCCTTTAAGAAAGGGAATATGGTGGACGGAAGTTGGTAAACGGAAGGAATATTCTAAACAATTTCATTGGTCAAGTGGGAGGAAGCACCATCTGAACTGAGACTGAAATGGGCATTCCCAGCACTTCTCTGTCACTCTTGCTTCCGCATCTCCTTCGGTGCAGCAGCTCCCCTGTGCTGGGCTTTCTGCCAAGGCTCCGGCCTTGAAAAACTGATAACCAGGCCTGTAACTGCTTTCAATTAACACAACCTGCTTTTAACTTCTTTCTTTCTTCTTTCTCCCTCTTTTCCGAACTATTCTGGGGAAGGGGGAAGGGAGGAGGCGGAGGTGGGGGAACCCCTCGGCCGAGGGGGGGTTACTCTCATTTCCGTGCTATTCTGTTGTATATCTTTGTATATATTGTAGATATTGTAAATTTGTAAATATTCCCCTGCAAAACCCTACACTGCTTTGTAAATATAGCTCCACTGCTTTGCTAATTCGGCTGGTGAGTTTTTTTTCCTTTCCCTTCAATTTTTCTTTCCCTTTTACCTTACAAGGGGGAAGGGAAGAGGCTTCTCGGCCTTACCCTTTCACCCACCACATTTTTTTTTTATTGGCGTACCCAACGTGGGGCAGATAATTAGTTTAATTTATTACCTGATTGATTTAGTGTTTTCCAGCTGAATTAGCAAACATGAAGGTCTTGTGGTTTGTGGAGCGATTGTTCTTTTCAATTTTTGGGGCTCTGGTTTACAGATATTGTTTGGGTTTGCTTTTGGATTACCTGGGTAAATACTTGGTGCGGACAATTTATATGTGGGTTATGTATAGAGTTAAATTATGGTATGGAAAATGTATTAATTTATTATGGCCAGTGAGATACAGGAATGTTACCTCCACCACTCTCCCAATTGAGATAAAGGGTTTTAAGATTCCTCCTGAGGAGAGAGTAACTTTAGGTGATGCCTGGGACCCAAAGGTGATTTATGTGATGTGTATAATTCTGCTGCTGGTGATAACTAATGTGTATTCTCTGTATTCCTTGTGGCGAGAGAAAAGGTGTCCAGGGCGTGTTTTGTTATTAAAACTAGATCAAAAAGAAAACGCCGTGGCTCTAGATCAGTCCCAGAGTCATCTAGTGACGAAGAGTGTGCAGAATCTCCGTCAGTTAAAAAGAAGGCTAAAAAGTCAATTGGTAAAGCAGCTCTAAATGACTTTGCTGATTCTAGCAAGCTGCCAAGGGCGGCAGCTGGTATCAACATGGCTCCTACTCCTTCTCCTTCTTCTTCTTCTCCATCGGCCATTAACGGAGCAACGTCACTTCCGCCTACTCCTTCAGTGGGACCAGAAGTCACTGCCCCAGCAGCTGATTTATCTCAGGACCTGTCAGCTTCCATTAAGGTGGCTGTAAATTCAAACACAGCTCCAGTTAAGGTGGCTCCTTTAAAGACTAGAAGTGGAAAGGCCAAAGATGGAGAAGAAGAGGAGCTGGAGACTGATCCTGGTGAGGGGCCCTCTACTCTAAGAGATCCTGCTCAGGAGGAAGAGGTGGTTTGTTTTAAAGATCTAGTTAACCTAGTGAGATCAAAGCAGGATACAGATGAAGCTAGGAAAGCAGCTGGCAAAGGTGGTTCTCAGCTTAAAGAGATCCTTAGGAGAATGACAGCAGGATTATATGGGCAAAAATTCAGGGAGATGAAGAGCAAGATGATATTTTGGAATGTTTCTTCTCCACGGGAGGAATTGCGTTATGTCCGTAAAGATTTCACCAGGGCGGATAAGGAACCAGTTCTAGCTTGGCTCAGTAGGTGTTATGATACAGGTGCTCCAGCTCTAACAGTTGGAGACAAGTCAGCAGCTCAGTTAGGAACTCTCTCAAGGGACAATGGAATAGATAGACATCTAGGCAGAGCTCTCGGTAAGGTTAATCTGTGGATACGCCTTTTAATGGCGGTTGCCCTGAGATACCCTTCCCGAGATGATCTTCCATGGAATCCTAAACCCTGGACTACCATAGATGAGGGAATTAAGCGCTTGAGAGAATTTGCTGTTAGAGAGCTACTCTATGGTGAACATGAAACTCTGAATCCTGATGACATTCCTGTGGGTATTGGTCTTGCTAAAAGATCATCAAACTTGCTCCTTCCAATTATGCAAACATTCTGGCAAGCAGAATTGTGTCAAGAAGTTATGGTGGAGCTTCTCCTACGGTTGGCCAATTCAGTGATCAAATGAGACAATTGGAGGATAGCATGACACGTGGTTCTTTGGTTTCAGCCATTGAAACTCTGTCTGGAAAAATTGAGAATTGCATGAAGGATCTGAAAGATTCCATATACCAATTGGCACAGAAAGATAATTTCAATTCTTCCTCCAGGTGGGTACAAGTTTCATCTGTGAGGAATACACGTCCTCCAAGGAGGTCATTCCAAAACAGGTCATTCCAAAACAGGTCGTTCCAAAACAGACCACCAAGGCAATCACGTAGAACTATTTGGATAACTCTGCGTGATCAGTTTGGTGAGAACATGAACCGCTGGGATGGCCAACCAACTTCTAATCTTTTCAGGAGACTGAGGGAATTGCAAAGTGGCAGAACCCGAGGTAGCAATACCAGAAGGGTAGCTGTTACTTCCACAGTTCCCCAGAATGACTCTTATGGTTCCAACAGTGGCTCCAGTTATAACATGCAAAGTTATAACCCTGCAAACTATGTGCAATGCACATGTGCGCATGTTCCCCATAACTAGGGGTGCCCTGCCTCCCGCCAGGGGGAGGAGAGGGATAACAGAGATAATAGAATCTATTGGGATGTGTACATCCAGTGGCCTGGCACTTCACAATTTCGGAAGTACAGGGCCTTGGTTGACACAGGAGCTCAGTGCACCATAATACCATCAAATTATCAGGGATCAGAATCTATAACTATTCTGGGAGTCACTGGTGGATCTCAAGAGTTAAGTAAGGTAGAGGTTAATATAAGTTTAACTGGTAAACAATGGAGGAAGCATACAGTTGTGACCGGACCTGATGCACCTTGTATTTTGGGAATTGATTTTCTGAGAGAAGGGCGTTTCAAAGACCCTAGAGGTTACAAATGGGCTTTTGGAGTAGCTTCAATAGAAATTGATGGACAAAAATTGAGGCTCTCTGCCAGACCTGAACTTTCTGATGAATCTGCAGTTGTGGGACAACATAAGATACAGGACATTAAATTGCCGGTTGCTTCTCAGACTGTGCATCACAGACAATACAGAACCAACCGTGACTCTTTGTTGCCCATTCAGAATCTGATTCGTCAGTTGGAGAGTCAGAAAGTCGTCAGCAAAACTCATTCACCTTTCAACAGTCCAGTGTGGCCTGTGCGGAAGCAGAATGGAGACTGGCGTCTGACAGTAGACTACCGAGCCCTGAATGAAGTGACACCACCTATGAGTGCAGCAGTACCAGACATGATGGAGCTACAGTATGAGCTGGAATCCAAAAAGGCCAAATGGTATGCTACCATAGACATTGCTAATGCATTTTTCTCTATTCCCATAGCAGAGGAATGCAGGCCTCAGTTTGCTTTCACCTGGAGAGGAATCCAGTACACTTTCAACAGACTGCCAATGGGCTGGATCCACAGCTCAAGCATCTGTCATGCAGTGATCCACGATGCTCTGGAAAGGCAGCGCTCCAGAACACATCCAGTTCATCGATGATATCATTGTCTGGGGTAAAACTGCTGAGGAAGTCTTCGAGAAAGGTAACAAAATCATTGACATTCTTCTGAATGCAGGTTTTGCCATCAAACGAGACAAGGTGAAAGGACCTACCACAGAGATTCAGTTTCTGGGAGTGCGGTGGCAGGATGGACGCCGACACATTCCAGTGGATGTGGTAAATAGAGTCTCTACCATGGCAAGTCCCACAAACAAGCAAGAGACCCTACGTTTCTTGGGGATAGTGGGATTTTGGAGACTGCACATTCCTGGATACAGTCAGATTGTGAAACCTCTGTATGATGTGACTCGAAAGAGAAACCATTTCCACTGGGGACCTGAACAACAAGCGGCCTTTGACCAGATAAAGCAAGAGGTAATTCAAGCAATGGGTCTGGGACCTGTCCGAGATGGTCCAGACATTAAGAACATTTTGTACACGGCTGCAAGTGACAATGGTCCAACCTGGTGCTTGTGGCAAAAAGCTCCAGGTGAGACACGTGGACGACCTCTTGGTTTCTGGAGTCGAGGTTACAGAGGTTCAGAGGCTAATTATACTCCAACAGAGAAAGAAATCTTAGCTGCCTATGAAGGAGTGAAAGCATCTTCTGAAGTGATTGGAACTGAATCACAACTTCTCTTAGCTCCCAGATTACCAGTTTTGAATTGGATGTTCAAAGGCAAAGGTTCCACACCACATCATGCCACAGACTCCACATGGTCCAAGTGGATGGCTCTGATAACACAGAGAGCTCGAATGGGAAATCTTGAAAGACCTGGTCTAGTGGAGGTGATCTCAAGTTGGCCTGAAGGTATCAACTGTGCTAAACCTCCAGAGGAGAAAGTAACTCGTGCTGAGGAAGCTCCTCCTTACAATGACCTTTCTGATGATGAAAAGAAATATGCTTTGTTCACAGACGGTTCCTGTCGTCTTGTTGGAAACAAGCGAAGGTGGAAGTCTGCAGTGTGGAGTCCAACGCGCCGAGTTGCAGAGGCGAAAGATGGAGAAGGAGAATCCAGTCAGTTCGCAGAGGTAAAAGCTGTCCAGCTAGCTCTCGACGTGGCTGAACGTGAGAGATGGCCAAAGCTTTATCTCTACACCGACTCATGGATGGTAGCCAATGCTCTATGGGGTTGGCTAAAGAACTGGAAGAAGAATGGTTGGCAGAGAAAAGGAAAACCCATTTGGGCAGCCAACCTATGGCAGGACATTGCTGACCGAATCGAGAGAATTCCAGTGAAAGTGAGACACATCGATGCTCACATTCCTAAGAGCAAAGCTACTGAGGAACAGCAACACAACCATCAGGCAGATCTAGCTGCAAGAGTTTCTCAAGTAGACATGGACTCTAATCTTGATCTAGACTGGAAACACCGAGGTGAGATATTCTTAGCTCGGTGGGCTCACGATTCATCAGGACATCAAGGCAGAGACGCAACATACCAATGGGCTCGTGACAGATCCATAGACATTTCCATGGATGCTATCACACAAGTCATCCATGACTGTGACATTTGTGCTGCTATTAAGCAGGCAAAGCGACTTAAGCCCTTGTGGTATGGTGACAGATGGTCCAAGTACAAGTATGGTGAAGCTTGGCAGATTGACTACATCACTCTACCACGTTCTCGTTCTGGTAAGCAGTACGTGCTTACTATGGTAGAGGCAAACACTGGATGGTTGGAAACTTATCCAGTTCCACATGCAACTGCACGCAACACCATTCTCGGTCTGGAGAGACAGATACTGTGGAGACACGGAACTCCAGAGAGGATTGAGTCAGACAACGGAACTCATTTCAAGAACAACCTTGTAAAGAACTGGGCAAAAGAGCACGGTATTGAGTGGATATTCCACATTCCCTACTATGCACCAGCTTCAGGGGAAGATTGAACGCTACAACGGTTTGTTGAAGACCACTCTTAAAGCCATGGGGGGTGGATCTTTGAAAAACTGGGAAAAAACATTTAGCACAAGCAACCTGGCTGGTAAATAGTAGAGGTTCAGTGAACCGAGCTGGACCTGCACATTCAGATTTGCTACGGAAAGTAGAAGGTGATAGAGTTCCTGTTGTTAGAGAAAAGAATCTGCTAGGTAAAACTGTTTGGGTATTTTCACCCTCAGGAGAGGCTAAACCTGTCCGAGGGGTGGTTTCAGCTGAAGGTCCGGGTCACACTTATTGGGTAATGCAAGAGAATGGTGAAATTCAGTGTATTCCACAAAGAAATTTAACTTTAGCTGAAAGAGGTTAACTTCGAACTGTTGTACAGCTACATTGCGCCCAAAAGAAGAATCAACGAGGAATCTACGGTGCACGAACCCTGAGAGCCCTGAGTCAACTAAGAGACCCTGAGATTTCCCTGTTTCCCTTTTCTTTGCTTCTTCGGCGAAGAAAATGAACTGTTTTCCATTTTTCTCATTTTCTGATTTTCTTGAACTTTTAAATCATCTACATCTGAGCATAGCCGGAATGGACTATGAACTTTACTCATAAACTGTAAATATCATTTTGGATTGGATGGACAGTATAAACAGTCAATGAAAATTGTTTAGAAGGGGTGGACTGTGGCCGGTTGACGGTGTCCCTTTAAGAAAGGGAATATGGTGGACGGAAGTTGGTAAACGGAAGGAATATTCTAAACAATTTCATTGGTCAAGTGGGAGGAAGCACCATCTGAACTGAGACTGAAATGGGCATTCCCAGCACTTCTCTGTCACTCTTGCTTCCGCATCTCCTTCGGTGCAGCAGCTCCCCTGTGCTGGGCTTTCTGCCAAGGCTCCGGCCTTGAAAAACTGATAACCAGGCCTGTAACTGCTTTCAATTAACACAACCTGCTTTTAACTTCTTTCTTTCTTCTTTCTCCCTTTTCCGAACTATTCTGGGGAATGGGGGGGAAGGGAGGGAGAGCGGAGGTGGGGGAACCCCTCGGCCGAGGGGGGGTTACTCTCATTTCCGTGCTATTCTGTTGTATATCTTTGTATATATTGTAGATATTGTAAATTTGTAAATATTCCCCTGCAAAACCCTACACTGCTTTGTAAATATAGCTCCACTGCTTTGCTAATTCGGCTGGTGAGTTTTTTTTCCTTTCCCTTCAATTTTTCTTTCCCTTTTACCTTACAAGGGGGGAGGGAAGAGGCTTCTCGGCCTTACCCTTTCACCCACCACAGTTGGCCATCCCACCTGTTCATGTTCTCACCAAACTGATCACGCAGAGTTATCCAAACAGTCCTACGTGATTGCCTTGGTGGTCTGTTTTGGAATGACCTGGTTTGGAATGACCTCCTTGGCGGACCTGTATTTCTCACAGATGAAACTTGTATCCACCTGGAGGAAGAATTGAAATTATCCCTTTGTGCCAATTGGGATATGGAATTTCTAAATTCATCCTTTAACTCTCTTATGCAATTCTGATTATCACCAGACATAGTTTTAATGGCCGAAACCAAAGAAACACGTGTCATGCTATCCTCCAATTGTCTCATTTGATCACTGAGTTGGCCAACCGTAGGAGAAGCTCCACCATTATTTCTTGACACAATTCTGCTTGCCAGAATGTTTGCATAATTAGAAGGAGCAAGTTTGATGATCTTTTTAGCAAGACCAATACCCACAGGAATGTCATCAGGATTCAGAGTTTCATGTTCACCATAGAGTAGTTCTCTAACAGCAAATTCTCTCAAGCGCTTAATTCCCTCATCTATGGTAGTCCAGGGTTTAGGATTCCATGGAAGATCATCTCGGGAAGGGTATCTCAGGGCAACCGCCATTAAAAGGCGTGTCCATAGATCAACCTTACCAAGAGCCCTGCCTAGATGTCTAGCTATTCCATTATCCCTTGAGAGAGTTCCTAACTGAGCTGCTGACTTGTCTCCAACTGTTAGAGCTGGAGCACCTGTATCATAACACCTACTAAGCCAAGCTAGAACTGGCTCCTTATCTGCCCTGGTGTAGTCTTTACGGACATTTCTTAGCTCCTCCTTCGGAGGCGAACACTCAGTTATGCCATCTGATTCCTCTTCTTCCCCAACTTGTTGCCCTAATAACCCTCCTGCCATTTTTTCAAGGACGTCTTTAAGCTGAGAACCACCTTTGCCAGCTTCTTTCCTAGCTGCATCTCTATGCTGCTTTGATCTCACTAGGTTAGCTAGATCTTTAAAACAAACCTTCTCTTCCTCCTCAGCAGGATTTCTTAGAGTAGAGGGCCCCTCACCAGGATCAGTCTCCTGCTCTTCTTCTCCATCAGCTTTGGTCTTTTCACTTCTAGTCTTTGAAACAGTCACCTTAACTGGAGCTGTGTTTGAATTTACAGCCACCTTAATAGAAGCTGACAGGCCCTGTCACTGGGGCAGTGACTTCCGGTCCCACCGAGAGAGTGGGCGGAAATGACGTTGCTCTGTTAATGGCCGACGGAGAAGAAGGAGGAGGAGAAGGAGGACATGCCATGTTGATACCAGCCGCCGCCCTTGGCAACCTGCCGGAATCAGCGGCAAAATCATTCTGAACTGCTTTACCAATTAACTTTTTAGCCCTCTTTTTAGCTGACACAGATTCTCCACACTCCTCATCACTAGATGTCTCTAGGACTGACCCAGAGCCACGGCATTTTCTCTTTGATCTAGTTTTAATAACATAACACGGTCTGGATATCTTCCTCTCCCGTCGCAAAGAAAACAGTAAATATGCAATCACTATCACCAGCAGCAGATTTATACACATCACATAAATCACCTTTGCATCCCAGCCATCACCTTAAGTTACTCACTCCTCCAGCGGTATCTTAAAACCCTTTATCTCAGTTGGGAGGGTAGTAGAAGTTACATTTCTGTATCTCGCTGGCCAAAAGAAGTCCATGCATTTTCCATACCATAGTCTAACCCTATACATAAACCACAGATAAATTGTCTGCACCAAATATTTACCCAGGTAATCCAAAATCAAACCCAAACAATATCTGTAAACCAGAGCCCCAAAAATTGAAAAGAATAACCACTCTACAAACCACAACACCTTCATGTTTGCTAATCCGACTATAAAACACTAAAACAATAAAGTAATAAATCAAGCTAATTATGTGCCGCACGTTGGGCAAGCCAAGAAAAGAATGTCGAGGGTTGGAAGGGAAAGGCCGGGCCTTCTCCTCCCACCTATAAAGTGAAGGGAAAGAAAGTTGAAAGGGAAAAAAATACTCACAGCCGGATTAGCAAAGGGATTGTGCTATATATTTACAAAGCAGTTTAGGAAATGCAGGTTTATGTACAGAATTTACAGTATTTACAATATATACAGAAATATACAACAAAGTCACACAGAAATGAGGGTTCCCTCCTCTGCTGAGGGGGATTCCCCACCTCTGCTCCCCCTTCTCTCCCCCTTTCCCGAGAGAGGATTAGAAAGAGAGAAAAAAGAGAAAATTAATTAAAAGCGGTTATGTGTTAGAATGTTAGAAAGTGTCTTATCTGCTTCAAGGTCAAGCCTGGCCGAAAGCCCAGAAAACTGCGAGCTGCAAAGGGGGAAAGCAAAGTGCAGGAATGCCCAGGATTCTCTGCTGTACTCCCAGTTCAAAAGGTGCTTTCTCCCAATCTACCAATGAAATTAGTTTAGATCCGTCTTTCGTTTACAAACATCCGACCACAATATTCCCTTTCTTAACGGGACAGCCTCAAACAGTCACACTCAACAAGTAGTAAAAGTGGCCAAATGACTTTGCTATAATCTGCAGCTGTTGCAGTTGTACATGGCATTTTTTTGAGATGCACTAAAAAGAGTAAAGTAATCATTATGTATTTTAAATGTTTATTTGGCCCACTGTTTCTGGGTAACACCAGAACTCTGCAAATGTTCATTTCATACTTGTGCTGTTTGTTTCTCTCTGTAATACATGTATTTAATGGGGAGAAAGTTATTGTCATTTGGCTGGAGTAGTCAGTCAGTATGCTTTAGAAGATAAATATTGTTTTCTTCCCTCACTTTGGAACAGATGCTAATAACCTTACTCATATCCACTAGTATATAATGAATTCCAGTGAAGGCTATATAATTGCTTTTAAAGTGCTATTCACTGAAAATGGATCAACATTTTATCCTCTATTTAGGTCTTACAAATCACTAAAACTTCAGCCTGTAGTGCATATATAATTTAATACCACTATAAATTCTGTGACATAACCACCAAAATTCAATGAAGTAAATAAGTTTTTATCAATATCAGAGGGAATGGGGCTCTACTCTGTGTCGATGTAGTCACAGCCTGGTATCTTCAAAAGCACTCAGCCTTTTCCTAATCCTCTCCAAATTATGTCAAAGATTCCAGTAATTTCAAAGAAAACACATATAACTAATGTGTAGTGCTTTAGAAAATGCTACATACAGTTAAGAATTCAAATTTAGCACCTACATCTAGAACTACACCTCAGTGCATATCCTCTAAGGAAGTAAATATTGAAATTAGAGCTGTTCTTGCTAATGATCTTTCATATTCTCTTTGATAAAAATGCTAATACAAAAAAAAATTGGAAGAAGAACATAAAAGCCTAACTGCATTTGTTTGAAAGAAGGCAAAAAAAAACCCAAGAAAAGTGATAGTCTGCTCCTATTTAGATCAGTAGCAAAATTTCCATTGACTTTGGTAACTCAGGGATGTGCTGCTACATGCATTTCAAGTAACTTAAAAGCCTCAGAACATTCATTCTGTGAACTGTCATATAAAAAAAAATGAAATCCTGTTGGGATATTTGTAGGTCAAGTACTGTTGCACAAGTATCATATGCAAAACAAAAAAAAAAATACCAACAAAAAGTAGCAAAGATTTGCACCTGCTTAAAAGTGTATTTTCCTGAAAACATATTGGAAAGGTATTTCTGACAGCTAATTAAAGCTATTCTATTCCATCAGTCATGCTTCTATGAGATCTGATAAAATCTGAAATTAAATGCATTAGCAGAGCTATATCTAAACAGTCCAGTTATTTTTTTTTCCTGGTATATCCAGAAGTTAAAATCTTAGATTCATTGACTTCAATGGAAATTTTGCACTAAATTTAAAAGAGATGGGATTTTGCTAGGTTACAGAATCACAGAATCGGTCAGGGTTGGAAGGGACCGCAAGGATCATCTAGTTCCAACCCCCCTGCCATGGGCAGGGACACCCCACACTAGATCAGATTGGCCAGAACTTCATCCAGCCTGGTCATTTAGAATAATAAAAATAATAATAAACCAAACCAGGTTGGAAGAGACCTTCAAGATCATCACATCAAACCCATCAACCAATCCAACCCACCTAAACAACTAACCCATGGCACCAAGCACCCCATCAAGTCTCCTCCTGAAAACCTCCAATTACGGCGACTCCACCACCTACTTGGACAGCCCATTCCAACGTGCAATCACTCTTTCTGTATAGAACTTCTTCCTAACATCCAACCTGAACCTCCCCTGGTGCAGCCCGAGACTGTGTCCTCTTGTTCTGGTACTGGCTGCCTGGGAGAAGAGACCATCATCCACATGTCTACAACCTCCCTTCAGGTAGTTGTAGAGAGTGATAAGGTCACCCCTGAGTCTCCTCCTCTCCAGGCTAAGCAATCCCAGCTCCCTCAGTCTTTCCTCATAGGGCTTGTGTTCCAAAACCCTCACCAACCTTGTTGCTCTTCTCTGGACTCGTTCCAGCAAGTCAACATCCTTCCTAAACTGAGGGGGCCCGAACTGGACACAGTACTCGAGGTGTGGCCTAACCAGTGCAGTGTACAGGGGCAGAATGACCTACCTGCTCCTGCTGGTCACACTGTTCTTAATGCAGGCCAGGATGCCATTGGCCCTCCTGGCCACCTGGGCACACTGCAGGCTCATGTTCAGCCTACCATCCACCAGTACCCCCAGGTCCCTCTCTGCCTGGCTGCTCTCTAGCCACTCTGACCCCAGCCTGTAGCACTGCATGGGGCTGTTGTGGCCAATGTGCAGAACCCAGCACTTGGATGTGTTAAATCTCATGCCACTGGACTCTGCCCATCTGTCCAGCCTGTCGAGGTCTCTCTGCAGAGCCTCTCTACCCTCCAGCAGATCAACTCCTGTCCCCAGCTTGGTGTCATCCGCAAATTTACTGATGAAGGACTCAGTGCCCTCATCCAGATCATCAATAAAGATGTTAAAGAGGATGGGGCCCAGCACTGATCCCTGCGGCACACCACTAGTCACCAGCTGGATGTGGCACCATTCACCACCATTCTCTGGGTTCGGCCAGCCAGCCAGTTCCAAACCCATCATAGTGTGCTCCTGTCCAAGCCATGGGCTGACAGCTTGGTCAGCAGTTTGCTATGGGGGACGGTGTCAAAGGCCTTGCTGAAGTCCAGGTAGACTACATCCACAGGCCTCCCCACATCCACCAGGCGGGTCACCTGCTCGTAGAAGGAGATCAGGTTGGTCAGGCAGGACCTGCCCTTCCTAAATCCATGCTGGCTGAGCCTGATCCCTTGGCCATCCTGTAAGTGCTGTGTTAATGCACTCAGGATGACCTGTTCCATGATCCTGCCTGGCACTGAGGTCAGGCTGACAGGCCTGTAATTCCCTGGCTCATCCAACCGGCCCTTCTTGTGGATGGGCACCACGTTGGCCAGCTTCCAGTCCTCTGGGACATCTCCAGTGAGCCAGGACTGCTGAAAAATGATGGAGAGCGGCTTGGCCAGCTCCTCTGCCAGGTCTCTCAGCACCCTAGGATGGATCCCATCTGGTCCCATGGACTTGTGAGGATCCAAGCTGCTGAGGAGAGTTCCATCTACCTCCTCATTGAAGATAGGGAAACTGTGCAGCTCCCTGGCTCCCTCGGCCAGCTCTGCAGGCCAGCTGTCAGGAAGATGTTCTGTCCTTCTAGTAAAAATTGAGGCAAAGAAGGTGTTAAGTATCTCTGCCTTTTCCTCATCCTTTGATACAACATTTCCCTCCATGTCAACCAAGGAGTGGAGGTTGTCCTTGCCCTTCCTCTTGCTATTAATATATTTATAGAAGGACTTTTTGTTGTCCTTCACAGTAGAGGCCAGTTTAAGTTGCAAATGTGCTTTTGCCTCCCTAATTTTCTTCCTACATGATTTGGCAACATCCTTAAACATTCCGTGGGTTGCCTCCCCTTTTTTCCAAAGGTGGTACACCCTCTTTTTTCCCCTTAGTTCTATTAAAAGTTCATTAACCATCCAGGCTGGCCATCTGCCCCGGCGGCTCATCTTCCAGCACATTGGCACAGCCTGTCCCTGTGCCTTCAACAATTCTTCCTTGAAGCAGGTCCAGCTCTCCTGGACCCCTTTATTATTAAGGGCTTTATCCCAAGGAACCCTCTGAATTAGTTCCTTGAGTAACCTGAAGTCTGCCCTCTGGAAGTCCAGAGTGGAGGTCTTCTTGCTACCCCTCTTAGCTTGACCAAATAATGAGAATTCAATTATCTCGTGGTCACTGGCCCCTAAGCACCCTCCGACCACCACATCACCCACCAACCCTTCCCTATTGGTGAAGGGGAGGTCAAGCATAGCCTTGCCCCTGGTAGGCTCTCGCAGCACCTGGGGTAAGAAGCTGCCCTCCATGCACTCTAAGAACCTCCTAGACTGTCTCCTCTCTGCTGTGTTGAGATCCCAGCAGATGTCAGGCAGGTTGAAGTCGCCCATGAGAACAAGGTCCGGAGATCTTGAGACAGCCTTATGCTGCCTATAGAATGACTCATCAACATCTTCCTCCTGGTTGGGTGGTCTATAACAGACTCCAACCAGGGTGTCTGCCCTGCCGGTCTTCCCTCTAATTCTTACCCACAAGCATTCAACCCGATCGTCCCTAATCTCCATCTCAATGGCATCTAGTGCCTTCCTGTTGTACAGGGCCACCCCTCCAGCCCTTCTTCCTTGCCTGTCTCTCCTGAAGAGCCCGTAACCATCAATTGCAGCGCTCCAGTCATGCGAGTTGTCCCACCACGTCTCTGTGATGGCATCTACATCATAACTTTCCTGCTGCAGCAAGGCTTCCAGCTCCTCTTGTTTGTTGCCCATGCTTCGTGCATTAGTGTACATGCAATTCAGCTGGGCTGCTGGTTTCACCTCTGACTCTAGCTTGTCGCCCCCAGACTGTTGCCTGAGGGGACTAGTTTCAACCCCTTCCCCCTTCGAAAGTAGTTTAAAGCCCTGTCGATGAGACCTGCCAATTCCCTTCCTAGGATCTTTTTACCTTTGGGGGACAGGCCGTTCTCATATACTGTGACCTTTCCCCTTCTCTGGGACAGATGTACTACATCTGTTGCCAGCTGGCCTGGTGCAGTAGAAAGTTTCCCAAGATCAAAAACCCCAAAATTCTTTTGACTGCACCAGCCTCTAAGCCACTTGTTGACTTCAGCTGCTGACCTGTTCCTTATGGTATTCCCTCCTGCAACTAAGGGTATTGATGGAAAAATTATTTGTGCCCCTGACCCCTCAACCAGGTCTCCCAGGGCCCTGAAATCATCTTTGATAGCCCTGGGAGTTCTGGTTGCAACATCATCATTCCCTAACTGCATAACTAGTAAAGGATAGTAGTCAGAGGGCTATACCAGTCTAGGCAGCCTACTGGTAACATCATTAACTTGGGCTCCTGGCAGATAACAGAGTTCCCTATGAGATGGGTCAGGCCGACATATAGGGCCCTCCGTTCCCCTCAGAAGGGAATCACCAATAACAATTACCCTCCTCTTTTTTTTGAGGGAACAGGTCCTGATGCCAGGGGAAGACTGTTTGACCTTAGGCTGTTTAACCTCAGGGAGAACTCCAGATGGTGTGTCCTGCGACATCAGGACCATCTCACCCTCAATCTCCAGTGCTCCATACTTGTTTTCCAAGAGCAGCGGGGAAGGTGAGGGGAGGCAAGGAGGTTTTACTTTGTGTCTTTTGAGAGGAACCTGCGTCCATTCCCCTCTGCTTTTTGAATAACCAGCCTCTGCTGGGGGAGCCTGCAGAGCCTGCTTACTCTGATTCAACTCTTTCGTCCTCTGGTTCATCTCTTTCCTCCTTTGGTCCATCTCCTTCCTCCTCTGGTTAATCTCTTTCCTACATTCCTTTACATTTCTAAGGTTAGCAACCTCATCCTTCAGTCTGGCCACCAGATTAAGCAGATAGTCAATCTGCTCACACCTTATGCAAGAGTTGCCCCCACTATCCTGCTTCTCAAGAGCCAGGCTCCAGCATTCTCTACAGCCAGATACCTGGACAGCTACCTGCTTGTGTTCTACCTCAGTCTGGGTCTACACTGATATTTTTAGGGAGATTTTGCTGCGAGTTGCAACCATGCCTGTCCCTGGCCACAGTACCTACTGCACAAAAAAAAAAAAAAATTAGAAAAAATGCGACGGCGCGTGAGAGTACGAGAGAGTACAAGAGAATACGGGCTGCCCGACGAACAGAGCCCCCGCGAGCCCCTGCAAGCCCTTTTAAATTCAGCCGCTCCTGCCACTGGGATCACGAGTCTGACCACGTGAAAGGACGGCTGCTCCTTCCTCGCGGCAAAACTCGGCAGCGATGGCGATTCCCGCAGCCTGAAAAGGAGAGCAGCGGCTGGTCCCCAGCGGCTGCTGGTCTTGGTGCTGTCCCGAGAGGCTGCCCGACGAACAGAGTCCCCGCGAACCGCAGCTAACCCTTTTAAATTCAGCCGCTCCCGCCGCTGGGATCACAAGTTTGACCACGTGAAAGGGCGGCTGCTCCTTCCTCGCGGTAAACCTCCGCAGTCTTGGCATTTCATAGTTTCATAGTTTCATTCAGGGTTGGAAGGGACCACAAGGATCATCTAGTTCCAACCCCCCTGCCATGGGCAGGGACACCCTACACTAGATCAGGCTGGCCAGAGCCTCATCCAGCCTGCTCTTAAACACCTCCAGGGACGGGACCTCGACCACCTCCCTGGACAACACATTCCAGGGTTTCACCACTCTCATGGTGAAGAACCTCCTCCTCACATCTAGCCTGAATCTCCCCACCTCCAGCTTCATTCCATTCCCCCTAGTCCTATCACTACCTGAGATCCTGAGAAGTCCCTCCCCAGCCTTCCTGTAGGCCCCCTTCAGATACTGGAAGGCCACAATTAGGTCACCTCGGAGCCTTCTCTTCTGCAGACTGAACAGCCCCAACTCCTTCAGTCTGTCCTCATAGGAGAGGTGCTCCAGCCCTCTGATCATCCTTGTGGCCCTTCTCTGGACACGTTCCAGCACCTCCACATCCCTCTTGTAATAGGGGCTCCAGAACTAGACACAGTACTCCAGGTGGGGTCTCACCAGGGCTGAGTAGAGGGGGAGGATCACCTCCCTCGACCTGCTAGCCACACTTCTCCTGATGCAGCCCAGGATCTGATTGGCTTTGCGGGCTGCAAGTGCACATTGAGAGCTCATGTTGAGCTTTTTGTCCACCAGCACCCCCAAGTCTCTCTCCTCAGGGTTACTTTCCAGCCAGTCACTGCCCAGCCTGTATTTGTGCCTGGGATTGCCTCGACCCAGATGCAGGACCCTGCACTTGCTCTTATTGAACTTCATGAGGTTGGCTTGTGCCCACCTCTCCAGCCTGTCAAGGTCCCTCTGGATGGCCTCCCTTCCCTCCAGCGTGTCTGCTGCACCACACAGCACCACACAGATTCCCGCAGCCCGAAAAGGAGAGCAGCGCCTGGTCATAAACACCTCCAGGGAAGGGACTTCAACCACCTCCCTGGACAACCCATTCCAGAACTTCACCACTCTCATGGTGAAGAACTTCCTCCTCACGTCCAGTCTTTAACTTCTTATACTTCATATGTATAACCTTAATACTGTGGAATTTTACAGATTGATTATACAGTAATTACTTTCTAACAATCTGATTTGCTACACCCATTTAATGTCACAGTTTTTAAACTGAAGTTAAAGTACAAGTCTGGCTCATTGAATTTTAAAACAATCTTTACATCTCTATGTTCTCTGTTCTGCTTTCAGATAGATATATTTTCTGTTGAATTCTCTTAACTTTTTTACTAGAATGTTTTTCCTTGTCTTTCTGCTACTCATTCATGCAAGAAGCACATTGTATTTGTAGGACATACTTTCATTCCACAGGTACTTATGCAGACATTTTTTTAATAACAATTTGTGGAAATAGAAAAATACCAAGGCCTGAAAGATTTCCATGTCTTGCAGCTCCACCAAAAGTGAATGAAACATGGAGAGTGCTGGGATTCTATGAAAAACTACTAGTGGCCTGCAGAAAACTAATTATGGTTTAGAATATACTGGTAAACAATTGTTCCTATCAGGCGATATATTCAGATACTGATAAATACCTGCAGAGAGATTGTGCCTACAGCTTCATGGGAGGATGGTTCCTCCTTTGAATTCTGCATGGGATATGTGTTTGAGATAAGGTTGCATGAATTAAACCACCCTCAGACAGAAAAAGCAAGCATAAAATTGAAAGTAAGAGCACTGGGACATTTGTGCAACAGCAGTCTTCTCAGAAATAATTTGCATTGTTTAAGGAGGATGTTGATTTTTTGGGGAACTGGGATAACATTTATCTGTATAAGAGATTAATCTCGGGCTGAAGGTCAAAATGCCTTTGTCTAAAGACATTTAGAATTTAACCAGAATATCCTGTTTGTAACTATGGCTTTAGAAATAAAGAAATGTGAATAACTGCAACCTGGGGAGGGACTTCTGTGGATCTCAGATAGTGATAGGACTAGGGGGAATGGAATGAAGCTGGAGGTGGGGAGATTCAGACTGTATGTGAGGAAGAAGTTCTTCACCATGAGAGTGATGAAACCCTTGAACGTGTTGTCCAGGGAGGTGGTTGAGGCCCCCCCATGGCAGGGGGGTTGGAACTAGATGATCCTTGTGGTCCCTTCCAACCCTGACTGATATTATAGTATGAAAGAAATAATAAGTAATTAAAATGTTGAATTATTATTTATTTTTAAAATGTGAAACAGCATTAATGCAGGCCTCAAAAGAACTGCTTCTTCAGTATAATGGGATTACACTGCTATTCATGTTTTGCAGAGATTCTATCAAACACAGATATTCACCTTACCCTGCCAATGAGGGTATATTTATGCACACCTGCAGTGCTCTAAGAAATCATACTAACTTCTGACCCATGCACTGGACTTGATCCTGATGAACACAGTTTCACTGATTCAGTGAAACAGTGCAAGCTGTTCTCAAGAGTCTTCACAGGTGGTGCATAATTCTTTGAGAATGCATAGAAGAATTCATAATGGCATTAAAAAGGGAAGCAAAGAATACCTTCATCAGGACTGGAAAGAGGTTTAAAATTTAAAAAAAAATTGCTTCAGTTAGAATATGGTAGCTTTGAACACACAAGTTAAAGAAAGAGCCCCAAAAAAACCTATTATCCCTTTAGGAAAAAATAAATAAATATTGAAGTCAACAGGACTTGCAGAAAGCAGCTATGTTAAATTTTTACTTTACCCATTAAATTTAATTTCTCTATATTTGTTACTACATTCCTCATATAACTGAAAGTTTCAAATATCAGGTATTCAATGTGATACACTGTGATACATTTTAACAACAGTAAAACTTGTATCAATTAAACTTTTATTAAAAATAAACACGAGCCAGTGACACCAGAGATGGCTTCCTATTTCATGAATTGACACTCAGACCTCATCTGAGAACAAAGGCACTCTGTGGCTGGAAGAAAAAATGGGAAACAGTAGTGGTACAGAGTCTCCTCTTGATCACTATCAAATCAATGAAAACTCTTGCATGACTGCTAATTCTTCTTGCATCAACTAACAGTGTGTGTTCACTCAATCCATACATGTGACAAGATTCTTTCAGAGCATATGAAAGGATGTGTTTATTAATCTTTTCTTTTTGACAGTTTCCTGACATATGTATCATTTGGATGAAAATATTTCTTTTAATTACAAGAAAGAAGTGCTAGTTGTGCAATAGGACCACTATAAAATGTCTACTATTACTTAAAGTCATTTACAAACTCCTAAAGTAACATTAGTAAGTGGAAGCACTTGATGCTAAGGGATTTAAACCACACAGTAAAGAAACTTTACGGGCAGATCATTAATCTCTGACTGCAAAGAGTTACACATGATTTTATGCCAAATGTTTGACTAAAGAGTTTTCCAAATGGCAAAAACTAAATTATAGAAGAAATGCATATTAAAATAAGTCCATTTAAATTTTACATCTATTGTGAGAATAGGCAAACACCATCACCTTTTTCACATAATCTGAAAATGCAATTCCTAACCCAATAAAAAAATCTAATAAAAATTTGCATAAAGTTGTAATAAAATTAATTAATGAGTTGTGTAGTGTATTATGTTTTCATTTCCAACCTGTTAAAACAGTAAATTTTAACTACTCATTCTCATGTGTTACATTTCTCCCACTTTTCTCAGTAGTTGTGTGTGGGCACATAGACATGTTTCCACCAAGAAAGTACCAGTCTGTAGTTGAAAAATATATAGGTTCTGCTAATAACAAAACCTGATGTTGCAGTTTGAGCTGGGTGCCCCCCTTCAATGTTTACTTCCTGTGTCCAGAAGTCCAGCCCAGAAGGGTGGACACAGGAAATTATGTAGTATTTCATACCACAATCCTTTGCACCACTATAAGATCCAGTGCGGAGTCTAGCACTTTCTCTTTTCTTCCTCCTCCGTCAGCTGGTAACTGGGGAGATGTCTCCTGGCTTTGGGCCTGGCTAGGCCCAAGGCCACGGAGGGATGGGCAGTCTCAGATCTGGCCAGCTGAGACTAGCCTAGCAGTGGGAGGGGGAAGAAGGAGCCCTGGGGGTCTCGGGTGTACCCTCAGGTAGGGATGGGATCTCTCTGGGTCTGCTTTGGGAATTTTTTTCTTTGTCACTGTGCTTTTGCTTTTCTGTAAAAGTTCACTGCTTTCTATTTGAACTTTCCATCACTTTTGCAATCCGTTTGTCTGAGTGTTTATTGTTGCCGGGGTGGGGAAGGGGGCTGCCTCAACCCAGCACATTCTTGGTAGCAGAGGATGGTTCAGGTGGGCAGAGGATCTACCCCCAACCCCTTTACATTCTTGGCGAGCCAGGAGTAGGAGTTGGTTATTGTGGCTACTCTGCAGATCGGATTGCAAAAGATAAGAGTTTAAATTTAGTTCTGGGCGTCGTTTTGGTTTTTTGGCAGTTGGGGGCTCATGTGTTGTTGGGGCTATTGTGTTAAGTTCTTGTGGATTGCAGGGGGACTCCTGGTGCGTGGCCGGTGGCACAGAGTCCCTCCTGCTATTTTCAAGCAGGGGTGGTTCTTAACCATCGGAATGGGGGCACCGCTTGAGAATGCGGGACCTGCCTTCCCCCACCTTTATTCTCTGCGGGGCGGTAAAAGCGGCAGGGATCAAAGTCAGGTCCGCTCTCGCTGCGGGGTAGCTCTCTATGGCGAACGGGGGGCTGCCTCAACCCAGCACATTCGACAATCAGTAACTCATCACAGCATTACAAAGAGGAGGAAAAGTAATATTTAATTTATGTTTAAAATGACATCAATGTTTTTACTACATTAGAATTTTGACAGCAGACCAAACAATTCCTGCTGCCAAGTCCCCGCCTGACCCTAGTTCCCTACACAGTTAAAATAGGAGAAAGCTGTTTCCCAATAGAAGCTATCTGCAATGGCTGGCTCCTGGTCTTTGACATCCCTTGGAAGAGAATGTTATATGCAGACCATCTGTAAAGAGCCCAGGCCTCTACCAGCGCAGAAACAGGGCACAGGCAAGTGCACTTCACACAGGGTCAGGGCAAAAGCTGCCTGATGGGGCAATCTGGCTAAGTAGTCCACATCTAAACTGTCATGAGTTAAAAAATCTGAGTCATGTCTCATCCTGGGAGGGACAGATGTACAATGACCTGCATCCATTCAACTCAAGTGTTTCATTACCTGAGACTGTGGCTGTATCCAAGATGTTTTTGAGACCAGTCCCTGGTCCTGAGCCCCAAATCATGTCTGGAGATTGTTTGACAGAGTACTGTTGGGCACAGGTCAACATCTTGAGAAACACCATGCAATGCCTAGCCCCACACATTCACACTGGTTAATGAAGTGTAGCAAGACACAACCTGCAACTCCACATATTGCCAAGAGGATAGGAAGGCATTGCACTCAGGGATCCAGAAACAATTATTCCCCATTCACCTGCCTGAGTATCCCAAATGACTGATGGTGATTGAACTTTGTGTGATGCTGTATGCGTACAGCAGTGTTTCAGAATCTAGAGGAAGATAAAGCAAGTTAATAAGCTAACAGGATGAGCATGGTACTCTTAAAGCAAATGCAAGGTTTACAGCAGGAAAAAATTAATCTCCAGTTTCTAGTTCTGCTTCTTGTAAATTACTTTGACCAATATAAAAAAAATGTTAGAATAACTCTTTTACACTACCAAAATGAGAATATTTGGTGCCAGGTATGGGAATAGGCATAATTGGCATGTACAATTCAGATTGAAAAAGAAAATATCTTAATTAAATTAGATTATTTACAGATGGCTGCTTTCATTTTGTTACAAATAACTTGCATGTTTAATATGTGTAATTTCTACTTAAAGGAACTGCTATGCTAAAACAGTTGCACATTTCTGATAATGAGCAATGGGAAAGGTACATTTCCACAAATATGCATTATAAAAGAATCTTGCAAGGATTATACCTTATCTCAGAAGGTTAATAGGAACCTACATTAAAAACCAAAACCAATTGCTTTTATATTTTTTGTGTTCGTGTGCCCATTTCTCAATTCACTTTATAAAGCTGTTGTAGGAATCATATTTGTTTGGCTTTGGGAAATTTCTTTATGTTATGGCTAATCTGTTAAGACACATTCAGCTGGCAGCACAGAGTCATGCAGTGCCATTGAAGCACATGGGGCGTCTGAGAGATACAACACAGGGGCTGTTGCTACATTCAGCTGGAAACACAGGTGAGATACCATAAGCTGTACTGATGGGTTGCAATGAGCTATGTGTAAGCCCTTGTATGAGAGGTTTCAATCTCAAACTGAGTCCTAACATAAATGTTTTGCTGCTTTGAATTAAAATCAGTTCAACACAGTGGTTGGTTGAGACACAGGATCAAAACTCAAGATGGAATAGGCAGCATGGTTCCAGACTGTACACAGTGTACTTACTGGAAGTTCCTTGCTCATTTTGTGCCATTTGCTTTTAAAGATTCCAAAGGTTTTAGAAATTATTAGCAGCATCTTAAATGTGCAGACTCTACATTTGTGTACAGAAAACTTGGGTTGAACATTTCCTCCAGAAGCCATAAAGATGTGCAGTGCCTCTAAGGAGAAGTTCTGCTGGCAGGGTAGCCTTTTATCAGGAAGAAGTTGTCTACAATGTTGATGTGTGAGTGGGGAAAAAAAAGGCTGATATCTCTTCATAAACAGTTGGGTGAGAAACTGATTGTCTATAAAGGTTTCTATGAGAAAACAAGGGCCAGTGGGAGAAGGTGTGCTCATGAGCCAGAGGAACAATGTTAGAATAAAATAAATCATTAGTTCAAAAATTATAAGTGCCACCTGCCAAAGACAACCTGAGGTTAGAAAGGAGGATTTTTAATCATCTGGGTTTGAGCTTTCAGTGAGGGTTCATGGTATCACATTGTGAAATTTTTCATGAAGTCATGGAAGAGAAAACCAGAGAGAGAGAGGATTCTTCCCTTGAAATTATTTGTCTCTGGGGTCTACAGCTTAAAGAATTGAATAAAGTAAAATGCATCACTGGAAAATGGAAATGAGGGAGAAAATGCAGGCAGGATAGGAGTATAAAATTTAAAAAAAAAAACAAAAAAAAAAAACCACACAAAAAAAAACAGCTGAAAGCTTTAGAGAGAAGGATAAGAGAAAGAAAGAAACCCATAAAGGATCAGGTATAAAAAAGAAAAGAAAGCCCTCAGGGTTAATCCAGAAACACAAAGTAGCTTTTCTATGTGTTTGGGTTTTAGGGTTTTTTTTTTGGTACAAGTGTCACTTAAAACATCTCTTTACTGGGATACAACAACTGCATGCCAGGGCACAGTGACAGTTAACTGAGGAGAAGGATATGATGCTTTCTACAGGAGGAACTTTGTAAATTTATGATATAATGAGCTGAGCTGGGTCAGAATGTGACTGGGATGCTGCAGTTAAGCCTTTTAATCGTGCAAAAAGAATACTATTCACTATATAAGAACCTAGGAAAAGTCCTGTGGCTTTTGCTACCTGACAGCTCTAGCATCAACATGGACCTACATTCAGTAACATCTGGGGGGAAAAAAGTGAACCATCAACATTGTTTTCTCCTGTCGTTTTTCATGACGTGACAGGATTGTATGCAAGGTGGTGCATCTCCTGGAAAAATCTGAATTAGAATTAGAATTAGAATTATTAGAATAAACCAGGTTGGAAGAGACCTTCAAGATCATCATGTCCAACCTATCAACCAATCCAACCCACCTAAACAACTAAACCATGGCACCAAGCACCCCATCAAGTCTCCTCCTGAACACCTCCAAAGATGGTGACTCCACCACCTCCCTGGGCAGCCCATTCCATAGCGCAATCACTCTTTCTGTATAGAACTTATTCCTAACATCCAGCCTAAACCTCCCCTGACGCAGCCTGAGACTGTGTCCTCTTGTTCTGGTACTGGTTGCCTGGGAGAAGAGACCAACATCCGCCTGTCTACAAACTCCCTTCAGGTAATTGTAGAGATCAATAAAGTCACCCCTGAGTCTCCTCCTCTCCAGGCTAAGCAACCCCAGCTCCCTCAGCCTCTCCTCATAGGGCTTGTGTTCCAAACCCCTCACCAACTTCATTGCCCTTCTCTGGACACGTTCCAGCAAGTCAATGCAGCTTGTACAGATAGCCTAGCTTTAAGCTATCATTTTCCATTAATAATGTGAAATCACAGACCATTGAGATCCTTAACAACCTTTGGACGAGCACTTGAGCCACAGGCACTGTGAGTCCTGCACTTCTGGCAGATACATGTGTAGTGGTGCCTTCGGGTACTGAGCTATTCTGTCTAGGTTTGGGTTTTTACAGACTTCCTAATAGTTGGATTAAATATTTCAGTTCAATATTAAGATGGTTCTCAACTTCTACTAAAAACTTTTTTTTTTACCTTATTACTATTTGGCATCCAATAAATGAGAAGATATTGGCAGAAGAGAAAAGGCTTAGCATCAACAAACTCAATCTTTAGGTTTTGTAGCCCACCAGATTGAATAATGATTGGGAGAATTTAAAGGTGCCTCAAAGAAGAACAGTTTATGGCACAAGATCATTTGTGGAGAAAAGTACATGTTAAACATGCTTTCCTGACAAATATTTTTATGAGGCAATTAGCAGTTCTTCTCTTTACAATTCTCATAGAAAATAAGCAGACACTGATTCACTTCCAAACTGCTGATGAAAAAAAACAAAGTCAGAGGAAACCAAAGCAGACAGGGACAATGCTGTTGATATAACTGAATGAATACATTTCATTGACAATTCAGTTTGTCAGTGAGTTCTAAATAGCCAAAAAAGCAGACTTGTATGGAAAGTAAGTTTCCTGCTGAACTCTCGCATGTGGTATAAGATCAAAATATTTTTCAGAAGCCAAAATTACTAAAACATTTTCATTTATAAATGGCAAAAGGGCTTTACTAAACATTTATTTTTTATAATGTTGAAATAAACTATTTTGACATTACTAAACTGTTGAAGTATAATGTTCCATTTTAGAAATGCAAACTACAATGTAATAAATATAAAGTGTTGCATATAATTTAAGGTGGTCAAATAACTTTTCTTAAATCAATAACATAATTATTAGCTTTGATTAAGAGGAAAATGCTCAAAAATTCCCAAATGCTAGCCTATAAGATAATGTGGCAGCAGTTTTAAGTGATTCCTTCAGAAGTGCATATTGACACAATCATTGAATATATAATTTTTTCATAATAGCAATTCACCCCAGAATGTGTTGACTAAGTCTCTGAAATACTTGTGGTCTCTTATGCTAAGAAAACAGCCTAATGCTGGGTTGTGCATCATAATAACTCATAAATTCATACTAAATTTTATTTCATGCTCTGCAGACAGCTTAGGACTCATGTCCTCCTTTGACACACACTCAGACAGATCTGGTATTTATAGTTTCTTCTGCCCCAGCTTTGGATGTCTTTGCTCTCATGTCAAGTCGTAAAGAGTCTAGGGCAATACAGAAATTCCTGAAAATAGTTTAATTACTCACTGACATTATATTGAGTGAAATCTAATTTAAAATGAAGGTTTTGTGGGTCTTGCTATCTTGTGAAACATGCAACACTACATTTTTTACTGAGCAAGAGAATATCTGTAATGACATATAATCCACTCAACACAAAACAAAAGGGTGCTATTCTTCATTTGCAGCTTTAACCATATGAAAGTTAGATGTCTTAGACTAAGCTATTAACCTTAAACTGCCTCTGTGGTCAGTAGAGAGAAGTAGCCATTTCAAATGAGAATTTATCTGACCTTTCTTAGATACGTATTTTAAGATGAGATGAACAGTCCTCTAAGGATTTAAAATGAGATAAACTGCCATCTAGAAATCTGATATCTATATCTAACCTAATCACCCGAGGCTTCTTCAGCAGTCAATGGAGAGAAATAGGCTTCCTTGCATGACCTTCATTGTCCCCAAGGAACCTAACCTCCTGCAATATGCCTCAGTCAGGCTGCAGCACTGGGAAGTCTGGCAGTAGGCTAAAATCATTGAATAACTGAATTCAGGATAACTTTGTAACTCATCTGTCAAAGAGTGGAGCCCAATGCTCTTGCTGTTCAAACCTGACAATTTACTCTCCGATTTCACCAGGACATCACAATACCTGCCCATGCTATTCCAAATACTCACACACATACTGTGATAATGATACAACAAAGGAACAATAAAAGCCCTCAGTATATAAGGAGCTAGGGAAAAAATCCATCTGTATTTTGTACTGGATTAAAACTTAATGTTACAGTGGTGTAGTTCTGAATTAATCGCATCAACTTCAGTGCAGTTATTGTGGCCTGGAGCCATTAGGGGAGCACAAAAGTGGTGTGTGTCTTTCTTCAGCTTATGGCAGCTGTTTAGCTCATCTTTGATCATACTTATTTTTTTACAGTTAAGCTTTTTGGTCACACTGTCTTTGCAGAGAGAGAGTTTCTGAACAATACCCACGTTCACATGCCAGCAAAGGTATTTGTGCATGTGGATTAGCTGGTTTTTGCTTGTCACGCACTTATTAGCTTTTGTGTTGTTTTTGTTTTGTTTACAGGGAACATAAGCAACAGCTCATGACATAACTGAGCAGCTGCACACGAGAACTAACATTGGTGCAAAGTGTTTAGCCATAGTGGATAGGAAAAGGCATGGTGTCTTAGGTCAAGACAAGAGGCTGACAGCTAATTGAAGATGTTTTTAGAATAGCAGATGCTCTTAGAAAAGAGTTTCAAGAGAGAGTGTGCCTGTGGCAATGCATACCTACAATACACTTCCAGCTTTCAGTACTTTGTGGCTCAAAGACTTCCTGAGATGCCATGAGCATAGAGTATTTAACAGGCCTAAAAGGATTTTTGTTCCATGTTATTCCAGCAAGAGATGCCTAGAGCCTGGGGAAGGATTGCAGGCCAGGAGGAGAGCACCTGAGGTGCAGCACAAAGGAATTCCACACAGTCAGCCTGTTTCAACAGGGGGCCGATTTAAATGCCTCTATTCTAATGCCCATAGTATGGGGAGGAAAGAAGAGGAGCTAGACATGTGCATGTTTGCAAGGCTACTGTGTTATTGTTGTCACTCACTTGTGGTGGGACTGTTTCTGTAACAGGAGTGCTGTGATGGAAGGTTACAATCTCTGTAAGAAGCATAGGCAAGGGATATGAGGAAGGGTTGTCACTCACTATGTCAGTGACCAGAGGGACTTCCATTTAAATTTAAGAAATTGTTACTTGGCAAGTATTAATTTTAATCCTCTCCATGTCACATGTCAATGATACGCTCAAAGGTGCTGCCCAAGGCTTTTTAATGCTGTTCTATAGAAGATCCAGAAGGTAGGAAAAATAAAATATTATGCAAATATTTGAAAAGGATAGCAAGAAAAGTGTTGTAATGGTAAGCTGTCAGGTTGACATTGAACTCGGGCAAAGCAAATATTGAGTCCCAGCTGACACAGGGCTCAGTAAAGAGCTAAAGGAAGGAAATATAAATTATGTCGATCTAGACACTATCCAGAAAATAAATTCTGTTAAACTAGCAACATATTTTTGTGGGTTATGGTTCTATTGATGAAGAAAATTGTATTAACCTTATCTTCCCTCTTAGACTTTCAGCTTTAAATTACTTTCCGTTTAATTAGGTAATGATAAATTGTTGTGGTACATTAAAATTTAAAAGGGCATACACCTACAAATTAAGAAATGGATAACAGACATCCCTCAAAATATTACAATGAAGTGATACATGGAATTGATCTTGACTGTTTTTTCTTGACATTTTATTAAAAATTTGGAACAAACCACAAAAGAATCACAGTTAAAGTTTGTAAGTGATTATTGCAATAGTAATAAATCATGAGTCAGGAGCACACAGTTTGGAAGACTATTTGCAATGTCATTTTAATGTTCTCAAGTGTGAATAGGAATATTGACCAAAGGCCCCTTGTGTCAGTGTTTCCAGGAGGACTAATACAATATTTCTAAGTAGAAAACATCTATACCTTCATGCAGCTTCTCCCATAATGTTCTGTTTAGTTATTTTCTCACTGTTTAAAAGGTTTTTGAAGGACTGAAGAGATTCAGAGAAGAACCACTAAAACGCTTTTCTTGTACCAAAAGATACTGGAAACTCAGTGTGAAAGGGAAGGCTAAGGGATAGTAAAGTTTATAAGCACACAAAATAAACCTTTGATAGTGATCTCTTTGGTCTAAGGCATAACCAGCAGCCCGGCTGAAACCAGCAGCCCGGCTGAAGTGCATGTACACTAATGCACGAAGCATGGGCAACAAACAAGAGGAGCTGGAAGCCTTGCTGCAGCAGGAAAGTTATCATGTAGTTGGCATCACAGAGACGTGGTGGGACGACTCACATGACTGGAGCGCTGCAATTGATGGCTACGAGCTCTTCAGGAGAGACAGGCAAGGAAGAAGGGGTGGAGGGGTGGCCCTGTACATCAGGGAGGCATTAGATGCCATTGAGACGGAGATTAGGGACGATCGGGTTGAGTGCCTGTGGGTAAGAATTAGAGGGAAGACCGGCAGGGCAGACACCCTGGTTGGAGTCTGTTATAGACCACCCAACCAGGAGGAAGATGTTGATGAGTCATTCTATAGGCAGCTTAAGGCTGTCTCAAGATCGCCTGACCTTGTTCTCATGGGTGACTTCAACTTGCCTGATATCTGCTGGGATCTTAACATAGCAGAGAAGTGGCAATCTAGGAGGTTCTTAGAATGCATGGAGGACAGCTTCTTATCCCAGGTGCTGCGAGAGCCTACCAGGGGCAAGGCTATGCTTGACCTCCTCTTCACCAAAAGGGAAGGGTTGGTGGGTGATGTGGTGGTCGGAGGGTGCTTAGGGGCCAGTGACCACGAGATAATTGAATTCTCGGGTTTTAGTCAAGCCAAGAGGGGCAGCAAGAAGACCTCCACTCTGGATTTCCGGAGGGCGGACTTCAGGCTACTCAAGGAACTAATTCAGAGGGTTCCTTGGGATAAAGCCCTTAAAAACAAAGGGGTCCAGGAGAGCTGGTCCTACTTCAAGGAAGAATTGTTGAAGGCTCAGGGACAGGCTGTGCCAATGTGCCGGAAGATGAGCCGCCGGGGCGGCTGGCCAGCCTGGATGGTTAATGAATAAAGAGGGTGTATCACCTTTGGAAGAGAGGGGAGGCAACCCGTGAAAAATTTAAGGATGTTGCTAGGTCTTGCAGGAAGAAAATTAGGGAGGCAAAAGCGCATTTGGAGCTTAGTCTGGCTTCTGCTGTGAAGGACAACAAAAAGTCCTTCCATAAATACGTTAATAGCAAGAGGAAGGGCAGAGACAACCTCCACTCCTTGGTGGACACGGAGGGGAACATTGTGACAAAGGATGAGGAAAAGGCAGAGATACTTAACACCTTCTTTGCCTCAATTTTTACTAGCAGGACAGAATGTCTTCCTGACAGCTGGCCTCCAGAGCTGGCAGAAGGAGCCAGGGAGCAGCATAGGTTTCCACTGTTCCAAAATGGGGTAGTTGGTGATCTGCTCAGCCGCCTGGATCCCCACAAGTCCATGGGACCAGATGGGATCCATCCTAGGGTGCTGAGGGAGCTGTCAGAGGAGCTGGCCAAGCCGCTCTCCATCATTTTTCAGCAGTCCTGGCTCACTGGAGATGTCCCAGAGGACTGGAAGCTGGCCAACGTGGTGCCCATCCACAAGAAGGGCCGGTTGGATGAGCCAGGGAATTATAGGCCAGTCAGCCTGACCTCAGTGCCAGGCAAGATCATGGAACAGGTCATCCTGAGTGCATTAACACAGCACTTAGAGGATGGCCAAGGGATCAGGCTCAGCCAGCATGGATTTAGGAAGGGCAGGTCCTGCCTGACCAACCTGATCTCCTTCTACGAGCAGGTGACCCGCCTGGTGGATGTGGGGAGGCCTGTGGATGTAGTTTACCTGGACTTCAGCAAGGCCTTTGACACTGTCCCCCATAGCAAACTGCTGGCCAAGCTGTCAGCCCATGCCTTGGACAGCAGCACTCTGAGCTGGGTTTGGAACTGGCTGGCTGGCCGAACCCAGAGAGTGTTGGTGAATGGTGCCACATCCAGCTGGCGGCCAGTCAGTAGTGGAGTCCCCCAGGGATCAGTGCTGGGCCCCATCCTCTTTAACATCTTTATTGATGATCTGGATGAGGGCATTGAGTCTATCATCAGAAAATTTGCTGATGACACCAAGCTGGGGACAGGAGTTGATCTGCTAGAGGGTAGAGAGGCTTTGCAGAGAGACCTCGACAGGCTGGACAGATGGGAGAATCCAACGGCATGAGATTTAACACATCCAAGTGCCGGGTTCAGCACATTGGCCACAACAACCCCATGCAGTGCTACAGGCTGGGGTCAGAGTGGCTGGAGAGCAGCCAGGCTGAGAGGGACCTGGGGGTGCTGGTTGATGGTAAGATGAACATGAGCCTGCAGTGTGCCCAGGTGGCCAGGAGGGCCAATGGCATCCTGGCCTGCATCAAGAACAGTGTGACCAGCAGGAGCAGGGAGGTCATTCTGCCCCTGTACACTGCACTGGTTAGGCCACACCTCGAGTACTGTGTCCAGTTCTGGGCCCCTCAGTTTAGGAAGGATGTTGACTTGCTGGAACGAGTCCAGAGAAGGGCAACAAAGTTGGTGAGGGGCTTGGAACACAAGCCCTATGAGGAGAGACTGAGGGAGCTGGGGCTGCTTAGCCTGGAGAGGAGGAGACTCAGGGGTGACCTCATTGCTCTCTACAACTACCTGATGGGGGCTTGTAATCAGGCAGAGGTTGGTCTCTTCTCCCAGGCAGCCAGTACCAGAACAAGAGGACACAGTCTCAGGCTGCACCAGGGGAAGTTCAGGCTGGCGGTCAGGAGGAAGTTTTACACAGAGAGAGTGATTGCCCATTGGAATGGACTGCCTGGGGAGGTGGTGGAGTCGCGGTCACTGGAGGTGTTCAGGAGGAAACTTGACAGGGTGCTTGGTTACATGGGTTAGTTGATTAGGTGGTGTTGGATGATAGGTTGGACGCGATGATCTTGAAGGTCTCTTCCAACCTGGTTTATTCTATTCTATTCTATTCTATTCTATTCTATTCTATTCTATTCTAACAAAATGCAGTGGTCGATAGGTGAAGATACAAAATCTCAGGCTAGACATGAAGAACAAATTTTTAACTGCAATTAGCCAATGAAACAACTAATAAATGCTTTCAGTCAAGACCAAATGCTTTTCAAAATATTTTATACTCAAGTTCAAACTGAAAATACATAGGTCAGCCCACATAATTACAGGGATCTCTTGTGACTTCATAATATTTAGCTCTACGCATCTAAGCACACCCTGAAGACTAAATCTGAAAACAAATAAACTAGAAATAAGCAATTTGTGAATACTTTTAAATAGTATGTAGTTCACAGAAAGTAGAATCACTTAAGAAATAATTCAGAAAAAACAACCACAATAATAATAATAATTCTATAATAATTCATTACTTAATAAAACATTTTGCTCTGATTTTCCCCCTTTCCCCACCGGGGAAGCTAAATAATGCCCATTGAATATAACTAAGAATTAATTGAGGAATCCAGAAAATGCTCCAGTGACTTTTAAAAGTTATTTTTTACATGGTTTCTGGCATTTGCATTTTGAGTGTCACATGATTTTTTCCTAATCATTGTCGAAGCAAAGCTCTCTGGGTGCAGGCAACTTATCTGAATATGAAGACTTTTTCTGAATCTTTTGACTTTGCATCTTAGTATCCCCTTGAAAAGTTTTTTATTTGAAGTCATCTGTTGATCATTACTGGAAAGATGAGTTAGGGTTTTCTAACATAGAAATATTTTTCCCTCTCTCTTTATTTTTCTATTTAGACATATTTTCATTAATACTATGTCTTGGTTTAAATAAGAGTCATCTCCTTTACGGGCACAAAGGAACAAATGATGTTTTTTAAAACTTCAGATAAACGGCAATCCTTACATAATGGAGGGCATTTCCTCTTTGGAGATCACCACTGAATCAGAACATTCAGACAAACTCACCACTAAACTGTTCCCTGGGGCTTGGCTCAGTTTGTCCAGAGCTATGCTTATTACATGTGCTTTGGTCAGCAGATATGCAATCATAGATAATAGCTTCTTTCTGCAAACAATAGGCAGTATTAAGAATGTCATCAGATATAATGGCTATGAGAGGGGCAATTCTACTTTCTTATGAAAGCTTTCATAATGGAGCAGTCAGAGTGTGCGTGTGTACATGTCTGTGTGTGCATCTGTGTGTCTGTATGTCTGTGCGTCTGTATGTCTGTGCGTCTGTGTGTGTTTTAAGAAAGATCCGCCAGCACACTGCAGAAGCAGCATGCTAGTCTGAGAAAAGATGGTCCATGAAAGGTGCCATTTATACTGCTTTCACAGTACCATAGAATGGAAACATTAGGTAATAGCAAAATCCCTGAGCTAGACTTACTAAATTCTGAAAACTCACATTACCATGCTTTATAGGGCTTTAGGGACTTCATAACAACAATCTGTGCGACTACAGACTTTGTTTAATGAAAAAATGAATAGAAATAGTTACCCAAAAATTAGCCTAAAGACTGGTATTCCCTTGTTAGTCCCTTTTAATAATTTTCACTATGCTTCCATTTGCACTGTCTAGAAAACAAAAGGCTTATTCGTGCACAAAAACACAGATCTGCCTTCTCAGTGAGAAATTTTGTAACATTTCTGTAGTAGAATCAACTCTAGCAGCTCAAGGTCTTTTTCTGAAAGAGAAAAAAAAAAATGTGTTAGCTGGATATTGCATTACTTTCAGGAGATTTCTTCACTGTTGTGTAATTTATCTGACAGTTGCCACAGGGCTTACATGCCACTTTAGTTACCCTACTGATTTTTAAGGGATGGATTTATATGTGGAAATTAAGGGAGGATTCATTTTTTCCCCTAATTTCATCAAATTACATGCACTGTGATTTTAGATAAATCACACTATTACAGTGTTTCCCTTCCCACATTTACAGATTTGTGGGTTCACCGTGGTTTGCCTTGAATAGAATAGAATAGAATAGAATAGAATAGACCAGACCAGGTTGGAAGAGACCTTCAAGATCATCGTGTCCAACCTATCACCCAACACCACCCAACCAACTAAACCATGTAACCAAGCACCCTGTCAAGTCTCCTCCTGAACATCTCCAGCGATGGCGACTCCACCACCTCCCTGGGCAGCCCATTCCAATGGGCAATCACTCTCTCTGTGTAAAACTTCCTCCTGACCTCCAGCCTGAACCTCCCCTGCCGCAGCCTGAGACTGTGTCCTCTTGTTCTGGTGCTGGCTGCCTGGGAGAAGAGACCAACCTCTGCCTGTCTACAACCCCCCCTTCAGGTAGTTGTAGAGGGCAATAAGGTCACCCCTGAGTCTCCTCTTCTCCAGGCTAAGCAACCCCAGCTCCCTCAGTCTCTCCTCATAGGGCTTGTGTTCCAAGCTCCTCACCAACTTTGTTGCCCTTCTCTGGACATGCTCCAGCAAGTCAACATCCTTCCTAAACTGAGGGGCCCAGAACTGGACACAGTACTCGAGGTGTGGCCTAAGCAGTTGTCTCGGTCCGGAGAGGGGAAAGAGACTCAGTTCTTTTGAATATTCCCATGTTGTGAAATTAGAGGCACAAACGAGGCCAAAATATCAACAGCTAGACTATTTATTACATAAATAAAGTGGACATAAGAAGGAGAGAGGGAGAAAATAGAGAGGGAGAGAGAGAAGAGAGAGAGAAGAAAGGAATTCTATTACCACACCCCTCATCCCCCCCAAGACAGTTCGAGTCTGTGGAGGAAAGGTGCTGCAGGAGATGTTGGGTCTGTAGAGAAACAGTGCTGAGGCTTTGGCTGGAGAAGAGATGTGGTCCTCTGGGCAGCCTGGGTCTGTAGAGAGAAACGGTGCTGAGGCTTTGGCTGGAGAAGAGATGTGGTCCTCTGGGCAGTCCTCTTCAGCTCCATGAGTTGAAGCAGGCAGAACTTAGGACACAGAGAAAGGGTTCAGTCTGCTTCTTCCAGTCTCCACAGCCTCTTTTCTCCGGAGCAGCATTGTCCTGGGCTTTTCCTTCTCAGCGGCATGGTCCTACTCCTGTGTTTTACTTCATCTCCGTTTTTCTCCTGCGCTTTTCTTCTCCTAATCATCCAGTCCGGGGAACACAGTCCCCCACATTTTTCTTCTGCATTTTTCTTCTAAGTAGCCAGTAGTGGCTCAAATCTTTTATACAGTTTTTAGTCCTTAGGTATGTGTCCAAGTATTGTCCCTCAGGAATTCAGAGGCAAGGAAATCATCCTTAGGTAAATGTCCAGGTATCATTCCCCCGGAAATCTTTCTATGCATTTCTGTGTGTTTGGGCAAGGGTCTGGATGGAGGCGGGGGGGCTCCGTCTCCTCCATCCTCATCTACATGCCCCCATACTCATTACACATCAGGAAACAGGTGGTAAACCCATTGTCTACCCTTCCCAGGGTACTTGATGGGTAGAGAGTGTCTTGTCCTGAAGGCGTGATGTCTGGGTCCTTGGATCCACTGTTGTAGGCCAGCTGCAGTCCAGTGTTATCATGATGTAATCGCAAGGTGATTTGCATCCAGGATTGGTAGACAGGATTCCTACATGATCTTTGCACCTTCCTTCCAGTGGCTCTGCCCAACACATATCAGCTATTGTCTGGGCAAGCAGCAAGTGATTTTAGCTTTGTTGAGTCACACCAGGAGAGCCAACTTTTAGTCTCTCACACCAGTGCAGTGTACAGGGGCAGAATGACCTCCCTGCTCCTGCTGGCCACACTGTTCCTGATGCAGGCCAGGATGCCATTGGCCCTCCTGGCTGCCTGGGCACACTGCAGGCTCATGTTCAACCTACCATCAACCAGCACCCCCAGGTCCGTCTCTACCTGGCTGCTCAGTCACTATTTGCATCAACATCGCAACTGACTGGGTTAGTCCAATGTCTCCTCTAAATGGTGTCCTCTCAGCAGCTCTCCTCAATGCTCTGTCATGAATTAGTTTGGGTTTTCTTTATCAGGAGGTGTCAGAGCCAAAGCTCCCAAATGTCTCATTTTCCATACAAGGCTTCTTGTGTGTTTTAAATGAAACAGATATAACAAAAGAAAGCAATGTGAATTTATGGAGCTCAGTGCAGGAGAAACAAAGAAATTGGTTGAAAAGATAAGCAGAAATATATCAGCCTTGCAATCTCAAGAGACCCTCAAGCAGGTACAGCACATATGCCTTCTGCCTTCAGTGCAGACAAGAATTCAAAAGATCAGCCTTTTTTTCTGACCCCAGATATGAGCATCTGGCAAGAAGAGAATCCTTGAAATTTTCGGCAGTTTGCAAAGACACAAACTGGCCTGGATTACAAACTGGAAGCACTCTCTCCTCCTCCTCCGCTGCTCTTGCATAATAAGTATGAGGCCCTGCAGGCTGAGGGAAGTAAGGATGAGAGGGCTGAGGCTGAGCAGCCATCCAGAGGGGAGCCTAAGGCCAAGCAGTCCCCACCAGCTATAACGACCAGCTCCACAAAGAAAAGGAGAAGGGTTATAGTTGTCGGGGACTCTCTCCTGGGGGGTACTGAGGGACCCATATGTCATCCCGACCCATCCCACAGGGAGGTCTGCTCCCTACCAGGGGCACGGGTTAGGGACATTGCAAGGAGACTCCCTAAATTAATCCAGCCCACTGACTATTACCCTCTGCTGGTAATACAGGCTGGGAGTGATGAGATTGACAAGAAGGGCACCAGGGTGATTAAAAGGGAGTTCAGTGCCCTTGGACAATTGATTGATGGGGCAGGAGCTCAAGTGGTGTTCTACTCAGTTCCCTCAGTGGCAGGGGTGTACACTGAGAGGAATGGGAGAATCCATACCATCAACAATTGGCTCAGGGGATGGTGCCAGAGGCAGAACTTTGGTTTCTGCGATCATGGGACAACTTTCACTACACCCGACCTGCTGGGTCCTGATGGGGTGCATTTATCTAGAAGGGGTAAGAGAGTCCTGGCACTGGAGTTGGCAGGGCTCATTAGGAGGGCTTTAAACTAGGTCTGAAGGGGGTGGGTGAGGCAATCGGTCCCTCTGCAGAGGAAAGAGTAGGGCACAAGGTAGGGTCAGTTGAGAAGTCAGGAACCCAGCTGTGATGCATGTACACCAATGCATGCAGCCTGGGCAATAAGCAAGAGGAGCTGGAGGTCCTGATCCATCAGGGCGACTATGATGTAGTCACCATCTCAGAAACTTGGTGGGACAACACGCACGATTGGAGTGCTACACTGGGGGGCTACAGGCTTTTTAGGAGAGACAGGCAAGGGAGAAGAGGAGGAGGGGTGGCTCTGTATATTAGGAGTCACTCTCTGCTACAGAACTTGAGGTGGAAGATGAGGGAATTGAGAGCCTGTGGGTTAAAATCAGAGGGCAGCCCAACAAATCTGACATCCTGGTTGGAATCTGTTATAGACCACCCAACCAGGATGAGGAGGCTGATGAATTGTTTTACAAGCAACTGGAGGCTGTCTCAAGATCATCAGATCTTGTCCTTGTTGGTGACTTCAACCTCCCAGATATCTGCTGGGAACTTAATTCAGCAGAGAGGAGGCAGTCCAGAAGATTCCTGGAGCAAATGGAGGACTGCTTCCTGATGCAGCTGCTAAGTCAGCCTACCAGGGGACAGGCTCTGCTTGACCTGCTGTTCTCCAATAGGGAAGGGCTGGTGGGAGACATGATCGTGGGAGGCTGCCTAGGGTGCAGTGACCACGAGATAGTGAAGTTTTCAATATGCAGGGAGATAGGGAGGAGCACCAACAGAACCTTCACCTTGGACTTCCGGAGGGTGAACTTCAGCCTGTTTATGAAACTTATATGTAAAGTCACCTGGGTACCAGACCTCATGAACCAAGGGGTTCAGGAGGGTTGGACCTACTTCAAACAGGAGCTCTTGAAGGCACAGGAACTGGTGGTTCCCACGTGCCGAAAGGCAGAGTCGGTGGGGAAGGCGACCGGCCTGGATGAGCAAGCAGCTCCTGGAGGATTTAAGGGGAAGATTTAAGGGGAAGAAGAGGCTGTATCACCTTTGGAAGGAGGGGAAGGCTTCTCGAGGTATGTTCAAGGAAGTTGTTAGATTATGTAGGAATAAAATTAGGGAGGCAAAGACCCAGCTGGAACTGAAGCTGGCCACCTCAGTCAAAGACAATAAAAAGCATTTTTACAAATATATTAACAATAAGAAGAAGGGCAGGAAGAACCTGCACTCCCTATTGGACCTGGAGGGGAACACGGTGACTGAAGACGAGGAACAGGCTGAGGTCCTGAACACCTTCTTTGCCTCAATTTTTAACAGCAAGGCAGGACTTCAGGAGGAGTGGCTTCCTGAGCTGGGCGATGGGGTCGGGGAGCAGTGTAGTGCCCTGGTAATCCATGAGGAATTAGTTCGGGACCTGCTGAGCCACTTGGACACTCACAAGTCCATGGGACCGGATGGGATCCATCCTAGGGTGCTGAGAGAGCTGGCAGATGAGCTGGCCAAGCCACTATCCATCATTTTCCTCCAGTCCTGGCTCACTGGAGAGGTCCCAGATGACTGGAAACTGGCCAATATGGTCCCCATCCATAAGAAGGGTCGGATGGAGGAACCTGGAAACTACAGGCCGGTCAGCCTAACCTCAGTGCCAGGGAAAGTGATGGAGGAGATTATCCTGGAGGCAATTACTGTGCACCCGAAGGATGGCCAAGGGCTCAGGTCCAGCCAATATGGATTTAGGAAGGGCAGGTCCTGCCTCTCCAACCTGATCTCCTTCTATGATCAGGTGACCCTTCTGGTGGACGTGGGGAGGCCTGTGGATGTGGTCTACCTGGACCTCAGCAAGGCCTTTGACACCGTCCCCACAGCAAACTGCTGTCTAAGCTGTCAGCTCGTGGCTTGGACCACAACACTCTGAGCTGGGTTAGGAACTGGCTGGAGGGCCGAGCCCAGAGTGGTGGTGAATGGTGCCACATCCAGCTGGCAGCCAGTCACCAGTGGAGTCCCCCAGGGATCAGTACTGGGCCCCTTCCTCTTTAACATCTTCACTGATGATCTGGATGAGGGGGCTGAGACAGTCATCAGCAAGTTTGCAGATGACACCAAGTTAGGAGCAGATGTTAGTCAGTTAGAGGGTAGAAGGGCTCTGCAGAGGGACCTCGACCGACTGGACAGATGGGCAGAATACAATGAAATGGCATTTAACAAGTCCAAGTGCCGAGAGCTGCACTTTGGCTACGGCAATCCCATGCAGAGCTACAGGCTGGGGTCAGAGTGGAAGGAGAGCTCCCAAACAGAGAGGGACCTGGGGGTGTTGATTGACAGCTGTCTAAACATGAGCCAGCAGTGTGCCCAGGCGGTCAAGAAGGCCAAGGGTATCGTGGCCTGCATTAGGAATAGTGTGGCCAGCAGGATCAGGGAAGTCATTGTGCCTTTGTACTCTGCATTGGTTAGGCCGCACCTTGAGTACTGTGTCCAGTTCTGGGTCCCTCAGTTTAAGAAGGACATTGAAACACTTGATCGTGTCCAGAGAAGGGCAACAAGGCTGGGGAGAGGCCTTGAGCACAAGCCCTACGAGGAAAGGCTGAGGGAGCTGGGATTGTTTAGCCTGGAATAGAATAAACCAGGTTGAAAGAGACCTTCAAGATCATCACGTCCAACCTATCACCCAACACCACCCAATCAACTAACCCATGTAACCAAGCACCCTGTCAAGTCTCCTCCTGAACACCTCCAGTGACAGCGACTCAACCACCTCCCCAGGCAGCCCATTCCAATGGCCAATCACTCTCTCCATGTAAAACTTCCTCCTGACCTCCAGCCTGAACTCCCCCTGGCGCAGCCTGAGACTGTGTCCTCTTGTTCTGGTGCTGGCTGCATGGGAGAAGAGACCAACCTCTGCCTGTTTACAACCCCCCTTCAGGTAGTTGTAGAGAGCAATAAGGTCACCCCTGAGTCTCCTCCTCTCCAGGCTAAGCAGCCCCAGCTCCCTCAGTCTCTCCTCATAGGGCTTGTGTTCCAAGCCCCTCACTAACTTTGTTGCCCTTCTCTGGACTCGTTCCAGCAAGTCAACATCCTTCCTAAACTGGAATATGAGTCTGGGTACAATGTGGATCCAGACACAGGCTCTGCTGGAGCTACAACACATGCAGGAGCAAGTGTGTGATCTGTTCCTGCAGGAATTAAGTGTCAGGCATTTCTCCCCATGTCAAAGAAGAATGACACTCAGCCTTTGCTTCCTCCAAGTGGAAAATCACTATCTCAGTCCTATTCATTGGCTCCTTCCACAGAAAAAAACCCAACAGAAACCACAACAAAAACAGAGGATAGACTTTTCCAACTGTAAGGGGGGGGAAAAATGAAGAAGTCCCTCTCCTTTGATGCATGTGGTAGCACTGAGAGGTGCTGCTAGCACAGTGGTCTCCGTGTTGTCCCATAGGCATGCTTTTGCTGAAGGGGGGTTGTAAACAGGCAGAGGTTGGTCTCTTCTCCCATGCAGCCAGCACCAGAACAAGAGGACACAGTCTCAGGCTGCGCCAGGGGGAGTTCAGGCTGGAGGTCAGGAGGAAGTTTTACATGGAGAGAGTGATTGGCCATTGGAATGGGCTGCCTGGGGAGGTGGTTGAGTCGCTGTCACTGGAGGTGTTCAGGAGGAGACTTGACAGGGTGCTTGGTTACATGGGTTAGTTGATTGGGTGGTGTTGGGTGATAGGTTGGACGTGATGATCTTGAAGGTCTCTTTCAACCTGGTTTATTCTATTCCAGGCTAAACAATCCCAGCTCCCTCAGCCTTTCCTCGTAGGGCTTGTGCTCAAGGCCTCTCCCCAGCCTTGTTGCCCTTCTCTGGACACGATCAAGTGTTTCAATGTCCTTCTTAAACTGAGGGACCCAGAACTGGACACAGTACTCAAGGTGCGGCCTAACCAATGCAGAGTACAAAGGCACAATGACTTCCCTGATCCTGCTGGCCACACTATTCCTAATGCAGGCCACGATACCCTTGGCCTTCTTGACCGCCTGGGCACACTGCTGGCTCATGTTTAGACAGCTGTCAATCAACACCCCCAGGTCCCTCTCTGTTTGGGAGCTCTCCTTCCACTCTGACCCCAGCCTGTAGCTCTGCATGGGATTGCCGTAGCCAAAGTGCAGCTCTCGGCACTTGGACTTGTTAAATGCCATTTCATTGTATTCTGCCCATCTGTCCAGTCGGTCGAGGTCCCTCTGCAGAGCCCTTCTACCCTCTAACTGACTAACATCTGCTCCTAACTTGGTGTCATCTGCAAACTTGCTGATGACTGTCTCAGCCCCCTCATCCAGATCATCAGTGAAGATGTTAAAGAGGAAGGGGCCCAGTACTGATCCCTGGGGGACTCCACTGGTGACTGGCTGCCAGCTGGATGTGGCACCATTCACCACCACTCTCTGGGCTCGGCCCTCCAGCCAGTTCCTAACCCAGCTCAGAGTGTTGCGGTCCAAGCCACGAGCTGACAGCTTAGACAGCAGTTTGCTGTGGGGGACGGTGTCAAAGGCCTTGCTGAGGTCCAGGTAGACCACATCCACAGGCCTCCCCACGTCCACCAGAAGGGTCACCTGATCATAGAAGGAGATCAGGTTGGAGAGGCAGGACCTGCCCTTCCTAAATCCATATTGGCTGGACCTGAGCCCTTGGCCATCCTTCGGGTGCACAGTAATTGCCTCCAGGATAATCTCCTCCATCACTTTCCCTGGCACTGAGGTTAGGCTGACCGGCCTGTAGTTTCCAGGTTCCTCCATCCGACCCTTCTTATGGATGGGGACCATATTGGCCAGTTTCCAGTCATCTGGGACCTCTCCAGTGAGCCAGGACTGGAGGAAAATGATGGATAGTGGCTTGGCCAGCTCATCTGCCAGCTCTCTCAGCACCCTAGGATGGATCCCATCCGGTCCCATGGACTTGTGAGTGTCCAAGTGGCTCAGCAGGTCCCGAACTAATTCCTCATGGATTACCAGGGCACTACACTGCTCCCCGACCCCATCGCCCAGCTCAGGAAGCCACTCCTCCTGAAGTCCTGCCTTGCTGTTAAAAATTGAGGCAAAGAAGGTGTTCAGGACCTCAGCCTGTTCCTCGTCTTCAGTCACCGTGTTCCCCTCCAGGTCCAATAGGGAGTGCAGGTTCTTCCTGCCCTTCTTCTTATTGTTAATATATTTGTAAAAATGCTTTTTATTGTCTTTGACTGAGGTGGCCAGCTTCAGTTCCAGCTGGGTCTTTGCCTCCCTAATTTTATTCCTACATAATCTAACAACTTCCTTGAACATACCTCGAGAAGCCTTCCCCTCCTTCCAAAGGTGATACAGCCTCTTCTTCCCCCTTAAATCTTCCCCCTTAAATCCTCCAGGAGCTGCTTGCTCATCCAGGCCGGTCGCCTTCCCCACCGACTTGCCTTTCGGCACGTGGGAACCACCAGTTCCTGTGCCTTCAAGAGCTCCTGTTTGAAGTAGGTCCAACCCTCCTGAACCCCTTGGTTCATGAGGTCTGGTACCCAGGTGACTTTACATATAAGTTTCATAAACAGGCTGAAGTTCACCCTCCGGAAGTCCAAGGTGAAGGTTCTGTTGGTGCTCCTCCCTATCTCCCTGCATATTGAAAACTTCACTATCTCGTGGTCACTGCACCCTAGGCAGCCTCCCACGATCATGTCTCCCACCAGCCCTTCCCTATTGGAGAACAGCAGGTCAAGCAGAGCCTGTCCCCTGGTAGGCTGACTTAGCAGCTGCATCAGGAAGCAGTCCTCCATTTGCTCCAGGAATCTTCTGGACTGCCTCCTCTCTGCTGAATTAAGTTCCCAGCAGATATCTGGGAGGTTGAAGTCACCAACAAGGACAAGATCTGATGATCTTGAGACAGCCTCCAGTTGCTTGTAAAACAATTCATCAGCCTCCTCATCCTGGTTGGGTGGTCTATAACAGATTCCAACCAGGATGTCAGATTTGTTGGGCTGCCCTCTGATTTTAACCCACAGGCTCTCAATTCCCTCATCTTCCACCTCAAGTTCTGTAGCAGAGAGTGACTCCCTAATATACAGAGCCACCCCTCCTCCTCTTCTCCCTTGCCTGTCTCTCCTAAAAAGCCTGTAGCCCCCCAGTGTAGCACTCCAATCGTGCGTGTTGTCCCACCAAGTTTCTGAGATGGTGACTACATCATAGTCGCCCTGATGGATCAGGACCTCCAGCTCCTCTTGCTTATTGCCCAGGCTGCATGCATTGGTGTACATGCATCACAGCTGGGTTCCTGACTTCTCAACTGACCCTACCTTGTGCCCTACTCTTTCCTCTGCAGAGGGACCGATATCCTCACCCACCCCATTCAGACCTAGTTTAAAGCCCTCCTAATGAGCCCTGCCAACTCCAGTGCCAGGACTCTCTTACCCCTTCTAGATAAATGCACCCCATCAGGACCCAGCAGGTCGGGTGTAGTGAAAGTTGTCCCATGATCGCAGAAACCAAAGTTCTGCCTCTGGCACCATCCCCTGAGCCAATTGTTGATGGTATGGATTCTCCCATTCCTCTCAGTGTACACCCCTGCCACTGAGGGAACTGAGTAGAACACCACTTGAGCTCCTGCCCCATCAATCAATTGTCCAAGGGCACTGAACTCCCTTTTAATCACCCTGGTGCCCTTCTTGTCAATCTCATCACTCCCAGCCTGTATTACCAGCAGAGGGTAATAGTCAGTGGGCTGGATTAATTTAGGGAGTCTCCTTGCAATGTCCCTAACCCGTGCCCCTGGTAGGGAGCAGACCTCCCTGTGGGATGGGTCGGGATGACATATGGGTCCCTCAGTACCCCCCAGGAGAGAGTCCCCGACAACTATAACCCTTCTCCTTTTCTTTGTGGAGCTGGTCGTTATAGCTGGTGGGGACTGCTTGGCCTTAGGCTCCCCTCTGGATGGCTGCTCCTCAGCCTCAGCCCTCTCATCCTTACTTCCCTCAGCCTGCAGGGCCTCATACTTATTATGCAAGAGCAGCGGAGGAGGAGGAGAGAGTGCTTCCAGTTTGTAATCCAGGCCAGTTTGTGTCTTTGCAAACTGCCGAAAATTTCAAGGATTCTCTTCTTGCCAGATGCTCATATCTGGGGTCAGAAAAAGGCTGATCTTTTGAATTCTTGTCTGCACTGAAGGCAGAAGGCATATGTGCTGTACCTGCTTGAGGGTCTCTTGAGATTGCAAGGCTGATATATTTCTGCTTATCTTTTCAACCAATTTCTTTGTTTCTCCTGCACTGGAGCTCCATAAATTCACATTGCTTTCTTTGTTATATCTGTTTCATTTAAAACACACAAGAAGCCTTGTATGGAAAATGAGACATTTGGGAGCTTTGGCTCTGACACCTCCTGATAAAGAAAAACCCAAACTAATTCATGACAGAGCATTGAGGAGAGCTGCTGAGAGGACACCATTTAGAGGAGACATTGGACTAACCCAGTCAGTTGCGATGTTGATGCAAATAGTGACTGAGCAGCCAGGTAGAGACGGACCTGGGGGTGCTGGTTGATGGTAGGTTGAACATGAGCCTGCAGTGTGCCCAGGCAGCCAGGAGGGCCAATGGCATCCTGGCCTGCATCAGGAACAGTGTGGCCAGCAGGAGCAGGGAGGTCATTCTGCCCCTGTACACTGCACTGGTGTGAGAGACTAAAAGTTGGCTCTCCTGGTGTGACTCAACAAAGCTAAAATCACTTGCTGCTTGCCCAGACAATAGCTGATATGTGTTGGGCAGAGCCACTGGAAGGAAGGTGCAAAGATCATGTAGGAATCCTGTCTACCAATCCTGGATGCAAATCACCTTGCGATTACATCATGATAACACTGGACTGCAGCTGGCCTACAACAGTGGATCCAAGGACCCAGACATCACGCCTTCAGGACAAGACACTCTCTACCCATCAAGTACCCTGGGAAGGGTAGACAATGGGTTTACCACCTGTTTCCTGATGTGTAATGAGTATGGGGCATGTAGATGAGGATGGAGGAGACGGAGCCCCCCCGCCTCCATCCAGACCCTTGCCCAAACACACAGAAATGCATAGAAAGATTTCCGGGGGAATGATACCTGGACATTTACCTAAGGATGATTTCCTTGCCTCTGAATTCCTGAGGGACAATACTTGGACACATACCTAAGGACTAAAAACTGTATAAAAGATTTGAGCCACTACTGGCTACTTAGAAGAAAAATGCAGAAGAAAATGTGGGGACTGTGTTCCCCGGACTGGATGATTAGAGAAGAAAAGCGCAGGAGAAAAACGGAGATGAAGTAAAACACAGGAGTAGGACCATGCCGCTGAGAAGGAAAAGCCCAGGACAATGCTGCTCCGGAGAAAAGAGGCTGTGGAGACTGGAAGAAGCAGACTGAACCCTTTCTCTGTGTCCTAAGTTCTGCCTGCTTCAACTCATGGAGCTGAAGAGGACTGCCCAGAGGACCACATCTCTTCTCCAGCCAAAGCCTCAGCACTGTTTCTCTCTACAGACCCAGGCTGCCCAGAGGACCACATCTCTTCTCCAGCCAAAGCCTCAGCACTGTTTCTCTACAGACCCAACATCTCCTGCAGCACCTTTCCTCCACAGACTCGAACTGTCTTGGGGGGGATGAGGGGTGTGGTAATAGAATTCCTTTCTTCTCTCTCTCTTCTCTCTCTCCCTCTCTATTTTCTCCCTCTCTCCTTCTTATGTCCACTTTATTTATGTAATAAATAGTCTAGCTGTTGATATTTTGGCCTCGTTTGTGCCTCTAATTTCACAACATGGGAATATTCAAAAAGAACTGAGTCTCTTTCCCTCTCCGGACCGAGACAACTGCTTAGGCCACACCTCGAGTACTGTGTCCAGTTCTGGGCCCCTCAGTTTAGGAAGGATGTTGACTTGCTGGAGCATGTCCAGAGAAGGGCAACAAAGTTGGTGAGGAGCTTGGAACACAAGCCCTATGAGGAGAGACTGAGGGAGCTGGGGTTGCTTAGCCTGGAGAAGAGGAGACTCAGGGGTGACCTTATTGCCCTCTACAACTACCTGAAGGGGGGGTTGTAGACAGGCAGAGGTTGGTCTCTTCTCCCAGGCAGCCAGCACCAGAACAAGAGGACACAGTCTCAGGCTGCGGCAGGGGAGGTTCAGGCTGGAGGTCAGGAGGAAGTTTTACACAGAGAGAGTGATTGCCCATTGGAATGGGCTGCCCAGGAGGTGGTGGAGTCGCCATCGCTGGAGATGTTCAGGAGGAGACTTGACAGGGTGCTTGGTTACATGGTTTAGTTGGTTGGGTGGTGTTGGGTGATAGGTTGGACACGATGATCTTGAAGGTCTCTTCCAACCTGGTCTGGTCTATTCTATTCTATTCTATTCTATTCTATTCAAGGCAAACCACGGTGAACCCACAAATCTGTAAATGTGGGAAGGAAACACTGTAATAGTGTGATTTATCTAAAATCACAGTGCATGTAATTTGATGAAATTAGGGAAAAAAATGAATCCTCCCTTAATTTCCACATATAAATCCATCCCTTAAAAATCAGTAGGGTAACTAAAGTGGCATGTAAGCCCTGTGGCAACTGTCAGATAAATTACACAACAGTGAAGAAATCTCCTGAAAGTAATGCAATATCCAGCTAACACATTTTTTTTTTTCTCTTTCAGAAAAAGACCTTGAGCTGCTAGAGTTGATTCTACTACAGAAATGTTACAAAATTTCTCACTGAGAAGGCAGATCTGTGTTTTTGTGCACGAATAAGCCTTTTGTTTTCTAGACAGTGCAAATGGAAGCATAGTGAAAATTATTAAAAGGGACTAACAAGGGAATACCAGTCTTTAGGCTAATTTTTGGGTAACTATTTCTATTCATTTTTTCATTAAACAAAGTCTGTAGTCGCACAGATTGTTGTTATGAAGTCCCTAAAGCCCTATAAAGCATGGTAATGTGAGTTTTCAGAATTTAGTAAGTCTAGCTCAGGGATTTTGCTATTACCTAATGTTTCCATTCTATGGTACTGTGAAAGCAGTATAAATGGCACCTTTCATGGACCATCTTTTCTCAGACTAGCATGCTGCTTCTGCAGTGTGCTGGCGGATCTTTCTTAAAACACACACAGACGCACAGACATACAGACGCACAGACATACAGACACACAGATGCACACACAGACATGTACACACGCACACTCTGACTGCTCCATTATGAAAGCTTTCATAAGAAAGTAGAATTGCCCCTCTCATAGCCATTATATCTGATGACATTCTTAATACTGCCTATTGTTTGCAGAAAGAAGCTATTATCTATGATTGCATATCTGCTGACCAAAGCACATGTAATAAGCATAGCTCTGGACAAACTGAGCCAAGCCCCAGGGAACAGTTTAGTGGTGAGTTTGTCTGAATGTTCTGATTCAGTGGTGATCTCCAAAGAGGAAATGCCCTCCATTATGTAAGGATTGCCGTTTATCTGAAGTTTTAAAAAACATCATTTGTTCCTTTGTGCCCGTAAAGGAGATGACTCTTATTTAAACCAAGACATAGTATTAATGAAAATATGTCTAAATAGAAAAATAAAGAGAGAGGGAAAAAAATATTTCTATGTTAGAAAACCCTAACTCATCTTTCCAGTAATGATCAACAGATGACTTCAAATAAAAAACTTTTCAAGGGGATACTAAGATGCAAAGTCAAAAGATTCAGAAAAAGTCTTCATATTCAGATAAGTTGCCTGCACCCAGAGAGCTTTGCTTCGACAATGATTAGGAAAAAATCATGTGACACTCAAAATGCAAATGCCAGAAACCATGTAAAAAATAACTTTTAAAAGTCACTGGAGCATTTTCTGGATTCCTCAATTAATTCTTAGTTATATTCAATGGGCATTATTTAGCTTCCCCGGTGGGGAAAGGGGGAAAATCAGAGCAAAATGTTTTATTAAGTAATGAATTATTATAGAATTATTATTATTATTGTGGTTGTTTTTTCTGAATTATTTCTTAAGTGATTCTACTTTCTGTGAACTACATACTATTTAAAAGTATTCACAAATTGCTTATTTCTAGTTTATTTGTTTTCAGATTTAGTCTTCAGGGTGTGCTTAGATGCGTAGAGCTAAATATTATGAAGTCACAAGGGATCCCTGTAATTATGTGGGCTGACCTATGTATTTTCAGTTTGAACTTGAGTATAAAATATTTTGAAAAGCATTTGGTCTTGACTGAAAGCATTTATTAGTTGTTTCATTGGCTAATTGCAGTTAAAAATTTGTTCTTCATGTCTAGCCTGAGATTTTGTATCTTCACCTATCGACCACTGCATTTTGTTAGAATAGAATAGAATAGAATAGAATAGAATAGAATAGAATAGAATAGAATAAACCAGGTTGGAAGAGACCTTCAAGATCATCGCGTCCAACCTATCATCCAACACCACCTAATCAACTAACCCATGTAACCAAGCACCCTGTCAAGTTTCCTCCTGAACACCTCCAGTGACCGCGACTCCACCACCTCCCCAGGCAGTCCATTCCAATGGGCAATCACTCTCTCTGTGTAAAACTTCCTCCTGACCGCCAGCCTGAACTTCCCCTGGTGCAGCCTGAGACTGTGTCCTCTTGTTCTGGTACTGGCTGCCTGGGAGAAGAGACCAACCTCTGCCTGATTACAAGCCCCCATCAGGTAGTTGTAGAGAGCAATGAGGTCACCCCTGAGTCTCCTCCTCTCCAGGCTAAGCAGCCCCAGCTCCCTCAGTCTCTCCTCATAGGGCTTGTGTTCCAAGCCCCTCACCAACTTTGTTGCCCTTCTCTGGACTCGTTCCAGCAAGTCAACATCCTTCCTAAACTGAGGGGCCCAGAACTGGACACAGTACTCGAGGTGTGGCCTAACCAGTGCAGTGTACAGGGGCAGAATGACCTCTCTGCTCCTGCTGTCCACACTGTTCTTAATGCAGGCCAGGATGCCACTGGCCCTCCTGGCCACCTGGGCACACTGCAGGCTCATGTTCATCCTACCATCAACCAGCACCCCCAGGTCCCTCTCTGCCTGGCTGCTCTCCAGCCACTCTGACCCCAGCCTGTAGCACTGCATGGGGTTGTTGTGGCCAATGTGCTGAATCCGGCACTTGGATGTGTTAAATCTCATGCCGTTGGACTCTGCCCATCTGTCCAGACTGTCGAGGACTCTCTGCAAAGCCTCTCCACCCTCTAGCAGATCAACTCCTGTCCCCAGCTTGGTGTCATCAGCAAATTTACTGATGAAGGACTCAATGCCCTCATCCAGATCATCAATAAAGATGTTAAAGAGGATGGGACCCAGCACTGATCCCTGGGGGACTCCACTACTGACTGGCCTCCAGCTGGATGTGACACCATTCACCACCACTCTCTGGGCTCGGCCATCCAGCCAGTTCCTAACCCAGCTCAGAGTGCTGCTGTCCAAGCCATGGGCTGACAGCTTGGCCAGCAGTTTGCTATGGGGGACAGCGTCAAAGGCCTTGCTGAAGTCCAGGTAAACTACATCCACAGGCCTCCCCACATCCACCAGCCCAGGATCTGATTGGCTTTGCGGGCTGCAAGTGCACATTGAGAGCTCATGTTGAGCTTTTTGTCCACCAGCACCCCCAAGTCTCTCTCCTCAGGGCTGCTTTCCAGCCAGTTATTGCCCAGCCTGTATTTGTGCCTGGGATTGCCTCCACCCAGATGCAGGACCCTGCACTTGCTCTTATTGAACTTCATGAGGTTGGCTTGTGCCCACCTCTCCAGCCTGTCAAGGTGCCTCTGGATGGCCTCCCTTCCCTCCAGCGTGTCTGCTGCACCACACAGCTTGGTGTCATCAGCAAACTTGCTGAGGGTGCACTCAATGCCACTGTCCATGTCACCCACAAAGATGTTGAACAAGACAGGTCCCAGGACTGATCCCTGAGGGACTCCGCTTGTCACTGGCCTCCACTGGGACATGGACCCATTGACAGCCACTCTTTGGGTGTGGCCATCAAGCCAGTTCCTTATCCATCTAGTGGTCCACCCATCAAACCCATGTGTCACCAGTTTGGAGACCAGGATGTGGTGCGGGACAGTGTTGAAGGCTTTGCTCAGGTCCAGGTAAATGACATCAGTTGCTCGCCCCTCATCTATTAATTTTGTCACCTGCTCATAGAAGGCCACCAGGTTGGTCAGGCAGGATTTGCCCTTGGCAAAGCCATGCTGACTGTTCCCAATCACCTCTTCACTATTCTTTTGAGCGAGTAGTGACTCCAGGAGGATCTGCTCCATGATCTTTCCAGGCACAGAGGTGAGACTGACTGGCCTGTAGTTCCCTGGTTCCTCCTTCTTACCCTTTTTGAAGATGGGGGCAATGTTTCCCCTTTTCCAGTCTGTGGGGACTTCACCAGATTGCCATGACTTTTGAAATATAATAGAGAGGGGTTTAGCAACCTCCTCTGCCAGTTCTCTCAGTACCCGTGGGTGTATCCCATCAGGTCCCATGGACTTGAACACTTTCAGGTTCTTCAGATGATCACGAACCTGATCTTCACTTACAATGGGCAGTTCTTCCTCCCCATCCCTGGCATTGTCTTCCATAATGTCAAATAAATAGCAAATGAGATGAGAGTTGTATATGAATATACGAAGATAGGGTTAATATGACTCAGCTGCCTCACAGTCAAAAATGGTAGGAATCCTGTCTACATAGGATTTCACTGAGAAATATTTATGGTGCATAAATGTTGTCTTATCATGTGTACCATCCTCTCACATCATCACCTTTCCTCTAGGAAAGACAGAAGTATAGTCATCATTTCCATCACATAATCTTCTGACAGAAAACATAGGGAGCAGTAGAAGATAAGTATTGTAGTATATATTTGGCTAAGATCCAGACAAAATTCTAAGGTCATTCCCTGCAAGACTGCAAATGCTAAGGTGGCAGGTGGGGGGGACATGGCAGGAATGGGGGAGAAAGACGCTGCACTGCTGGGAGAGAGACACAGCTATATTTTAGTCAAATCTGACCCACTTTAATGAAATCAGGTCATCTGTGAGCTCTTCATTACCCCCAGACTAAACAGTACAAAACACAGCAGCCAATGTCTCTGTCTTTTCAGAGTACCACTAATTCTCATTACAACATTGTTATGTATTCCTTAATATATATTGACTCAGTTATCTCGCCACACCAAAGCTGGTAAACAGCACCGGGGGAGAAAGTAAAGTAAGCATGACTTTAAAAAAAAACAAAATAAAACTAACACATAAACATAGCCATGCCTCCAGAATGTGTCCTCAAGGCAATACAGAAACAAAAGAAGGCACAACTGTCTCATTAGCCATGACTGATGTAGCTCACCTATCACACCAGCAAATTCTTAACTGTCACCAGCCGCATTAACAGACAAAGCGGAGGCTGGAGTCAAGCAGAAGCTCATGCTGTAGCTTACACTCAAATTCTGCTCAGTGTTCAGTCTTCTATAAACTAGGAAGGTGACAGCCCCATGACAAAATATCTATACTTGTGAAGCTTTAATGTGATGCCCGTGTCTGCCATTTCAGTTCATGCTGAGACAGTCTGCCTATATGTATGTGTGGATATGGATGTGTCCCCACACCTGTATTTTATTATGTACACATGTACATCCACTTGTTCATATACTAATATATCTGTGCTTGACAGTGATGCACATTGATATGTATGCACTGCTTTTAGAACAAGAAAGAAATATATACATGTGTATCTCTGCATATATATCTATACACATACATATATGTTTGTATATGGGTATAAATGCATATTCAGCAACAGACATATCCTTGTGAGCATCATATTAAGCCTACACTACTTACAATACATGCATGTCTCTACAGTGAATAGGGAGTGTGTACGAAAGGCTACAACATAACAAAGAAACACAGAACCATAGAATTGTTTTGGTTGGAAAAGACCTGTAAGGTCATTGAGTGCAACTCTGTGGTGAAGGCACATTATGCCCAGATACTGAATCTTGTCCCAGCATGTGGACAAGTTCCCCCTCCTCCAGGAGGAAGACAAAAGCCAAGGCATTAGCCAGGCTTGCACGCACCCAGCGCATGCAGTGCTCGTGCTGACACCAAGTATGGGCATGATTCTAGCTTCATGCTTTCTATAGGCTGAAGCCAGTTGTTTATGAGTGCCCATTGGTCAAGCCCAGCCTCGAGGAATCTATAAGTATCACCCCAGTTGGTAAACAAGTAGCCCCCCTCATTCACTTTGTCTCTGTGCTTGCTCAAGAGAGTAACTCTCGAGCTGCAGCCTTTGCCATTGAGCTTATAGTTGTTAGCTTCTGTTATACATGCACGCACACTGGAAGCCTCTGCATCGTGAAGAAGCCCTGAGGGAGGGCCTTAGCGACGCCTGAGCTCAGCGTTGCTACAGCCAGTCGTACCGATCGAGAGAGCCCACCGTGCCACCGGAGGACTGGACCAACCCCCAAGGGTAAGATCTGCCCAGTTGCCAGGGACAAGGGACTTGATCGATACCGAGTCCACGTATGCCTAGTCCCACCGTAGCAGGAGGAGCCTCCACGTGTGCTGCTCTGAGCCCTGTGAACCTCAGGGAGGACTAAGGCATTGTTTGTGCCTATACTGCACTGAACCTGGGACCACTCCGAGAGTCCCGCTGCTCCTTTAAGCTCAGTAAATGAGAAGCCGCTGCCTAACGCAGCTGCATTCTCTCCCTGAGGCTGTTTGCGTCAGCCCCAAGAATCGCCGAGGTTGGGCCGAACCCCGTAGCTTTGCCTGCTGCCGTGTCGTCCGAGCCCACCTACCGGCCACCGTCGTCCCGCCCTGCCGTGCGAGTCAACTTTTGAGGGCCGATCCCACGGGCCGACCCCAACCAGGACCGATCCCTGTTGTCTGGAGGGAATCGAATATCTGCCACGTGCTTTCCATCCACTAGCACTCAGTTCAAAGTATCCGCGTCCAGCAGAGTAAGCACTGACACATAGAAAGATTGTAATATTGCTGTGCATAGTCAGGAGCCGCCCGCGCCCCGCCGAGTCGCCATCTATTGGCCAAGTGGCAGAACTGCATCCTTCATTATATAAATATAGAGATAGTCTGGAGAGTTGGAGAGTTACTTGCCACGATTAAGAGACGGGATGCAGCCTGATGCAGGCCAGGTGTCCACTTTATTATACAAAATTCTTCTTTATAAAACTAATACAGCTCAAAAGCAGTTTACAACAGGACCAGGGACTCTGTTACATCAATCTTCTATATGCCTGAAGTCTTACACTCTCAGGTCATAACAACCACTCATAATCAAATATCTGCCCTCATCCAACAGTACTGCTGCACCGTGTTTCACAAGCCATCAAGGCCAACACTGTCTCCTTCTTATCAGTCCAGCAGTGCGTGGAGCTCGGCTCTCCAAGATTTAACCCTTCAGTTACTCCCTTCTGTCTTCTGTTTTTTTACAGCCTCTGCTGCTACCTAGACTGCTCATTTCTTCTCATTCTAGTTAGCTGAAACTTCTATGGCACCTGTAAGGTGGCTTTCAATTGCCAGAGAAAAAGGATTGAGAGAAGCAAGGAAAGAATGAAACATATAGGAAATATCCTACCTAGTGTTAAGAGAGGACATGTGAGAACAGCTAATATACTGCAAAAATATGCATCATTTAGGAAATCTGAAAATTCTTGAATAAGGATAATGAACAACTGGGTCCAAACAAAGACCCTTAATGTCCTTTCCGGAAGACAAGGTGTTGTGGTTTGAGCCTTAACTGAGAGTTAAAAGCTCAAATGGGGAAAAGACTGAGAATCTCTTCCCCACTCCCCCAAACAGGGAGAGGGAAAAAAAAAAGGGTAAGGAGCAAATCCACTAAATAACAATCTGGAGTCAGCTTAGAAGTAGAGAGGCAAATAATTTTTTTTCTTCAAATTATATATATAGCAATAACAGGGGAAAAAAAGGTTCACAAGGGCAAGGAACAAGAATGAATGGGAGTGAGACAGAAAAGAATAATACAAAACCAGTCTTTCTCTGAGGAGGTGCAGAGGCAGCAGGGAGAAGGATCAGGTCCGACCACGTGGCTGAGGAGCAGGAGGGCAGCTGCAGTAGCTCTCATCCAGCAGAGGCAGGAGCCAAAAAGGAGATCCCACAGCTATGATGTCCTGCTTTTTTATACCCTAGCTGGGCAGGGAGGGGGGAGTGGAACAGACTCAGCTTTCCCAGGGGGGAAAAGCCCTTCAGGGAGTGTAAAGTACCCACAAGCCCTCCACCCTGCTTTCTTCTTTTGTTTTCAGAAAAAGGCGTTAACCCACCACACAAAGATAGGAACTGCTGAGTCTCCTTTATAAGCTGCAGTTATTTCTACTCTGAAAGAGATGGGGGAGGGTAGTAGAGGAGAAGGTAGGGTAGGACAGTAATTAGTATCTGTAAACCACATCTTTAGGCAGCATACTTAATGGTGGGATTTTGCCTGACAAATATTGACAGCGCGCTAATGTTGCTAAGCTAGCAGCGCCCTGCTGAAGGGCTGGAATGTGAGAGACACACAAAAGCATGCCTATGGGACAACACGGAGACCACTGTGCTAGCAGCACCTCTCAGTGCTACCACATGCATCAAAGGAGAGGGACTTCTTCATTTTTCCCCCCCCTTACAGTTGGAAAAGTCTATCCTCTGTTTTTGTTGTGGTTTCTGTTGGGTTTTTTTCTGTGGAAGGAGCCAATGAATAGGACTGAGATAGTGATTTTCCACTTGGAGGAAGCAAAGGCTGAGTGTCATTCTTCTTTGACATGGGGAGAAATGCCTGACACTTAATTCCTGCAGGAACAGATCACACACTTGCTCCTGCATGTGTTGTAGCTCCAGCAGAGCCTGTGTCTGGATCCACATTGTACCCAGACTCATATTCCAATTTTTTGTCACCTCATTTAAAGGGGAGTTTTACCCCTGCAGCCTATGAATCTAATTGTATACTGATGAGTTCATTAGCAGCATTTTGTCGTGTTACCAGAAAAAAGACTGATGCAAGATAACTGTTGGTGTCTAAATATTGTATGTGAAACTCCACCTAGAAACTCAGTATATGCAATAATCTGCTTTGATTCACTGTGGCTGAAACCTGCGATATGCTTTCTCTGCACTGTGGCTGACATAAAACACAGCTCAGAGCTAGACTACTTCTGTCTATACTTTTCCATTAGATGTTTTAGCCTTTAAGATGTTGTCTCAGAAGAAGTACTTTTATTTCAGTCTGTGTATGATTTTGAAGTAAACAACTAATGGAGAAAATTAGGATTTTAGTACTGAGCAAAACCATTATTGGTTTTTGGTAAAGGTGTTTGGGTTATATTCCTATACCATATTCACATCCAATTCCAGGCTCCTTTGGATCACAGAAGGGTTAATCCAACACTGGAAAGTGAACAGAAAAGCACCCATCAATTTCCAATAGTCATAATTTGCAGCTCAGTCAAATTTTCTTTAAAACTTTCAGGAACTTCACATCCACAGAGACCCAGCATGGTTTAGGGCATCTCCACAGAATGCAGTTCAGACCATGTAATAATACTTGAAATTGCAGAACGGAAAATGCAATAGTCTTCAGACACATGCTCTGTCAAATTAATCATGGGCTGTTGATTCAGAGATATCATCTTCAGGAGAGACAGGCAAGGAAGAAGGGGTGGAGGGGTGGCCCTGTACGTCAGGGAGGCACTAGATGCCATTGAGACGGAGATTAGGGACGATCGGGTTGAGTGCCTGTGGGTAAGAATTAGAGGGAAGGCCAACAGGGCTGACATCCTGGTTGGAGTCTGTTACAGACCACCCAACCAGGAGGAGGATGTTGATGAGTCATTCTATAGGCAGCTTAAGGCTGTCTCAAGATCGTCTGACCTTGTTCTCATGGGCGACTTCAACTTGCCTGATACCTGCTGGGATCTTAACATAGCAGAGAAGTGGCAATCTAGGAGGTTCTTAGAATGCATGGAGGACAGCTTCTTATCCCAGGTGCTGCGAGAGCCTACCAGGGGCAAGGCTATGCTTGACCTCCTCTTCACCAAAAGGGAAGGGTTGGTGGGTGATGTGGTGGTCGGAGGGTGCTTAGGGGCCAGTGACCATGAGATAATTGAATTCTCATTATTTGGTCAAGCTAAGAGGGGTAGCAAGAAGACCTTCACTCTGGATTTCCGGAGGGCGGACTTCAGGCTACTCAAGGAACTAATTCAGAGGGTTCCTTGGGATAAAGCCCTTAAAAACAAAGGGGTCCAGGAGAGCTGGTCCTACTTCAAGGAAGAACTGTTGAAGGCTCAGGGACAGGCTGTGCCAATGTGCCGGAAGATGAGCCGCCGGGCAGACGGCCAGCCTGGATGGTTAAAGAACTTTTAATGGAACTAAGGGAAAAAAAGAGGGTGTATCACCTTTGGAAGAGAGGGAGGCAACCCGTGAAAATTTAAGGATGTTGCTAGGTCTTGCAGGAAGAAAATTAGGGAGGCAAAAGCGCATTTGGAGCTTAGTCTGGCCTCTGTTGTGAAGGACAACAAAAAGTCCTTCTATAAATACATTAATAGTAAGAGGAAGGGAAAGGACAACCTCCACTCCTTGGTGGACATGGAGGGGAACATTGTATCAAGGGATGAGGAAAAGGCAGAGATACTTAACACCTTCTTTGCCTCAATTTTTACTAGCAGGACAGAATGTCTTCCAGACAGCTGGCCTCCAGAGCTGGCAGAAGGAGCCAGGGAGCAGCATAGTTTTCCACTGTTCCAAAATGGGGTAGTTGGTGATCTGCTCAGCCGCCTGGATCCCCACAAGTCCATGGCACCAGATGGGATCCATCCTAGGGTGCTGAGGGAGCTGTCAGAGGAGCTGGCCAAGCCGCTCTCCATCATTTTTCAGCAGTCAGGAGGAAGTTTTACGCAGAGAGAGTGATTGCCCATTGGAATGGACTGCCCGGGGAGGTGGTGGAGTCGCCGTCACTGGAGGTGTTCAGGAGGAGACTTGACAGGGTGCTTGGTTACATGGGTTAGTTGATTAGGTGGTGTTGGGTGATAGGTTGGACGTGATGATCTTGAAGGTCTCTTCCAATCTGGTTTATTCTATTCTATATCAACTGTCAGAGTTATTTTTCTTTTATTTTTTTTTTTTTTTCATTCTACCATAACCCAAGCATGTGGATGCATCTCTGTAAATGCTAGTAATATTTTTTTTCCACTAGTATATCACTAAAGAGAATAGAGAATGCTGTATATATAATTCTATTTATAGCAAAGGACAGATAAACCAAAAGAACCACTTAGAGCTAGGCAGATATTAATAACACCTTTATCATCTTCAAACAACAGTGTTTGATTATGATACATGGAAAACAATATATCAACAAATGTGATGACACATGAAATGGTAAAAAAAGAATCATAGATAAAGGTATTTAATTCAGTCTTTTTAATGTTTTCCTGAGTTATTTAACTGCTTTGACTAGTTGCAGAGAAACTATACATTTGTTAAACTGAGCTAAGGCCAAAGAAGATGCACAATTTTCTTCACTTGTTCAAATCTCCTCTAGGTTTTATCTGACACCAATTAAAAACTTTCATGGGATTTTGGGTTAACTCATTGTATATGCTAGCAACAGTACTAAGCATATGTATGGGATTCATGTATACTTACAGCATTTACAGCATATCTAATTCTCAATAATAATTTGCAAACTTTTTCACATATCATCACTGTGGACTAGGTTTGCAATCCATCCAACATTTCCATGTAATTACTTATATGTGGCTTCTACAGCCAACAAGAGAGAAGACCATAAGATAGTGTGGAATGATATGCTGGCTGATGTGATTTCCTCCAGGAAAATGGAGGAAAATGAAGCTGGGACGGAAGAAATACTAAACCCTTGCAGACACAGGCAGGCATTATTTAAAGTGGTAAATTTTACCCAAGAAGGTGAGTCTGCCTGAGCTCTGGAGAAAATGGAGAACGCCTTCAGAGCTCCAGAGATAGCTCAGAGCATGAACCATAAATGCTATTAATTGCTTCTGAAGGGTACTCTTTATATTGACCTTATGCTACAGTTAGCTTCCATCAGTATTTCATAGTTTATACAGAACCACCTTGAAATGAAACACTTCAGTCTCATTCAACAAACAAAAATATTTTGACCTGGACACATCTGTCCCCAAATCAAATAATTCACTATGATTTTGCTGGCATGAATATTTATTTTTAAGACAGGAGTTTTTGTTTTTCAGGTTGAAAATGGCAATAAATAAGAATTCAAAATAGGTATCTTTTTAATGGAAGCATACTTCTTTTTTTTTTCCCCTAAAAACTTTCTAGACTTTTTTTCCTGTCTGAATGTTTCTGATAAATACACAGTAACAGTTTATATACATATACTCATGTATACACAAGAGTATATCTGTTAGATGCATTTAGTCACTCTTTGGAAAGATATCGACAATCAGCTAGCTGATAGGTCCGGATTCTCCATCTCAGCTAGCTGAAAAATAAGTTAAAATATGGTAAAGTTGGGAGGAAAATCATAGAAACAAGTGAAAATAAAAGACCTCTTGCTTTCTTGGTATGCCAAAAAAACCCCGACCACCAACAACCTAAATAAACTATTTGTGAACCCAGTAATGAAAGTCAACACTTAAATCTGTGTAAGTTCTCCCTATGTCTATTTATTTTTTTGTCTCCAAATGTTAAATGCAAACTTCAATACAAAGACAAGAATTAGGTTCCATACATGGAAATGCCTTGGTGACTGTAAAAAATAGTGCTGTGGTGTCTGTAGTTGGGAGGTTTGGAAGAATGGGACCTACGAGGGGGGGGAAAAAAGGAAAGAAAAAGAAGGAGAAAAAAAAAAAAAAGAAACTGTTCAACTTCATCTAGCAGTGCTGCAATACATCACTCCAATTAAATCCCAGCCAATAAGCAAAGGGACGTGTTAAGTAATATTCATGAGCTTTGAATGCATGTGAATGAATATGCCAATCAGAATCAATGCCACTCATTCATCTGCTGTAACACCATGGTGATGACAACGAGCTTGAAACCACTCTTTGTTGTCATCAGCTGTGCGGTAGTTGCCACAGCCCCAGCCTGGATCAAATGTGTGGGACATTTAAATCTTCAGCATGGCACCAACACACAGAACATCTTATTCATGCCAAAAAAAGGAGCTATAATCAGCCTCTGAGTCAATAATTCAGGATCAGTTCCTTAAGGGGCACAACTTACCTTCTTTTAAAATTATTAAAAGGCTGTTCCTCTCCTTGCTTGACTTCAATATACAGACACAATCATAGTTTTTTGTAACTGTGGAAGATATTTGTCACTTTGGAAAGTCTGTTGCTATATTAATGTCTGTAGCTGAGACTTCTGTGGGCCTTAACTGGTACCCCAATAGGAATATCTTTGCAGAGACCCTGCATCTCAGCCCTTTTGAGTGCTGCAGTGGCAGATGGCTAGCTCTCACTGCTTTTACAATAACCATTTCATTTGTGATGCTTGACCTGAATTCCATTCCTTGTTTAAAAGTGTGTCTCAGTTCTCAAATGGTATTTCACAGAATTGCCATTTCCATAGTGTTTCCACATGCTGTTCTCCAAATAACATACTTGCCCATAAAACAGGGTGGAAGAAAAAAATATGGAACAAAGTGTCACAATTGACAATGTTTAATCTAAGAACATATATCCAAATACTGATGACAGCTTTTTTTTTTTAATTTAAATTATACCACTGATATTTTCTCTAATGTCATCTTGTATCATTTACAAATTACATTGTATTTTTCGTGCTTTGTGCTATTGAGTTACAGTTTTCTTTCTTCCATTGTGTTCTCAGTAGTTAGAATGTTGAAAATGTGAAATGCTGTGCTAGAGAAACAGGCCTGTGAGTGGTGACATACACTCAACTTCTTTGACTAAATTAAGCATGCATGCTTTCAGTAACAGATCCATCCATTAATCAGTGTGTTTAAAAAGATGTGACAACCACTCTGTAGAATCAATATTCCCCCACTTAACCAACGCATATTAGTTGCTGCTGAATACTTTCTCCACACATTTCTCATGTTATTTTTCAGTTTCTGGGTGGGAAACTAGACTTAAGAGGAAGAACAAGTGATCATAAGGAACAGTATGTGGAAAGAGGTTCTTTCTGAGGTTTCTGCTGCAGCCAATTAAAATCTTGAGCAGAGGGAGCTGAAGACATCATTCAAGTAAGCATTTCTTTAAGAAATATTAAACATGATGCCTAGATTGACAAGAAAAACATGCATCCTTTGGCCATTTCCTCTTGTTCTCTGGGACTGAGTCTGCAAGGACTAAGGAGAAATAAATGTGGGGACCAAAAGAGGCTAGGAGAAACAATTCAGTAGGAATGATGCTATCTGCCCATTAATATTTTCTACAGCCCTGTACTGTGATCCTTCTGTTATCAATCCCTCTGTTATCAATTTCCTACTGCAAGGGACCCGATCTTTTCCTACTGGAATTCTGCAATGATGCTTTTTTTTTTTTTTAATAAATAAGAAAATTGTCCTGTCTGATCTTTTTGCAGCACTTTAAAGTAATCCACAGCAGTTAGGTGCAAGTTCATGCTACAGGCCCAAGTGAAAGAAAACTATGAGACACATAGCAGAGATACATTTCACCCTATAGCAAAAGACATGTTTCTTTAGACTCAATGTGAATGATGGATTATTTCCAGCTGTAACTAAACCTATACTTTATGGTACTGTGGAGTCATTAATAACTCAAATTAAACAAATAATATATTTCTGAACATATATACATTCAGTTCTTCTTCCAAAGGTTGATTAATGTTTGTTTTAAAAATTTGTCACAGGAACATTGTACTTGATATGTGATAACATGAAAACATGAGAATATCCTCTCTTGACACTCCAATCCTTTAGGTTTTTTTCTACCTGTGTTTCTATTCAAAGACTCAGAAAGTTCTCTGTTGTCCCAGTGAGTATAAGGTAAAAGAGTGCCAGAACCAGGAGTCTTCTCAGGTTTAGAATAAACCTTTACAAGAATAAACCAAACCAGGTTGGAAGAGACCTTCAAGATCATCGTGTCCAACCCATCAACCAATCCAACCCACCCAAACAGCTAACCCATGGCACCAAGCACCCTGTCAAGTCTCCTTCTGAACACCTTCAATGACGGCGACTCCACCACCTCCCCGGGCAGCCTATTCCAATGGGCAATCACTCTCTCTGTGTAAAACTTCCTCCTGACCTCCAACCTGAACTTCCCCTGCTGCAGCCTGAGACTGTGTCCTCTTGTTCTGGTACTGGGTGCCTGGGAGAAGAGACCATCATCCACCTGTCTACAACCTCCCTTCAGGTAGTTGTAGAGAGTGATAAGGTCACCCCCGAGTCTCCTCTTCTCCAGGCTGAGCAACCCCAGCTCCCTCAGTCTTTCCTCATAGGGCTTGTGTTCCAAACCCCTCACCAACTTTGTTGCTCTTCTCTGGACTCGTTCCAGCAAGTCAACATCCTTCCTAAACTGAAGGGCCCAAAACTGGACACAGTACTCAAGGTGTGGCCTAACCAGTGCAGTATACAGGGGCAGAATGACCTCCGTGCTCCTGCTGGCCACACTGTTCCTGATGCAGGCCAGGATGCCATTGGCCCTCTTGGGGTTTACCTTCAGGTAGCCACTATGAAAAATGAAAAACTGACAAAAATTCAAGTCTTAGGAAGCAATAGACATATTTCTCCAGCTATTCTTCACAATACACATCCATGCCATTCCTACCAAGGCAAAAACAGACCATGAGTGTTTCAACCTGATTGAAGAGAATGCAGGTACTTGTCCTCATGGCAAGATTTCCATTTCAACCATGGAACGTATAGTTAAGAGTATTCAACAACAGTTCATAAATTGGGAAAGCTCTTGGAAAGGTTCCCAGTCTCCTTACTTGCAACAAGTTATCACAACACATTTATGAAAAATACTTTCTCCCACCAGTTGTTTAGGGGACAGAATCTCAGCTTCTTATGTCTGAAAGACGGTAGCACAATTGGCATGAAATTATCAACTCAATATCACAGTATCACTGTATCACAGTATCACTTAGGTTGGAAAGGACCTCAGGGATCATCGAGTCCAACCTATCAAAACAGACCCCATGACTAGACCATGGCACCAAGTGCCACGTCCAATCTCCCCTTGAACGCCTCCAGGGTCGATGACTCGCTCGGTGAAGAACTTCCTCCTCACCTCGAGTCTGAACCTCCCCTGGCGCAGTTTGAGACTGTGTCCCCTCGTTCTGGTGCTGGTTGCCTGGGAGAAGAGGCCAACCCCCTCCTGGCTACAACCACCCTTCAGGTAGTTGTAGAGGGCAATGAGGTCACCCCTGAGCCTCCTCTTCTCCAGGCTAAACAATCCCAGCTCCCTCAGCCTCTCCTCATAGGGCTTGTGTTCAAGGCCTCTCACCAGCCTTGTTGCCCTTCTCTGGACACGCTCAAGTGTTTCGATGTCCTTCTTAAACTGAGGGGCCCAGAACTGGACACAGTACTCTAGGTGCGGCCTAACCAAAGCAGAGTAAAGGGGCACTATGACCTCCCTGCTCCTGCTGGCCACACTATTCCTAATGCAGGCCAGGATGCTATTTGCCCTCTTGGCCACCTGGGCACACTGCTGGCTCATGTTCAGGTGGCTGTCGATCAGCACACCCAGGTCCCTCCCTGTTTGGGAGCTCTCCAGCCACTCCGACCCCAGCCTGTAGCTCTGCATGGGATTGCCGTAGCCAAAGTGCAGCACTCGGCACTTGGACTTGTTGAATGCCATCCCATTGGACTCTGCCCATCTGTCCAGTCGGTCAAGGTCCCTCTGCAGAGCCTTTCTACCCTCTAACTGACTAATATCTGCCCCTAACTTTGTGTCATCTGCAAACTTGCTGATGACTGACTCTACCCCTTCATCCAGATCATCAATGAATATGTTGAAGAGGACAGGGCCCAGCACTGATCCCTGGGGGACACCACTGGTGACTGGCCTCCAGCTGGATGTGGCACCGTTCACTACCACTCTCTGGGCCCGGCCATCCAGCCAGTTCCTAACCCAGCACAGAGTGTAATGGTCCAATCCACGGGCTGACAGCTTAGTCAGCAGTTTGCTGTGGGGGACGGTGTCAAAGGCCTTGCTGAAGTCTAGGTAGACCACATCCACAGGCCTCCCCACGTCCACCAGACGGGTCACCTGATCATAGAAAGAGATCAGGTTGGAGAGGCAGGACCTGCCCTTCCTGAATCCATGTTGGCTGGACCTGAGCCCTTGGCCATCCTTCAGGTGCGCAGTTATTGCTGCCAGGATAATCTGCTCCATCACTTTCCCTGGCACTGAGGTCAGGCTGACCGGCCTGTAGTTTCCAGGTTCCTCCATCCGACCCTTCTTGTGGATGGGGACCACGTTGGCCAGTTTCCAGTCATCTGGGACCTCACCGGTGAGCCAGGACTGGAGGAAAATGATGGAGAGTGGCCTAGCTAGCACATCTGCCAACTCTCTCAGCACCCTAGGATGGACCCCATCTGGTCCCATGGACTTGTGAATATCCAAGTGGCTCAGCCGGTCCCGAACTAATTCCTCATGGATTTCCGGGGCATTACACTGCTCCCCGACCCCATCGCCCAGCTCCGGAGGCCACTCGTCCTGATCTCCTGCCCAGCTGTTAAAAATTGAGGCAAAGAAGGTGTTCAGGACCTCAGCTTTCTCCTCATCCTCAGTCACCGTGTTCCCCTCCAGGTCCACTAGGGAGTGCAGGTTCTTCCTGCCCTCCTTCTTATTGTTAATATATTTATAAAAATGCTTTTTATTGTCTTTGACAGAGGTGGCCAGCTTCAGTTCCAGCTGGGCCTTAGCCTCCCTAATTTTATTCCTACAAAATCTAACAGCTTCCTTGAACATACCTCGAGAAGCCTTCCCCTCCTTCCAAAGGGGATACAGCCTCCTCTTCCCCCTTAAATCCTCCAGGAGCTGCTTGCTCATCCAGGCCGGTTGCCTTCCCCGCCGGCTTGCCTTCCGGCAAGTGGGAACCGCCAATTCCTGTGCCTTCAAGAGCTCCTGTTTGAAGTAGGTCCAACCCTCCTGAACCCCTTGGTTCATGAGGGCTGGTACCCAGGTGTCAAGATCCAGAGACATTAGATGTCTCGGCCCGGAGACACAGTTCTTTTAAATATTCCCGTGTTGTGAAATTAAAGGCACATACGAGGCCAAAGTATCAACAGCTAGACTATTTATTACATAAATAAAGTGGACATAAGAAAGGGGAGAGGGAGAAAAGAGAGAGAGAGAGAGGGACGAGAGAGAAAGGGTGCTGAGGATTTGGCTGGAGCTGTGGTCCTCCGGGCAGCTTCTTTTCTCCGGAGCAGCATTGTCCCGACTTCTCAGCGGCCTGGCCCGTCTCCTGTGTTTTCCTTCTTCTCCGTTTTTCTCCCCGTTTTTCTCCTCTGTTTCTCTCCTCTGTTTCTCTCTACAAACCAGTAGTTGCTCAAGTCTTTTATACAGTTTTTTAGTCCTCAGGTAGGTGTTGGTATGTCAGGTATTTCAGAGGCAAGGAAATAATCCAGGTATCTGTTCCCCCGGAAATCTGTGTATTGCTGTGTATGTGGGCAAGATTTTTGGATGGAGGCGAGGGGGGCCTCCGTCCCCCCCTCCTCCATTCAGACAAGTCCTCCCACATTCCTTTACACAGGTGGTGGAAACCATCGTATCACCCTGCCCAAGGTACTTGATAGGCGGAAACCACCCTGCCCAGAAAGCGTGATGGCTGGGTCCTTGGGTCCATTGTTGTAGTCCCGTGTTATCACGATGCAATCACAAGCTGATTTGCATCCAGGATTGGTGGACAGGATTCTTTCCACCTTCTTTCCAGTGGCTCTGCTATCACTTTATCTTTGTTGACTCACATAGAGAGAGACAAACTTATTAGACTCTCACACCACCCCGTCAATCAAAGATAAAAGGAAGAAAGAAAGAAAAGAAAGGAAAGGAAAGAAGTTTTAAACAATTTTTGCAATAGACATAAGTTTTGATTGGCTAATGGCACAAATCTGTTGTACACCATCATTAGACTCAAACTGCATATTGGACACTACATGTTGAATCACTGTATACAACAGGGATTTATACAAGATTGACAATGCTAACAAAATATAACAAAATTAAACCAGGTAATTACACAAGGTGAAAGCATCCTTGTTCCTCCTGGAAGCCAGGAGAACAAACAAACCCATACCCGCCCCCACCCCATCAGTCCTTCAGTTTGGAATTGAAGTGAAAGCTTCTGTCCAGATCTGAATGTCTGCGGGGTTATGGAAAGTACAGTCCTTGAAGAGATGTCTTCTGTGATGCATAACTTGAGAAGTCTTCCATATTGTAGCAAGACAAGTCCTTCTGACAATACATCAGGTAGTCTTCAGCATTAGAACTTAAATTTAGCATTAGAACTTAAATAAGAAACACAACCTTGAAACGTGCAAAACTGGTATTTCCAGGTTACCATTCAGAGCAACCCTCTCAGGTGATAACTACTTTGAATGGGCCTGTAAGTATCGTTGATTGGTTCAGGTTCTCTCAAAGCCAAGCTAAACACAAACAAAAACCTTTTTCCAAACCAAGTACAATTTTTTGGTGATCTCATGATTAATGCTTCACCCCCCAATTCACCACTGAGAAGCGAAGCCCTTGGTTGCCCTTGGGGCCATATCCCTGCCCTCACCAAATGGTCCCACCAAGAGGGGAGCAGTGACCTCAGCCCTCTTTTTAGGCTCGGGCCAACATTGCACAATGATTTGTAATTGTCTCGTGGCTACCCCATCAACCACTTCTTTTGGAATACCTTTCTCCCGACCCATCCCCCACCAATATTGCCGGGTATTCAAGTGTTCCCTGCCCCTAGCCAGGTGCCTACTAGGAATACGGCGCATCTGGCCCTGGGGGTTTGGTGGGTGAGTAATTTTCACATGTCTCAAGCCTCTAGTTTGAGGTTTTTTTATTTCCTCAGGTATACTATACTGCCTAGCATAATCTAATAACTCCCTCCCCACATCTTGCCATGTCCTGGAAGAAAGTGGGGTATTAGCTATTTCTTTTTGAAGCTGGATACCTCTTATTTTAAGCAAGTCAGGGAGACCCCTGATCAAAGGAGTCATTCTGTTTGCATCCACCAGGAGAGAAAGAGGAGATTCAAAATGATGTTTTAGTTCCCTTTCATAAATCATCTGCAGGCATGCAGCCTTTTGCACATTCTCCATTATCTGATTCATCCCACCTCGCAGAATTAGGGGTTCACCCCTCTCCTTTGGATCAACCCCCCCTGCCCAATAGGCAGCCCTTTGCATAAGACTCCAGGGTCCACTTCTGTTTTTTGTAGTTAGAAAAACATTATCACCCCAATAGCCCATGGCTTCAGCTTCTGTTAACAGAATCTGATCACCTCCAGTTTTTGAAACTCGCCAGACATATTCCACTTCAGATTCCTCAGCAGAGTGTGCAAATTCTGTACGAATTTTGGCCAATTCAGTGTAGGAGAAAGGCGTTTCTTTGGTTGTGATAGTGGGGGTAACCTCCCCATCCTCATATAAAACTTCAGGCTTCCGTAGCCGCTGTCAATTCTGCCCGAGGGCACATAAGGGCAGACTCCAAGTAATTCACACCCTCTTTTGAGTCCAAATACGAATTTTGCCTCCTCTCCTTTTCCAATTGAATTTTAAGATCTACCACTACGTCTTTCAAAGTGGCAACATGGCTTTGTAGTGACGAAACTAAGTCCTGCAAAGAGGAAATAGTTTTATTCTCCTGTTCATGCCATTCCTCTTTCTCCTTCACTGAGGCGGCTAAACAGGCACCTAAAACCGCACAAATAAAACCTTTGCCTTTCCCGGCTTTTGCTCGTGCATCTTTCTGCAGGGCCACAAGTCTATCAGCCACACTCTGGAAATTATGCCAATTTTCACGGGCCCAGTCAAGTACCTGTACAGATGGGCGGGCACCGTGAACTTCTAAAAGGTTAAAAAGCTGCTCACTCCTGGCCATCTCTTTTGTTTCACAAAGCATTTCTTAATAGGATACTAAGTTTCACGGGGAAGTCAGATCAAAACACTGTTTGTACCAGCAAAATCTTCCCTGGAAAAATGTACACTTTTAAAAGGATTACTCCAAAATAATCTTCTCCAGGAAAAATGCACAATAGATTTCTCAGGAGAGGTCACACACAAGAAAAAACAACAACAACCTGGGCTTCTCAAGGAAGTCACACTATTTCCCTGAGAGAACCCACACTTGCAAAAGCTTCTCAGCTTTTGTACCTCAAATTTTATGTTACACCAGGACAACAACCCTGTGATTCTTAGAGAAGAGTCACTCTGTTTCCCTGAGAGAACACACACCGGCAGAAGTTTCTCAACTTTTGCTTCAATACTGGGCTTCTCAGGAAAGCCACACTTTCCCCGAGAGGATACACACTTTACAAATATCACCAAAACTGGGTTTCCTAAAAGAGGGTACTGAGAATTCTCGGGGAGGTCACACTATACAGTCAACATTTGTACCCCAGATAATCTTCCCCGAGAAAGCACACACATTTAAAGCAGGATACAGAGGATTCTCGAGGAGGTCACACTATAAAACCAACAGTTGTACCCCAGATAATCTTCCCCGAGAAAGCACACACATTTAAAACTTTTGAGAACTCCCACACAGTCTCTCTGAAAATTTCGCTTCGTCCTTCTCCGGCCACTTCCCTTTCGGGCGAGTGAAAACGCGAATCTGGACTCCACTCTCGCTTCGTACTAAAGAGTACGTCTCAGGCAACACACACATTTCGGGGTTCTCAGAAATGCAATAATTTTGCTGTGATACTTTTCACTGCACGGGAATCCTGCCGACTACGCCAATTAAATGTCACGGTCCGGAGACATTAGATGTCTCGGTCCGGAGACACAGTTCTTTTAAATATTCCCGTGTTGTGAAATTAAAGGCACAAACGAGGCCAAAGTATCAACAGCTAGACTATTTATTACATAAATAAAGTGGACATAAGAAAGGGGAGAGGGAGAAAAGAGAGAGAGAGAGAGGGACGAGAGATAGAGAGAGGGAGAAGAGGAAAGGAATTATATTACCACACCCCTCATCCCCCCCAAGACAGTTAAAGTCTGTGGAGGAAAGGTGCTGCAGGAGGTGTTGGGTTTGTAGAGAAACGCTGGTGAGGCTTTTGCTGGAGAACAGCTGTGGTCCTCTGGGGAGATGTTGGGTTGATACAGGAACGGTGCTGAGGCTCCTCTGGGCAGCCTGGGTCTGTAGAGAAAGGGTGCTGAGGATTTGGCTGGAGTTGTGGTCCTCCGGGCAGCTTCTTTTCTCCGGAGCAGCATTGTCCCGGCTTCTCAGCGGCCTGGCCCGTCTCCTGTGTTTTCCTTCATCTCCGTTTTTCTCCCCGTTTTTCTCCTCTGTTTCTCTCCTCTGTTTCTCTCTACAAACCAGTAGTTGCTCAAGTCTTTTATACAGTTTTTTTAGTCCTCAGGCAGGTGTTGGTATGTCAGGTATTTCAGAGGCAAGGAAATAATCCAGGTATCTGTTCCCCCGGAAATCTGTGTATTGCTGTGTATGTGGGCAAGATTTTTGGATGGAGGCGAGGGGGCCTCCGTCCCCCCCTCCTCCATTCAGACAAGTCCTCCCACATTCCTTTACACAGGTGGTGGAAACCATCGTATCACCCTGCCCAAGGTACTTGATAGGCGGAAACCACCCTGCCCAGAAAGCGTGATGGCTGGGTCCTTGGGTCCATTGTTGTAGTCCCGTGTTATCACGATGCAATCACAAGCTGATTTGCATCCAGGATTGGTGGACAGGATTCTTTCCACCTTCTTTCCAGTGGTTCTGCTATCACTTTATCTTTGTTGACTCACATAGAGAGAGACAAACTTATTAGACTCTCACACCAGGGGACTTTGCAGACAAGTTTCTTAAATAGGCTGAAGTTCGCCCTTCGGAAGTCCAAGGTGAAGGTTCTGTTGGTGCTCCTCCCTATCTCCCTGCATATTGAAAACTTCACTATCTCGTGGTCACTGCACCCTAGGCAGCCTCCCACGATCATGTCTCCCACCAGCCCTTCCCTATTGGAGAACAGCAGGTCAAGCAGTGCCTGTCCCCTGGTAGGCTCACTTAACAGCTGTGTCAGGAAGCAGTCCTCCATTCACTCCAGGAATCTTCTGGACTGCCTCCTCCCTGCTGAATTAAGTTCCCAGCAGATATCTGGGAGGTTGAAGTCACCAACAAGGACAAGATCTGATGATCTTGAGACAGCCTCCAGTTGCTTGTAGAACACCTCATCAGCCGCCTCATCCTGGTTGGGTGGTCTGTAACAGATTCCAATCAAGATGTCAGACTTGTTAGGTTGTCCTCTGATTTTGACCCACAGGCTCTCAACTACCTCATCTTACACCTCAAGTTGTGTGGCAGAGATTGACTCCCTAATATACAGAGCCACCCCTCCTCCTCTTCTCCCTCGCCTGTCTCTCCTAAAAAGCCTGTAGCCCCCCAGTGTAGCACTCCAATCGTGGGTGCTGTCCCACCAAGTTTCTGAGATGGCGACTACATCATAGTCGCCCTGATGGATTAGGACCTCCAACTCCTCTTGCTTGTTGCCCAGGCTGCGTGCATTGGTGTACACGCATCACAGCTGGGTTCCTGACTTCTCAACTGACCCTACCTTGCGCCCTACTCTTACCTCTGCAGAGGGACCGATTGCCTCACCCACCCCCTTCAGACCTAGTTTAAAGCCCTCCTAATGAGCCCTGCCAACTCCTGTGCCAGGACTCTCTTACCCCTTCTAGATAGATGCACCCCATCAGGACCCAGCAGGTCAGGTGCAGTGAAAGTTGCCCCATGGTCATAGAACCCAAAGTTCTGCCTCTGGCACCATCCCCTGAGCCAATTGTTGATGGTATGGGTTCTCCCATTCCTCTCAGTGTACACCCCTGACACTGAGGGAACTGAGCAGAACACCACTTGAGCTCCTGCCCCATCAATCAATTGTCCAAGGGCCCTGAATTCCTTCTTAATTGCCCTGGTGCCCTTCCTGTCAATCTCATCACTCCCAGCCTGTATTACCATCAGAGGGTAATAGTCAGTGGGCTGGATTAATTTAGGGATTCTCTTTGCAATGTCCCTAACCCCTGCCCCTGGTAGGGAGCAGACCTCCCCGTGCGATGGGTCGGGACGACATATGGGTCCCTCAGTACCCCCCAGGAGAGAGTCCCCAACAACTATAACCCTTCTCCTTTTCTTTGTGGAGCTGATCGTTATAGCTGGAGTGGTCCGCTTGGCCTTAGGCTCCCCTCTGGATGGCTGCTCCTCAGCCTCAGCCCTCTCATCCTTACTGCCCTCAGCCTGCAGGGCCTCATACTTATTATGCAAGGGCAGCGGAAGAGGAGGAGAGGGTCGGGGGTGGATTTCTCTTGCCACCCCTGGCAGGGACCTGTATCCATCCCTCTCCGCCTCCAGGAACCCTTCCCTCAGCAGGGGAGATCTGCAGAGCCTTCTCCCACAAGTCTAACTCCCTTTCACTTTCCCTTATGGTCCTTAGCCTAGCTACCTCCTCCTTCAGCTCGGCCACTTCATCCTTCAGCTCTGCCACCATGCTGAGGAGAAAATTCACCTGCTCACACCGGACAGAGGTGTCCTCTCCCTCCCCCTCTATTCCAAGTGCCAGGCTGAAGCACTCTCTGCAGCTGACAGCCTGGACTCCAGCATGTTGGTAAAACAGCTCTGTCTGGGCAGATGCTGCTTTTTTACCCTTCGTCTGAGTGACGACCATGATGCAACGTTTAAGGTTTGGGTTTTCTGTTTGGGATATTTTTTTTTTTTTTTTTTTTTTTTGTCACCCAGCTGCTAGACTAGCTACTGAGCCAAAATGGCGCCACGCGCACAGCCCGGGCGGCTTTTAAAACTGCCGCGGCTGACGTCAGGCTCCCGTGACCCGTGCAGGCTCTCGTGAGCACGATCCTGCCGGCTCCTCCCCCTACCAGCAGTCCTCCCGACCCACAAAGCCCCGAAAGGAAAGCAAAAGAAAAACCCCGAGAAACTCACAGCTTAAGCGGAGCGGTTCCGGACGAGCAATCCCGATCAGCTACTGAGCCACCTGGACTCCTGCCTTGCTCTCTGCTCTAAATCACAAGTTGTCTCAAGCTTCTTAGACCTGTTGTCTATTTTATTCCACCAAATCAATGTCAAGATTTTGCTTCTTATCATCAAGACAACATTGGGCTTACACTAGGTAAATGACTATATGAAGTCTCTGGTCAACAGCTTTTCTATGGTGAAATGGTACTTGAAAAATGATCTTGTAATCTAGAAAGCTTTTCCAGAAGTGAATCTGTTATGCTATGCTCTTTGGGGTTTGAAATAATAGACTCTGGCCTGAAATATAACTTTCAGTTATACTTAAGTGGACCAGTGGGAAATGTGTCACAAATTTTGGTGCTTCTTGTCTGTTGCTATGATTTAAATATCCTTCCAATGAACCATGCATTTTTTTGGTGTTTGAAATTATATGGCTAATTGGATAGATAATTAAAAGGATTCACTCTTTATACAAACATGCAGGAAAAACTGCACACATTCATGCAGAGGCTTCTAACAGGTCTAGATGTCACAATTTTCACATTTCACCTTAATTCCTGACAGGCGGTCAAAGAACTCCCACTGCATTTAATAAAGCAGGTTTCACACAAAACTTCCTCAGAAGTTGCTTAATGAATATGCAGAGGCAAATTAAAAACATTTTAAAAAAATCAGAACAAAACAAAAAGACCACCACTCTGACAGTCCACAATAGATACTCAAACTTGTCATAAGCGTATGAATAATTCTCCTCAACAACTCCCAAATCAAAGGGGAATTTATCTTTTGACCCATTCATCCTTGGGCTGACTTACAAGAAAAATATATAGAAAACAGTTGACCGTATATATGTTATTTGGATATCTGTATGTTGGCATTAATCAGAAACCCAAAATTCATGTCTGTCTGCTAACTAGCCACAATTTTGATTATTAATGACTAAAGCTGACATTTTCAAAAAGTTTCTAAAGGATATCTAAAGGTTTATACTGAGTTTTTAAAGCTGAGCTCTTCTTGCTGCTTTTGGTATTTTGAAAAAGGACTGAATTGGTAGCTGCATCTGAAAGGCGGTGTGTTTATTTTTAGTACAGACTGTTGTTTTAGTCCTAGACTGAATGTGATATATCTAAGAGCTACAGTTGAAATGTTCCTTTGATGAGTAATTCAATCACAGAGTGTTGACATCCCTGCATCTCTTTGGATCAGAAATAGACTTTATTATTCCTTATGACCCCAATCACATGAATATACAAAAATTGCACTATTTGAAAACTATTACAAGTCACAAATTATTTCAGATTTTAGGGGGCTGCTTATGGGTTAACTCAAGATGTAAGCAAATAATTGCAAATTAATTAGAATCCATGACAGTGTTCAGTACCATCTCTTTGATCTTTCAGAAGTAGCTGACAACAAAGCACACATGCTAACAATGCTTTGGTTTCAATCAAGTGATCAGCAAAACAAGCTCATCTCATTTAAATAACAGAAGCTGGTAAAATACAGCTATCTTTTACAGCATTAATCAAAGATTTGAGTTCAGATGACAGCATCTGGCATTTACAGAACAGATAACTTGGAGCCATTTGCATCAGATGGATAACTTAAAAATGGATGAATCCACAAGTCAGAGGCTAGAATAAATTCCTCAATAACTCCCCTGATCAACCATTGATACTCTGGCTGTTTAAACCACAGATATAGCATAGCTGTGTGAACACTGTCACACAAACATCTGGGCAGAAAGAAACACTGTGAGTAGCTCACAAACAGAAGATGCATTTGTTTCAATGATATCAAAATTCAGAGGAAGCATAGAGCAACAAAAATAAGTGATGTGTACTGTCTAGAGTCTAGATTTTTGTATACACAGCTATCACACCTTTTTGAGCTGGAGTACTGGGATTTTTTTCTAGATGTGCATATAATTTTGAGACTTATTAAAAGGAATAGCTATTTGTGAAAATAGGAAATGTTTGAAATATAGTCAACAGTACACAGTGACCTGAACAGTGTTCAAAGTTTAGGATTTTAAACATGATTTTAGAATTACATCATTATTTACACACAATTTTAAAAATTACTTCAACCTAGTAAGATAAGGCATTGCCTTACTTGTGCATTTTCTTCCTCATTGCTCCAAGTATTTTGGCTCAGCAGGATATGTGATTCTCTTCTTAGGAGGCAAACTGCTGAGAAGCAGCAGAAATTTAACTGTTGGCATTCTAGTTCAATGGAGCACTTGCTCAAATATGGAGTTAAATCCCACCTCTAATTAACAATTTAAATTGAAGCCATACCGAAGTGCTCTGCCAGGGTCAATACTCAGAGAAGACAACTGCAGACAGACATTTTGGTTTTCTCAGGTATTGTGGATCAGGTGATGAGGAACACAGTATCACTGCTCCCTGCAACTGGGTGCTGCAGAGGCAGTGGTCCTCAGCTTCTGCTGGCTCCCATGCTATTCTCTGGGTTTGTGGCTGTGCCAGTGTCAGTTCAGGTGACTTGACAGCTGAGATTAGCAAGTTCCAGTGCTTGAGTTTGAGCACTGGCACTGTTTAATTTGCTAGTATAGACATAGCTCACATGCTTCCATGTGCCCATTGTGATTAGGTCTTGACACTGACAGGTTATTTCTTGTCACCCAAAAGTTTTCAGACTCTTAGACCTAAATAATGTCTAATTATTTGTGGGTTTCCCACTTCTGGGGGAAAAGAATGTTCTCCAGGATAAAAAAAGCTTCTTGTATTTGAATGTCAGAAAAGTGTTTTGATTTTCTGCTTAATTGCATGTGTTTTGTTTTTTTTTTTCCTCCTTTTCCTGTTTTTTCATAATCCAGCATATCCCAATAATGTCCCAGAAACAAACACACTTCTCTTCTTAGACTAACTTAGAGGCCATGACCTCTCTCCACATCCCCCATTTTGGTTTGGGAACTGGTTAATACCCTACATTAAAAACTTGATTTATTATATCCTCCCTCTCTCCAACAGAGCTCCAAGGACAGAAAGCAGCTGCTCCTGGAGACAGCCATTCCTTGTAATATGAGAGACTGCATCACTCCTGTGTGGTACCTCCTCCCACCCTGTTTGTAGTCAACACTTCTGTGATCATGTGCAGCACATATGTCGTGCTGGACATATGTACAGGAGAAATGTTGGGTATACATGGACTGTCAGTACATTGAGTTGAGCTCATGCAGGGTTCAGAAATAAGTGCAGCCTCTGTGGCCTGGAGTGGGAGTCCTAAGCACTGGCACTGAGCAGTGGTTTAACTTTGGAAAGTTGATTAAATTTAGAAGAAGATCCTTGTGCCTCCTTCTTGTAAGCTGTAACCTGCTGAAAATCAATTTTCACAGTTGTTAGGAGTTTATCAGGATGAGTGTGTATAAGAGATTGAAAACAGGTGGTGTTGTACTGAATCAAACACACTGAATTAATGCTACTATTAAAGAAAATATATTTTGGTCCTCCTTGTGTTTGCCATACCTCATTCTGCTGAAAACATAAACACTGAATATTGCAAACCAGATGTAAAGAAAAGAAAGGCTTTCCCCATTAAAAGTGTACAGAGTCACAATCTGTGGATTAAAATTGTGCTGCATGTAATGTACAGTACTGGTAAAAGAAGCATTGGGTTTTTTCTGTGCGTGTGTGGTGAAGATGTTATTAAATTTATTAATATGAAATATGAATTATGAAAATATTATTTTTATTAATTAGCAAACTATAAATAATTGATGAATCACCAACTTATATACATGTTCTAGTGCACGTTTGTGAAATACATTCCACAAGTGGCTTAGTGTTATGATTAGAACTTAATTGAACTAGTTACAGACTATTTCTATATTTATATAGCGAAGGGTGCCGTTCTGCCGCTTGACCACTAGATGGCGACTCGGCGGGGCGCGGGTGGCTCCTGGCTATGCACAGCAATATTACAATCTTTCTATGCATCAGCGCTTACTCTGCTGGACGTGGATACTTTGAACTAAGTGCTAATGGATGGAAAGCATGTGGACGATATTCTATAGCTGTCATTTGTAGCAAGGTGCAGGTCTTGCAGACGATTGCCTCTGGACTGATTCCTAGTTGAGTTGGGATGGCGGCACTGGGTTACTGTCTCCTCTCTTCACAACAGGGAAGAGGGAATAGTGGAACCTGGGCTTAGCACGGAAGCAGGCTCCCTTCAGGACGCAGTCGATTCCCTCCAGACAACAGTAATCAGTCCTGGTTGAGGTCGGCCCTGAGTTGACTCGCAAGATGGGTGGGGCGACAGTTGCCGGTAGGCGGGCTCGGACGACGCGGCAGCAGGCAAAGCTATGGGGTCAGCCGAACCACAGCAATTCTTGGGGATGATACAAACAGCCTCGGGGAGAGAATGCGGCTGCGTTAGGCAGCGGATTCTCATTTACTGAGCTTAAAGGAATGGCGGCACTCTCAAAGTGGTCCCGGGTTCAATGCAGTATAGGCACGAACAATGCCTTAGTCCTCCCTGAGGTTCACAGGGCTCAGAGCGGCACGCGTGGTGGCTCCTTTCCTGCTACGGTGGGACTAGGCATACGTGGACTAGGCATATGTGGACTCGGTATTGATCAAGTCCCTTGTCCCTGGCAACTGGGCAGATCTTACCCTCGGGGGTTGGTCCAGTCCTCCGGTGGCACGGTGGGCTCTCCCGGTCGGTATGACCGGCTGTCGCTAAGGTCCTCCCTCTGTGCTTCTCACAATGCAGAGGCTTTCAGTATGCATGCATGTATAACAGAAATTAACAACAATAAGCTCAATGGTAAAGGCTCCCAGGCAACCAGCACCAGAACAAGGGGACACAGTCTCAAGCTGCACCAGGGGAGGTTTAGACTCGAGGTGAGGAGGAAGTTCTTCACCGAGCGAGTCATTCATCATTGGAACGGGTTGCCCAGGGAGGTGGTTGAGTCATCGACCCTGGAGGTGTTCAAGGGGAGATTGGACGTGGCACTTGGTGCCATGGTCTAGTCATGAGGTCTGTGTTGATAGGTTGGACTCGATGATCCTCGAGGTCCTTTCCAACCTAAGTGATACTGTGATACTGTGGTTGCAGCTCGAGAGTTGCTCTCTCGAGCAAGCACAGAGACAAAGTAAAAGAGGGGGCAACTTGTTTACCAACTGGGGTGATACTTATAGATTCCTCGAGGCTGGGCTTGACCAATGGGCACTCTCATAAACAACTGGCTTCAGCCTATAGAAAGCATGAAGCTAGAATCATGCCCATACTTGGTGTCAGCACAAGCACTGCATGCGCTGGGTGCGGGCTGGCCTGGCTAATGCCTTGGCTTTTGTCTTCCTCCTGGAGGAGGGGGAACTTGTCCACATGATGGGACAAGATTCAGTATCTGGGCATAATGTGCCTTCACCACAGTGTGGAAAAACAACTGCTTTTTGTTTGTGCTTGTAAATACTTTTTAGCTATCACAAGAGCAAAAAAAGAGAGTTTTATGCTGTTTCTTCCTAGTAAGTAGGTGGTCTATCGAGGCAGGTTGCTTTAAACTACCTGAAGGGAGGTTGTAGACAGATGGGGGTTGGTCAGAACAGAACAAGAGGACACAGTCTCAAGCTACACCAGGGGAAGTTTAGGCTGGAGGTGAGGAGAAAGTTCTTCCCAGAAAGAGTAATTGGCCATTGGAATGGGCTGCCCAGGGAGGTGGTGGAGTCACCATCCCTGGAGGTGTTCAGGAAAGGATTGGATGTGGCACTTGAAGCCACGGTTTAGTTAGTCATGAGGTGTTGGGTGATAGGTTGGACTTGATGGTCTCTGAGGTCTTTTCCAACCTTATTGATTCCATTCCATGATTCTGATTTTCACTTCCATGTAAATCCAGGAGAATGGGAGATGGTAGAGAGGCAGATGAGGTGGATCTGTGGCACATTTTTGTGCAAACACAGCCCCAAATGTTATTAAGCTTTTTCAATTAAAATCACACATTTTGACAGTTGTTTCAAAAATGTATTATTTTGGCTTAGCTTAGTTGTGTTTCAAACTGATTTAGATTGAAACACTGTAAACATAGCTCAAGCAAAAGGAATTCTTTTCACATTGGATTAACCAAACTGGTTGAAAATTATAATTTAACTGAAACCGTTGTAGCATTGTAGATGTAGATAAAGCAAATATGTAATTGAGAGAACATGGCCTCAGGCACATGTTAAAATATCCAGTTGTGACCGTTTGAGGCTGTAGCGTTTGTAGCAAGATTAGTAGTGCATCTCTCAGCCACAACATGGATTAGTCTATCAGCTCTCATACTCAAACCAAAACGTCACATTTTTTCAGTCACAGAATATAAAACACAGCCTTAAACCTACCCATCAGCAATAGACCAAGGACTTGTGCTAAAAATATAGGGACCATTAAAGAAGTATGTGGAAGTAGAACATGTCCTACCAGTGCAGGGAAATTTTCCCTTTCCTCAAAATTATGTATTTACTAGAGTAAAAAAGAACAATAACAACAAAAAAATAATCTCACAGTAGGAAGACTGAAGCTTATTACAGTAGTCCTGTACTGCACTCCAGTCTTCCTCATGAAAACTCCTTTGTTTACTGTTAACACATGTAACAATCCACATGAATACACCAACATAGATAAAGCAGTACAGCACAGGCTAATTCCCACTTCAGAGACCTGCCACATCAATTAGGAGTTGGCTTATGCTTTCATTCTGAAACTTGAACTGCCATGATGAAAAACTAAGCACTCTCATCATCACATTAACATTCAATTCAGCTTTTCCTGGCCCTTTCGCCATGCCTTAAGGCCATTTACAGCACTAATAATAACAGTGCTAGACACTCGGTCCAGCCAGTGTGCAGTTAAATCTAGGCTACAGAACCTACTGTTCTTTTGGACCACAAACAACACAGATTTTCCTGCCCTGAAAAGACATTTAAAGAAATTGTTTTGATAATCATGAATCAGCATTAAAACTGAACTGCTGTTCTTCCAGTAAAGCATCTAAATGAATTATTTTAACTTTTCATTTATGACACAATCATTCTTGCTCTCCTTGTCAGTTACTAAGTTTAAGTATGTAGGGGTTAAGCAATTTAAATGTCTTAATCTCAAAGATTTGGATTCAAAGCAAATATAGAAAAATATTACTTTTAAAATTCATTTGAAGTTTAAAGGCATTAATTTTCAGTGAGTTCATGCATATTTTCTGTTTTGTTTCTGTGAACATTCAAATGAATGATTTGACAGGAAATAACATCAAAATTCAAGGACATTGCATTTTTAGGGATAACAGTTTGTTGGAAACTTAGGATTTGAAGTTATGTTCATTCTATAAGCAAGAAGCATCACACACTCACCTTTTCATTCATATAAAACAAATACAGTACCAAATACCAGACGCTGAAAATTCATAATAAGCTTCTAAAAAGCTTTTAGGACTTGCTAAATGAAAGTCATCCCTAGAATTTTCAGTCAGTGTTAATTCTGTCAAGCTCTCTTGACAAAATGGCAAGCTTATTTTTAAAATTTAGAATAGAATAGAATAGAATAGACCAGGTTGGAAGAGACCTTCAAGATCATCACATCCAACCTATCACCCAACACCACCCAATCAACTAACCCATGTAACCAAGCACCCTGTCAAGTCTCCTCCTGAACACCTCCAGTGACGGCGACTCCACCACCTCCCCAGGCAGCCCATTCCAATGGGCAATCATTCTCTCCGTGTAAAACTTCCTCCTGACCTCCAGCCTGAACTTCCCCTGATGCAGCCTGAGACTGTGTCCTCTTGTTCTGGTGCTGGCTGCCTGGGAGAAGAGACCAACCTCTGCCTGTTTACAACCCCCTTCAGGTAGTTGTAGAGAGTAATGAGGTCACCCCTGAGTCTCCTCCCCTCCAGGCTAAGCAGCCCCAGCTCCCTCAGTCTCTCCTCATAGGGCTTGTGTTCCAAGCCCCTCACTAACTTCGTTGCCCTTCTCTGGACTCGTTCCAGCAAGTCAACATCCTTCCTAAACTGAGGGGCCCAGAACTGGTCACAGTACTCGAGGTGTGGCCTAACCAGTGCAGTGTACAGGGGCAGAATGACCTCCCTGCTCCTGCTGGCCACACTGTTCTTAATGCAGGCCAGGATGCCATTGGCCCTCTTGGCTGCCTGGGCACACTGCAGGCTCATGTTCATCCTACCATCGACCAGCACTCCCAGGTCCCTCTCTGCCTGGCTGCTCTCCAGCCACTCTGACCCCAGGCTGTAACACTGCATGGGGTTGTTGTGGTCAATGTGCAGAACCCGGCACTTGGATGCGTTAAATTTCATGCCGTTGGACTCTGCCCATCTGTCCAGCCTGTCGAGGTCTCTCTGCAAAGCCTCTCTACCCTCTAGCAGATCAACTCCTGTCCCCAGCTTGGTGTCGTCAGCAAATTTACTGATGAAGGACTCAATGCCCTCATCCAGATCATCAACAAAGATGTTAAAGAGGATGGGGCCCAGCACTGATCCCTGTTCACTGATTTGTGAACAGAAAAAGGGTAACTTTTTTAATAAGTGTGTTGGGGTTTTTTCCGATGTGTTCTCAATTCTTCAATTAAGATTGGCTTTTTACCTTGCTTGTACTTGTATAATGTAGCATAGGTTTTGGATGATTTTTAATTACTGTTATTGTGACTATAGCTCACTTGTTAATTAAGAAAGCACTTCTTAAAATATAACTGACTCCAGAAAATAATTTGGACCTTCTAGAACAAGTCTTTGCTACAACAGAAGCAAGGAGGGAAGGGGAAGGGGAAAGGGGAGAGGAGAAAGGGGAAAGAGGAAAGGGGAAATGGCAGGGGAAGGGGTCACAGAGGAAGTGGGAAAACTGAAGTGATACTTCAAAAAGTGTGCTGGGTTGAGGCAGCCCCCTTCCCCACCCCTGGCAACAATAAACAGACAAACAGATTGCAAAAGTGATGGAAAGTTTAAATAGAAAGCAGTGAACTTTTACAGAAAAGCCAAAAGCACAGTGACAAAGAAAGATCCCAAAACAGACCCAGAGAGATCCCATCCCCACCTGAGGGTACACCCAAGACCCCCAGGGCTCCTTCTTCCCCCTCCCACTGCTAGACTAGTCTCAGCTGGCCAGATCTGAGACTGCCCATCCCCCCATGGCCTTGGGCCTAGCCAGGCCCAAAGCCAGGAGACATCACCCCCAGTTACCAGCTGACGGAGGAGGAAGAAAAGAGAAAGTGCTAGACTCCGCACTGGATCTTATAGTGGTGCAAAGAATTGTGGTAGGAAATACTACATAATTTCCTGTGTCCACTCCTCTGGGCTGGACTTCTGGACACAGGAAGTAAACATTGAAGGGGGGCACCCAGCTCAAACTGCAACAACTACTCTTTCAGGGACTTCAAATTAAGTGAGATGAATTTTACCAATCTTAATCCACATTCTCTTTCAAATACAGAAATTTGTACTAGTTGCATAACAAAACCATCCCTTATTTCATACCATAATCTTTGCACCCAAACACATCATTAAATCAGAAATCTTCTCATGACATGTTCAGCGAAGTCCATATCTTCATCTGGGCGTCCACCCAAACAGTCTCTCATTCAGGCTCAAGTGTCAGTTGATTCCAGTTCTTCTTCCCTCATCTGATGGAACCTCTCGGCGATGCAGAGTTCACTCTTCTGCGGTGCAAGCTCTTCATGGATCCGTTGGACATCCTGGTCACCTGGAAGGAATCTCACAACTTCTCAACCAAACCTTTATTCCCATCTCTATTTACTCAGTGGCATATTTCCACCCCTGGGGCAAGCCAGTCAGAACAATCAGGCTCTAACTGCTTCTCCACCCCTCCAGGAAAACAGCATGCTGAACCTTTCACAACCCTGCACGGACCTATCCCAAGCCCAGTGCTGACCGCTTCCAGCTGCAGCCCGAGGCTCTACAGATGCATGTCACAGCACACCGCCTTCCCACTAGGCATTCGCGTACCAAGACGTGACAGCATCCAACAACACAACCCTCCCCCGGGAGAGGGAGGGACTGCACCACAACCTACTGAGAAGAAGAGAGGTGGAGCCAGGTGCTCGGCGCCATTTTTGGAAGTCGTCCAAAAAGGTCGGGGAAGAGACTAGGGCCAGCCCCGTCGCAGCCCGAGCGCACAGCCTGGACCGCCATTGCCCCTCCGAGCGCATGGCCAGGCTCGCCGCCACCACTGCAGCCCGAGTGGACGGCCGGGGACCGCCGTCGCTGCTCCAAGTGGACGGCCGGTCCCGCCACCACTGCAGCTCAAGTGGACAGCCGAGGACCGCCGTCACCGCTCCGAGCGCACGGCCGGGCCCACCACCGCCCGAGCACACAGCAGGGTTCCGGCCACCTCTACCGCCGCGATACAGAATCAAAATCGCCTCCACCCCTCGGGCATTGAAACGTCTCCTCCAGCGAAAGCCATAAACGCATCCTCAGGGCCCTTGAGAACAGCTTTCAGCTGGAGTCCCCGTTCGCCCATAGGGAGTCGAGCTCGCCCGCTCGCTGCGGCTGACCCTACCCCGCAGCGAGAATGGACCTGACTTTGATCTGCTCGCCACTGCCCCCTCCCCCACTTCACTCCCTGCTGCTTCTGCCACTCCGCAGAGAATAAAGGGGGAGGAAGGGCAGGTCCCGCATTCTCAAGCGGTGCCCCAATTCCAATGGTTAAGAACCACCCCTGCTTGAAAATAGCAGGAGGGACTCTGGGCCACCGGCCATGCACCAGGTGTCCCTCTACAATCCACAAGAACCCACACAATTGCCCCAACAACACCACTTGAGCCCCCAACTGCCAAAAAACCAAAACGACACCCAGAACTAAATTTAAACTCTCTTATCTTTTGCAATCCGATCTGCAGAGTAGCCACAATAACCAACTCCTACTCCTGGCTGGCTCGCCAAGAATGTAAAGGGGTTGGGGGCAGACCCCCTGCCCACCGAACCATCCTCTGCTACCAAGAATGTGCTGGGTTGAGGCAGCCCCCTTCCCCACCACTGGCAACAATAAACACTCAGACAAACGGATTGCAAAAGTGATGGAAAGTTTAAATAGAAAGCAGTGAACTTTTACAGAAAAGCCAAAAGCACAGTGACAAAGAAAGATCCCAAAGCAGACCCAGAGAGATCCCATCCCCACCTGAGGGTACACCCAAGACCCCCAGGGCTCCTTCTTCCCCCTCCCACTGCTAGGCTAGTCTCAGCTGGCCAGATCTGAGACTGCCCATCCCCCCGTGGCCTTGGGCCTAGCCAGGCCCAAAGCCAGGAGACATCTCCCCCAGTTACTGGCTGACGGAGGAGGAAGAAAAGAGGAAGTGCTAGACTCCGCACTGCATCTTATAGTGGTGCAAAGAATTGTGGTAGGAAATACTGCATAATTTCCTGTGTCCACTCCTCTGGGTTGGACTTCTGGACACAGGAAGTAAACATTGAAGGGGGGCACCCAGCTCAAACTGCAACAACTACTCTTTCAGGGACTTCAAATTAAAGCGAGATGAATTTTACCAATCTTAATCCACATTCTCTTTCAAATACAGAAATTTGTACTAGTTGCATAACAAAACCAACATGCTAAGACAGCTGGAGATTTCCTTTGTCAGCTGGAGATTTCCTTTGTCACTCCTGGTGCACAACATGTGAACAATCAATCTGTTATCTCTTGGCAACAAGATGCATGTCCTGTGTACACCAGGCTTAATACCTACAGATAACAGAATAGGTGCAGAAGACAGTTAGCTAGGCTCTGGATAATTTCATGGAACTAGAAAAACAAATATGGGGTACTTCCTATCTAATTTTGCACTCTGTGTTTCTTGAAAAGCTAGCAGTCCAGCAGCTGAGGTTGAAGGTAAACTAAGCAGCTGCTAATAGCTTTGCTATAGTCATGAAAAATCAAAAGCTTCTCACATCTGTAATCGAGTCATACTCTTAATGCTCTATTTGTGTCAGCTCTGCTGATATAGTATGAACATTACTTTCATATCACATTACTAAATTATTACAGCACTGATCAAATATAGCTGTTCACACTGACAAAACTAACTGTAGAGGATCCCATAGTATATTAAATAATCCTACTTTGGCCTAAGGGATACCCTTTTCATGAGTCAGAAAATTAAGAAGGGAGAAAAACTACCATACATAATCAAGAAGAGATGCAGCACACTCTGAAAAACAGGATGGTTTAGCGTCTAAGTTGGTTACATAAAAGAATGATTAAATAGCTCAGAGCATTGCCACCTGGAAGAGGGAGAACTCAACAGGGAACATGACGGAGGTCTGAAAGTTCAGAGTAGCTGCAGAAAGTCAGTTTTTTTGATGTGTTCTTTCAAAAAGAAGAAGTAAGTGTCCCAACGACCAAAATGAAACATTTCTTAAAGTGGTTCATAAATAACTAAAAAATCAAAGCTCTCAGACACACTCAGAGTTTAGACCTTGGACAGAAAAACACAGCTCTTATTAAGCAGGCATATTGTGTCCTGCTTCATCACAGTATCACAGTATCACAGTATCACTTAGGTTGGAAAGGACCTCGGGGATCATCGAGTCCAACCTATCAACACAGACCCCATGCCTAGACCATGGCACCAAGTGCCATGTCCAATCTCCCCTTGAACGCCTCCAGGGTCGATGACTCAACCACCTCCCCGGGCAACCCGTTCCAATGCCGAATGACTCGCTCGGTGAAGAACTTCCTCCTCACCTCGAGTCTGAACTTCCCCTGGCGCAGCCTGAGACTGTGTCCCCTCGTTCTGGTGCTGGCTGCCTGGGAGAAGAGGCCAACCCCCTCCTGGCTACAACCACCCTTCAGGTAGCTGTAGAGGGCAATGAGGTCACCCCTGAGCCTCCTCTTCTCCAGGCTAAACAATCCCAGCTCCCTCAGCCTCTCCTCATAGGGCTTGTGTTCAAGGCCTCTCACCAGCCTTGTTGCCCTTCTCTGGACACGCTCAAGTGTTTCGATGTCCTTCTTAAACTGAGGGGCCCAGAACTGGACACAGTACTCAAGGTGCGGCCTAACCAAAGCAGAGTACAGGGGCACAATGACTTCCCTGCTCCTGCTGGCCACACTATTCCTAATGCAGGCCAGGATGCCATTGGCCCTCCTGGCCACCTGGGCACACTGCTGGCTCATATTCAGGTGGCTGTCGATCAGCACACCCAGGTCCCTCTCTGTTTGGGAGCTCTCCAGCCACTCCGACCCCAGCCTATAGCTCTGCATGGGATTGCCATAGCCAAAGTGCAGCACTCGGCACTTGGACTTGTTGAATGACATCCCATTGGACTCTGCCCATCTGTCCAGTCGGTCGAGGTCCCTCTGCAGAGCCTTTCTACCCTCTAACTGACTAACATCTGCCCCTAACTTTGTGTCATCTGCAAACTTGCTGATGACTGACTCTACTCCTTCATCCAGATCATCAATGAATATGTTGAAGAGGACAGGGCCCAGCACTGATCCCTGGGGGACACCACTGGTGACTGGCCCCCAGCTGGATGTGGCACCGTTCACTACCACTCTCTGGGCCCGGCCCTCCAGCCAGTTCCTAACCCAGCACAGAGTGTAATGGTCCAATCCACGGGCCGACAGCTTAGTCAGCAGTTTGCTGTGGGGGACGGTGTCAAAGGCCTTGCTGAAGTCTAGGTAGACCACATCCACAGGCCTCCCCACATCCACCAGACGGGTCACCTGATCATAGAAAGAGATCAGGTTGGAGAGGCAGGATCTGCCTTTCCTGAATCCATGTTGGCTGGACCTGAGCCCTTGGCCATCCTTCAGGTGCGCAGTTATTGCCGCCAGGATAATCTGCTCCATCACTTTCCCTGGCACTGAGGTCAGGCTGACCGGCCTGTAGTTTCCAGGTTCCTCCATCCGACCCTTCTTGTGGATGGGGACCACGTTGGCCAGTTTCCAGTCATCTGGGAGTTTAGACCTTGGACAGAAAAACACAGCTCTTATTAAGCAGGCATATTGTGTCCTGCTTCATCCCATCCATGTGCTATGTGCCTATCCACAGAGGCTTACCCATGAGTGTTCTTAGTAACATTAGAATCACATACATTTGTGTAACAAGTGGAGTAGAAGTCTGCATTCAGGTGGCAATATCCTGGGATAGACAATCCTATTTCCAATCTTGACAGCATTTACATGATATGACTGGCAGAAGATAAAATTATTAATTTCAGCAAGTTAACCTGTGAGGAATTTACCATATCAGATGTTGAACATTTTGTTCCTGCTCAGGGTAAGCATATCCATTAAACATTAAAAATATTCACTCACAGAAGTTGTAAGTGGCAAACTGTACGTATAGAAGCACCTGGTAAACAGTTTAAATGGTAGGCACTCTGGCTTTGACCACAGGGTTAATTACTTATCTACCTCTTTGGCTACAACTCTTGATCTTTTTGTATGCTCTTAAGTCTTCAGAAGATCTTAGCTTCTTGCCTCTGAGCAGCTTCCTTGAATTATCTGTAATGAATGAAGCAGTTTTGCATTTCTAAGTCAGGAAAGACCAGCTCTCCTTCAAAGGTTACAGTTACAGTGACTACTTCTGTTTCCCCTAGGCTCTGACTAGATGGGGAATATTTTACCCATTTTAGCTCTATCAAATCTTGCACTGACAACAACCAGTACGAAAATGAAAGATGTGTTGAAGACTGTAAATTTCTGGGGAAACAAGTGTGAGTTAAACACATTTTGAGACACCACACAGTACACAATCATATAGCTTAAGAAATAGAACTGGAGCAGTTTATTTTAAAGTTCATGTGCAACATATAACACCTGCATTCTGTTCACAGAACCGCTTGAGTAAATTTATACAGTCATTAGAACATATTGTGTACCCTACAGAAATGGCTCTTACTTACTACTACAGCTGCAGTAGACAGTGTTTTGCCTGCAAGCACCAAAGAATCATAGAATCACAGAATAAACCAGGTTGGAAAAGATCTTCAAGACCATCAAGTCCAATCTATCATGCAACACCATCTAATCACCTAAACCGTGGCACTAAGTGCCTCATCCAGTCTTATTTTAAACACTTCCAGGGACTGTGACTCCACCTCCTCCCTGGGCAGCCCATTCCAATGGCCAATCACTCTTTCTGGGAAGAATTTCTTCCTAACATCCAACCTAAACTGCAAAACTGTTTTAGAATCGTAGAATTGTTGAAAGAACCTCAAGGATCATTCAGTTCCAATCCCCCTGCCGTGGGCACGGACACCTCACACTAGATGTGGTGGGTTGAGAGAGAAGGCCTAGCTTTCTCTCCCCTACAAAGAGGAAAAAAAAACCACAGCTAACTCAGCTGGAGAAGCAAAGGAAATGCTATATTTCACAAGCAATGTGGAAAGGCAGGTTAGATATACAATATATAGAGTATTTACAATATATATACAGAAATATATAGCAAAGTAAAAAAACAGGAATACAGGAACGAAATTCCCTCCTCCGGACAGAGGAGGGCTCTCCCCTCTGTACCCCACTCTCTCCCCTCCCTCCCTTTTCTCCCAAAAAAAGGTTAGAAAGAGAGAAAAAGGCAGCTATTAAGAGAGAAGAATTTTAGTAGGCCTATTAGTAGGATTAGTTGCTTATCTGTTATCCAAGGTCGCTCTGGTTAGGAGCCCAGAAGCCCAGAGAGTGGTGGTGAATGGTGTCACATCCAGCTGGCGGCTAGTCAGTAGTGGTGTGCCCCAAGGATCATTGCTGGGCCCTGTGCTCTTTAACATCTTTATTGATGATCTGGATGAGGGCATTGAGTCCATCATCAGTAAATTTGCTGACGACACCAAGCTGGGGGCAGGAGTTGATCTGTTGGAGGGTAGAGAGGCTCTGCAGAGGGACCTCGACAGGCTGGACAGATGGGCATAGTCCAACACATCCAAGTGCTGGGTTCTGCACATTGGCCACAACAACCCCATGCAGAGCTACAGGCTACGGTCAGAGTGGCTGGAGAGCAGCCAGGTAGAGAGGGACCTGGGGGTACTGGTCGATGGCAGGCTGAACATGAGCCTGCAGTGTGCCCAGGCAGCCAAGAGGGCCAATGGCATCCTGGCCTGCATCAAGAACAGTGTGGCCAGCAGGAGCAGGGAGGTCATTCTGCCCCTGTACACTGCACTGGTGTGGTGGGTGAAAGGGTAAGGCCGAGAAGCCTCTTCCCTTCCCCCTTGTAAGGTAAAAGGGAAAAAAAATTGAAGGGAAAGGAAAAAAAAACTCACCAGCCGAATTAGCAAAGCAGTGGAGCTATATTTACAAAGCAATGAAGGATATGCAGGGGAATATTTACAAATTTACAATATCTACAATATATACAAAGATATACAACAGAGTAACACAGAAATGAGAGTAACCCCCCTCGGCCAAGGGGCTTCCCCACCTCCGCTCTCCCCTCTCTTCCCCTTTCCCCAGAATAGTTCGGAAAAGAGGGAGAAAGAGAAAAGAAAGAAGTTAAAAGCAGTTTGTGTTAGTTGGAAGCAGTTAATATAGACCTGGTTATCTTATCCTCAAGGCCGAGGCCTTGGCAGAAAGCCCAGCACAGAGAAGAGTTGCTGCACCCTGGAGAAGCGGAAGCAAGAGTGACAGAGAAGTGCTGGGAATGCCCACTTCACTCTCAGGCCAGATAGTGCTTCCTCCCACTTGACCAATGAAAATTAGTTTAGACTCTTCCTTCCGTTTACCAACTTCTGTCCACCATATTCCCTTTCTTAAAGGGACAGCGTCAACCGGGCACAATCCACCCCTTCTAAACAATTTTCATTGGCTGTTTATACTGTCCATCCAATCCAAGATGATATTTACAGTTCGTGAATAGAGTTCATAGTCCATTCCGGCTATGCTCAGATGTAGATGATTCAAAAGTTCAAGAAAATCAGAAAGTGAGAAAAATGGAAAACAGTTTATTTCTTCACCGACAAAGCGAAGAAAAGGGAAACCGGGAAATCTCAGGGTCTCTTAGTTGACTCAGGGCTCTCAGGGTTCGTGCACCGTAGATTCCTCGTTGATTCTTCTTTTGGGCGCAATGTAGCTGTACAACAGTTCGAAGTTAACCTCTTTCAGCTAAAGTTAAATTTCTTTGTGGAATACACTGAATTTCACCATTCTCTTGCATTACCCAATAAGTGTGACCCGGACCTTCAGCTGAAACCACCCTCGGACAGGTTTAGCCTCTCCTGAGGGTGAAAATACCCAAACAGTTTTACCTAACAGATTCTTTTCTCTAACAACAGGAACTCTATCACCTTCTACTTTCCGTAGCAAATCTGAATGTGCAGGTCCAGCTCGGTTCACTGAACCTCTACTATTTACCAGCCAGGTTGCTTGTGCTAAATGTTTTTCCCAGTTTTTCAAAGATCCACCTCCCATGGCTTTGAGAGTGGTCTTCAACAAACCGTTGTAGCGTTCAATCTTCCCTGAAGCTGGTGCATAGTAGGGAATGTGGAATATCCACTCAATACCGTGCTCTTTTGCCCAGTTCTTTACAAGGTTGTTCTTGAAATGAGTTCCATTGTCTGACTCAATCCTCTCTGGAGTCCCGTGTCTCCACAGTATCTGTCTCTCCAGACCGAGAATGGTGTTGCGGGCAGTTGCATGTGGAACTGGATAAGTTTCCAACCATCCAGTGTTTGCCTCTACCATAGTAAGCACGTACTGCTTACCAGAACAAGAACGTGGTAGAGTGATGTAGTCAATCTGCCAAGCTTCACCATACTTGTGCTTGGACCATCTGTCACCATACCACAAGGGCTTAAGTCGTTTTGCCTGCTTAATAGCAGCACAAATGTCACAGTCCTGGATGACTTGTGTGATAGCATCCATGGAAATGTCTATGGATCTATCACGAGCCCATTGGTATGTTGCATCTCTGCCTTGATGTCCTGACGAATCGTGAGCCCACCGAGCTAAGAATATCTCACCTCGGTGTTTCCAGTCGAGATCAAGATTAGAGTCCATGTCTACTTGAGAAACTCTTGCAGCTAGATCTGCCTGATGGTTGTGTTGCTGTTCCTCAGTAGCTTTGCTCTTGGGAATGTAAGCATCGATGTGTCTCACTTTCACTGGAATTCTCTCGATTCGATCAGCAATGTCCTGCCACAGGTCTGCTGCCCAAATGAGTTTTCCTTTCCTCTACCAACCACTCTTCTTCCAGTTCTTTAGCCAACCCCATAGAGCATTGGCTACCATCCATGAGTCGGTGTAGAGATAAATCTTTGGCCGTGTCTCACGTTCAGCTACATCGAGAGCTAGCTGGACAGCTTTTACCTCTGTGATCTGACTGGATTCTCCCTCGCCATCCTTCCCTTCTGCAACTCGGCGTGTTGGACTCCACACTGCAGACTTCCACCTTCACTTGTTTCCAACAAGACGACAGGAACCGTCTGTGAACAAAGCATATTTATTTTCATCATCAGAAAGGTCATTGTAAGGAGGAGCTTCCTCAGCACGAGTTACTTTCTCCTCTGGAGGTTTAGCGTAGTGGATACCTTCAGGCCAACTTGAGATCACCTCCACTAGACCAGGCCTTTCAAGATTTCCCATTCGAGCTCTCTGTGTTATCAGAGCCATCCACTTAGACCATGTTGAGTCTGTAGCATGATGTGGTGTGAAGCCTTTGCCTTTGAACATCCAATTCAAAACTGGTAATCTGGGAGCTAAGAGAAGTTGTGATTCAGTTCCAATCACTTCAGAAGATGCTTTCACTCCTTCATAGGCAGCTAATATTTCCTTCTCTATTGGAGTATAATTAGCCTCTGAACCTCTGTAACCTCGACTCCAGAAACCAAGAGGTCGTCCACGTGTCTCACCTGGAGCTTTTTGCCACAAGCACCAGGTTGGACCATTGTCACTTGCAGCCGTGTACAAAATGTTCGTAATGTCTGGACCATCTCGGACAGGTCCCAGACCCATTGCTTGAATTACCTCTTGTTTTATCTGGTCAAAGTGCTTGCTGTTCAGGTCCCCAGTGGAAACGGTTTCTCTTTCGAGTCACATCATACAGAGATTTCACAATTTGACTGTATCCAGGAATGTGCAGTCTCCAAAATCACACTATCCCTGAGAAACGTAGGGTCTCTTGCTTGTTTGTGGGATTTGCCATGGTGGAGACTCTATTTACCACATCCACTGGAATGTGTCAGCGTCCATCCTGCCACCGCACTCCCAGAAACTGAATCTCTGTGGTAGGTCCTTTCACCTTGTGTCGCTTGATGGCAAAACCTGCATCCAGAAGAATGTCAATGATTTTGTTACCTTTCTCGAAGACTTCCTCAGCCAATTTACCCCAGATGATGATATCATTGATGAACTGGACGTGTTCTGGAGCACCGCCTTTCTCCAGAGCATCGTGGATCACTGCATGACAGATGCTTGAGCTGTGGATCCAGCCCATTGGCAGTCTGTTGAAAGTGTACTGGATTCCTCTCCAGGTGATAGCAAACTGAGGCCTGCATTCCTCTGCTATGGGAATAGAGAAAAATGTATTAGCAATGTCTAGGGTAGCATACCATTTGGCCTCTTTGGATTCCAGCTCATACTGTAGCTCCATCATGTCTGGCACTGCTGCACTCATAGGTGGTGTCACTTCATTTAGGGCTCGGTAGTCTACCGTCAGACGCTAGTCTCCATTCTGCTTCCGCACAGGCCACACTGGACTGTTGAAAGGTGAATGAGATTTGCTGATGACTTTCTGTTTCTCCAACTGACGAATCAGATTCTGAATGGGCAACAAAGAGTCACAGTTGGTTCTGTACTGTCTGTGATGCACAGTGTGAGAAGCAACCGGCAATTTAATGCCCTGTATCTTGTGTTGTCCCACAACTGCAGATTCATCAGAAAGTTCAGGTCTAGCAGACAGCTTCAATTTTTGTCCATCAATTTCTATAGAAGCTACTCGAAAAGCCCATTTATAACCTCTAGGGTCTTTGAAACGCTCTTCTCTCAGAAAATCAATTCCCAAAATACAAGGTGCGTCAGGTCCGGTCACAACTGTATGCTTCCTCCATTGTTTACCAGTTAAACTTATATTAACCTCCACCTTACTTAACTCTTGAGATCCACCAGTGACTCCCAGAATAGTTATAGACTCTGATCCCTGATAATTTGATGGCATTATGGTGCACTGAGCTCCTGTGTCAACCAAGGCCCTGTACTTCCAAAATTGTGAAGTGCCAGGCCACTGGATGGACACATCCCAATAGATTCTATTATCTCTGTTATCCCTCTCGTCCCCCTGGCAGGAGGCAGGGCACCCCTAGTTATGGGGAACATGCGCTCATGTGCATTGCGCACAGCGTGCAGTGTTATAGCTTTGTATGTTATAACTGGAGCCACTGTTGGAGCTCCTAGAGTTGTTCTGGGGAACTATGGAAGTAACAGTTACCCTTCTGGTATTGCTACCTCAGGTTCTGCCCCTTTGCAATTCCCTTAGTCTCCTGAAAAGATTAGAAGTTGGTTGGCCATCCCATTGGCTCATGTTCTCACCGAACTGATCACGCAGAGTTATCCAAGTAGTTCTACGTGATTGCCTTGGTGGTCTGTTTTGATTTGTTCTGTTTTGGAATGACCTCCTTGGAGGACATGTATTCCTCACAGATGAAACTTGTATCCACCTGGAGGGAGAATTCAAATTATCCTTCTGTGCCAATCGGTATATGGAATCTTTCAGATCCTTCATGCAACTCTCAATTTTTCCAGACAGAGTTTTAATGGTCGAAACCAAAGAACCACGTGTCATGCTATCCTCCAATTGTCTCATTTGATCACTGAATTGGCCAACCGTAGGAGAATCTCCACCATAATTTCTTGACACAATTCTGCTTGCCAGAATGTTTGCATAATTAGAAGGAGCAAGTTTGATGATCTTTTTAGCAAGACCAATACCCACAGGAATGTCATCAGGATTCAGAGTTTCATGTTCACCATAGAGTAGCTCTCTAACAGCAAATGCTCTCAAGCGCTTAATTCCCTCATCTATGGTAGTCCAGGGTTTAGGATTCCATGGAAGATCATCTCGGGAAGGGTACCTCAGGGCAACCGCCATTAAAAGGCGTATCCACAGATTAACCTTCCCGAGAATCTTGATTAGATGTCTATCTATTCCATTATCCCTTGAGAGAGTTCCTAACTGAGCTGCTGACTTGTCTCCAACTGTTAGAGCTGGAGCACCTGTATCACAACACCTACTAAGCCAAGCTAGAACTGGCTCCTTTTCTGCCCTGGTGTAGTCTTTACGGACATTTCTTAGCTCCTCCCTCGGAGATGAACAGTCAGTTATGTCATCTTCCTCTTGCCCCTCCCCCTGAACTTTTTGTCCTAATAATCCTGCTGTCATTTTCTCAAGGATCTCTTCAAGTTGAGAACCACCTTTGCCAGCTCCTTTCCCAGCTGCATCTCTATCCTGCTTTGCTCTCACTAGGTTAGCTAGATCTTTAAAACAAATCTTCTCTTTCCCCTCAGTGGGATTTCATAGAGTAGAGGGCCCCTCACCAGGATCAGTCTCCAGCTCTTCTTCTCCATCATCTTTGGTCTCTGTACTTCTAGTCTTTAAAACAGCCACCTTAACTGGAGCTGTGTTTGAATTTACAGCCACCTTTATAGAAGCTGACACGTCCTGAGATAAATCAGCAGCTGGGGCGGTGACTTCTGGTCTCACCGAGAGAGTGGGCGGAAATGACATTGCTCCGTTAATGGCTGACAGAGAAGAAGGAGGAGGAGAAGGAGGAGACGCCACGTTGATACCAGCCGTCGCCCTTGGCAGCTTGCCAGAATCAGCAGCAAAGTCATTTAGAGCAGCCTTTCCAATTAACTTCTTAGCTTTCTTTTTAACTACACAGATTCTGCACATTCCTCATCAATAGATGACTCTGGGACTGATCCAGAGCCACGGCATTTTCTCTTTGATCTAGTTTTAATAACAAAACACGGTCTGGATATATTCCTCTCTGTCCGCAGAGAAATCAACAGATACACGATAATTATCACCAGCAGCAGAATTACAGACACCAAATAAATCACCTTTGGATCCCAGCCATCACCTAAAGTTACTCTCTCCTCCGGCGGAATCTTAAAACCCTTTATCTCAATTGGGAGAGTGGTGAAGGTAACATTTCTGTATCTCGCTGGCCATAATAAATTAATGCATTTTCCATACCATAATCTAACTCTATACATAAACCACAGATAAATTGTCCGCACCAAATATTTACCCAGGTAATCCAAAATCAAACCCGAACAATATCTGTAAACCAGAGCCCCAAAATTTGAAAAGAATAATCGCTCCACAAACCACAACACCTTCATGTTTGCTAATTCAGCTAGAAAACACTAAATCAATCAAGTAATAAATTAAACTAATTATCTGCCCCACGATGGGCGCCAAGAAAAAGAATGTCGTAGGGTTGGAAGGGAAAAGCCGTGCCTTCTCCTCCCCCCGGAAAGTGAAAAAAAAAACTTACAGCTGAATTAGCAAAGCAGTGGGTGCTGTATATTTACAAAGCAATCTAGGATATGCAGGGGAATATATAGAATTTACAATATTTACAATATATACAAAAATGTACAATAAAGTAGCACAGAAATGAGAGTTCCCCCCTCTGCTGCGGGGGTTCCCCACCTCTGCTCCCCCTTCTCTCCCCCTTTCCCCAGAGAGGGTTAGAAAGAGAGAAAAGAGAAAAAAAAATTGTCTCAGTCCTCTCTTAAAGTTTTCTTTCTGCTCCTGTAGATGTCATTTGGGAATATTCAAGACAGAAGCAGGATATTCTGTTCTTGAGCACCAACTCCAAATGGTCTCAACCACTGCTGTAGCCATCCCCACAAGGCATTAGCCACCATCCAAGAATCTGTGTAAAGATAAAGTACTGGCCACTTTTCTCTTTCAGCAATTTCTAGAGCAAGTTGGATGGCTTTCACCTCTGCATATTGACTTGATTCACCTTCTCCTTCAGTAGTCTCAACAACTTGTCGTGTAGGACTCCATACAGCAGCTTTCCACTTCCGATGGCTTCCTACTACACGACATGATCCATCAGTAAACAGAGCATAAGGCCTTTCATCTTCAGGTAACTCGTTGTATGGTGGTGCCTCTTGGGCACGAACCACTTCCTCAGGCGATGCTCCAAAATCCCTACCTTCTGGCCAGTCCATAATCTCTTCCAGAATTCCTGGGTGGTTTGGTTTTCCCAGTCGAGCTCGCTGTGTAATCAGTGCTACCCACTTACTCCATGTAGCACTGGTGGCATGATGAGTAGAAGGGATGTTTCTTCTGAACATCCAATGCAACACAGGCAGTCTTGGTGCTAAGAGGAGAGTTGCTTCTGTACCCATGTGACCGCTTGACGTTGCCCCCTTAAGAAAGGGAATATGGTGGACGGAAGTTGGTAAACGGAAAGAATAATCTAAACTATTTCATTGGTGAAGTGGGAGGAAGCACCTTCTGAACTAGGAGTGAAATGGGCATTTCCAGCACTTCTCTGTCAGTCTTGCTTCCGCCTCTTCTTTGGGTAGCAGCTCTCTCTCTGCTGGGCTTTCTGCCAAGACTTCGGCCTTGAAACCGATAAGATAGAAGGCCTGTATTGACTCCTTTCCAATTAACACAAAACTGCTTTTAACTTCTTTCTTTCTTCTTTCTCCCTCTTTCTAACCTATTCTGGGGAAAGGGGGGGAGAGAGGGGAGAGCGGAGGTGGGGAATCCCCTCTGCCGAGGGGGGTTACTCTCATTCCTGTGCTACCTTATTGTATATCTTTGTATATATTGTAGATATTGTAAATTTGTAAATATTCCCCTGCAAATCCTACACTGCTTTGTAAATATAGCTCCACTGCTTTGCTAATTCAGCTTGTGAGTTTTTTTTTCTTTTCCCTTCAATTTTCTTTCCCTTTACTTTACAGGGGGGAGGGAAGAGGTTTCTCGGCCTTACCCTTCCACCCCACCACAACCCACTACTTCTGATGCAGCTCGAACTCCCTCATAGGCTGCTAAGATCTCCTTCTCAGTTGGTGTATAGTGGACTTCTGATCCTCGATATCCTCTACTCCAAAATCCCAACGGCCGACCTCGGGTTTCACCTGGTGTCTTCTGCCAGAGGCTCCAAGTAAGACCATGCTCCCCAGCTGCGGTGTAAAGGATATTCTGCACCGATGGTCCTGTGCGAATGGGCCCAAGTGCCACTGCACGAGCTATCTCTTGTTTGATCTGTTCGAAAGCTTGTTGCTGCTCACTACCCCATTCAAATTGATTCTTCTTTCGAGTTACTCGATAGAGAGGGCTGACAAGCTGACTGTAGCCTGGAACATGCATTTTCCAGAACCCTACAAGGCCTAGAAAGGATTGTGTCTCTTTCTTGTTGGACGGTGGAGACATGGCTGTTATCTTGTTGACCACGTCCATAGGTACATGACGGCGTCCATCCTGCCACTTTATTCCCAAGAACTGAATTTCTTGCGCAGGTCCTTTGACTTTGCTTTTCTTTATAGCAAACCCAGCCTTTAAGAGTATTTGAATGATTTTTTCTCCCTTCTCGAACACTTCCTTTGCCTTATCGCCCCACACAATGATGTCATCAATGTACTGGGGATGTTCAGGGGCCTCACCCTTCTCCAGTTCACTCTGAATTAGTCCATGACAAATGGTGGAGCTATGCTTCCACCCCTGGGGCAATCGATTCCACGTGTATTGAACACCCCTCCAGGTGAAAGCAAATTGTGGCCTGCACTCTGCTGCCAATGGGATTGAGAAGAACGCATTGGCGATGTCAATAGTAGCGTACCATTTAGCTGCCTTTGACTCCAGCTCATACTGGAGCTCTAGCATGTCTGGTACAGCAGCACTCAGTGGTGGCGTCACTTCATTCAGGCCACGATAGTCCACAGTTAATCTCCATCCTCCATCAGATTTTGGCACTGGCCATATGGGGCTGTTAAAAGGTGAGTGTGTTTTGCTGATCACTCCTGGATCTCCAGCTGGTGAATCAGTTCATGAATGGGACCCAGGAGTCTCGGTTTGTACGATACTGCCGTCGGTGCACTGTTCTAGTAGCAATTGGCACCTGTTGTTCTTCAACCTGCAGCAATCCCACAACGAAAGGACTTTCTGAAAGGCCAGGTAGGGTAGACAGCTGTCTGATCTTCTCTGTATTCACCGTGGCCACACCAAAACCCATCTATAACCCTTTGAATCCTTGAAGTACCCTCTCTTGAGGTAATCAATACCAAGAATGCAAGGGCTTCTGGTCCAGTCACAATGGGATGTCTTTCCCACTTGTCCCCTGTTAGGCTCACGTCAGCTTCTAATACAGACAGCTCTTGGCAGCCTCCTGTCACTCCAGAAATCCAAAGAGATTCGGCACCTCTATGCCCTGATGGCATCAATGTACACTGTGCCCCTGTGTCTACCAGCGCCTTGTATTTCTGTGGCTTTGATGTGCCAGGCCATCGAATCCACACAGTCCAATATATTCTGTCATCCCTCTCCTCCTCCTGGCCGAAGGCAGGGACCCTCTACTCCTGGTCCTCATCAGAGCATTCACTGTCTGATCTGGGTAGTACCTGGCCAGAGGTCCCCTCATCGGGATCAAGGGGTGTAACCTCAATTCTTCTCCTGAGAGATCGTTGATTACTTTCCTGGCTCTTTACAGCAGATACCTTTGTTGTTTTCTTAAATGATCCCTTTTTAGTTGTTGTTTTTCCTTTCAGTTCACGTACCCGAGCTTCCAGTTTATAAGTGGGTTCACCATCCCACTTCCTCATGTCCTCTCCCTGGTCACGAAGGAAAAACCAGAGTATTCCACGTGGTGTGCGTCTGGGGCTCCCTTTCCCTCCGACTGAGGCAGGAGGGGACAGATTTCTTGGAGTAGACCTGGTCAATGAGGCACTGGCACGTGGAAATGAGTTAGTACAGAGGTTATCTTCAAAATTCTGGAGCCAGGCTGACACAATCTCCACAGACCGTGCGTCCTCATCCAAATAGTACATCATTGCTAGGCTGTTAGAATACGATGCCGGAGCGCCCTGGATCACTTTCCTCCACATGGCCCGTGTGCATGGGACATCTTCTGGATCTGTGGAGACACTTTGATCATCTAAATCACTATAGATAACTTCCAACACCGCTAATTCTCTTAAGTATTGGATTCCTTCATCTGCCCTATTCCACTTCCCTGGAGAACTCATAAGGTCCTCCTTGCATGGGTACCTGGCCCTCACACTTAGCAGGAGTCATCTCCAGAGGCTGCATATGCCTGTCTCCTTTGCAATGCCTTTCTCAATACCTCTGTTTCTAGCAATGGGTCCCAATTGATGGGCCTCTTTGCCTTCCAGCAGTTGGCTGTCAGCCCCATTATCCCAGCACCGGAGCAGCCAAGCAGCAATTCGCTCTCCTGGTTGGTGACTATAATCCTTGCGTATGTCTCTCAGTTCTGCTGAGGTCAAGGACCGAGTAGTCTCTGCTTCTTGTCTAATCTCACTCACATCCTCTGATCTCCCACTTGATGGACCAGCCTCTTGATCATAATCTTCCTCATCCCTTATCGATCGATGAGAGGGACCTGTTGACCTCCTTGTCCACTGCTTCTTTTTTACAACTGGGGCAATCTCTCTGGTTGCTGTCTGGGTCCCCATCTCCACCATGGTGTCCTCAGGTAGTGTTTGGGTGCCTGCCTCAGCCATAGTCCTCATAGAGTATTGAACTGTGGCTCGGTAAGCACAGACCAGGCCCCAGTAAAGTGCAAGAAGTTGTTTATTCTCATTGGGATAAGCGAGGCACCCTTCTATTAGATGGCGAGTTAGTTTAGTAGGATCGCTCGCCTCTTCTGGAGTAAAGTCCCAGGCTATGGGAGGTGATAACCGTCCTAGGAATCTGCCCAAATCCTTCCACACACCTTGCCACCCAGGGACTGACCGCTTCAAGGCACACTTCAATATATCCCCACCCGAAGACTGTCTCTTCTCATGCCATGATGGAATCAAACTCCACAAAACCTGCAACATGCCAGTAATGTTGATTAGCAGTACTAGGGAGCTCACATATGGATGGATCAAAATCTTGGGGGCCTGCATAATAAAATTCTCTACACTCATTTCAGGTGGGGAGACAGAAATTATGATCTCTCTAGCATAGCTCCCACAGAACAGCAGCCCTACAAACAGGAGAAAGAGACACATAGCCGTTACTTGCTTCGGCATGTTCCTAAACAAATGAAGTATTTCCAAAACAAAGCAGAAATTATCAGCAAGCCACGTGACCAGCACAGAAGCCTGCATCATAAGCAAGCTTATATAAAAAAAAACTGCAGAAACTATAGCTATGTTATATTTTCGTTTCCTGGCCAATGCACCAAAAAGGACTGTGGTGGTTTGGCTCTGGCCTGGAGGCCAGATACCCACCAAGCCGCTCTATCACTCCCCCTCTTAAGTGAACAGGGGAAGAAGGGAAAGAAAATATAACAAAAGCCGGGGATAAGATAGGAGCAATTTAATAACACTAATAAGCAAACAGCAAATAGACCGCGCGGAAGCAAAGAAAGCAGTGAGAGAGATGTTAGTCTCTACTTCCCATCAGCAGGACGGTGGTCGGTCTCGGGAAGCAGGGCTCTCTAAGCTTGGTGGTTCCTTGGGAGGATAAACGCCATGGACGAATCCCCCCACACTTCCTTCTTTCACGTCCTTCTTATACCTGAGCTGACGTCATATGGTATGGAATACCTCTTTGGCCAGTCTGAGTCAGCTGGCTCAGTTGTGTCCCCTCCCAAGATCCTGCCCACCCCTCAATGTACTCCTGGGGCAGGGAAATGTTGAAAGGACACAGCTCAGATACCGAATTCAGCTGTAGCCAAAACACTGCTGTGTTATCAACTGCTGCTGCAAAAAACCACAGCACTAAAACGATGCTGTGGGGAGAATTAACTCCACCTCAGTTCAACCCAATACAAAAATTAAAAGCAGTTATGTGTTAATTGGAAAGCAGTTAATACAGGCCTAGCAGTTCATCAGTTTCAAGGTCAGGCTTGGCCGAAAACCCAGGAGCTGCGAGCTGCAAGTCACCGAAGGAGGGGGAAGACAGAAAAGTGCAGGAATACCCAGGATACTCTGCTGCACTCCCAGTTCAGAAGGTGCTTCCTCCCAAACTACCAATGTAATTAGTTTAGATCCGTCTTTCGTTTACAAACATCCAACCACAATATTCCCTTTTTTAAGGGGGCAGCCTCAAACAGTCACACTCCACCACCTCCCTGGACAGCATATTCCAATGGCTAATTGCTCTCTTTGAAGAACTTTCTCCTCACCTCCAGCCTAAACTTCCCCTTACACAGCTTGAGTCTGTGTCTTCTTGTTCTGGTGCTGGTTGCCTGGGAGAAGAAACCACTCCCCACCTGCCTACAACCTCCTTTCAGGCAGTTGTTGAGAGCAGTAAGGTCTCCCCTGAGCCACCTCTTCTCCATGCTAAACAACCCCAGCTCCCTCAGCCTCTCCTCACAGGGCTTTGTTGCCCTTATCTGGACAGGTTCAGGAGTCTCATTGCCCTTCTGTGCTGGGTTGAGGCAGCCCCCTTCCCCACCCCTGGCAACAATAAACACTCAGACAAACGGATTGCAAAAGTGATGGAAAGTTTAAATAGAAAGCAGTGAACTTTTACAGAAAAGCCAAAAACATAGTGACAAAGAAAGATCCCAAAACAGACCCAGAGAGATCCCATCCCCACCTGAGGGTACACCCAAGACCCCCAGGGCTCCTTCTTCCCCCTCCCACTGCTAGGCTAGTCTCAGCTGGCCAGATCTGAGACTGCCCATCCCCCCATGGCCTTGGGCCTAGCCAGGCCCAAAGCCAGGAGACATCACCCCCAGTTACCAGCTGACGGAGGAGGAAGAAAAGAGAAAGTGCTAGACTCCGCACTGGATCTTATAGTGGTGCAAAGGATTGTGGTAGGAAATACTACATAATTTCCTGTGTCCACCCCTCTGGGCTGGACTTCTGGACACAGGAAGTAAACATTGCAGGGGGGCACCCAGCTCAAACTGCAACACCTTCTTAAACTGCGGGGCCCAGAACTGGACACAGTACTCAAGGTGTGGCCTAACCAATGCAGAGTACAGGGGCACAATGACTTCCCTGCTCCTGCTGGCCACACTATTTCTGATGCAGGCCATGATGCCACTGGCCTTCTTGATCACCTGGGCATACTGCTGGCTCATGTTCAGCCAACTGTCAGCCACTACCCCCAGATCCCTCTCTGCCTGGCTGTTCTCCAGCCTCTCTGACCTCTCAGGTGAACCAGGACTGGTGATAAATGATGGACAGTGGCTTAGCGAGCTCATCTGCCGGATCTCTCAGTACCTTAGGATCCCATCCAGTCCCAAAGAACCTATGATGTCAATTATGCCAAAGGATATGAAGCCTTTAAACTATTTCTGGTAGACCTAGCCTATACTATTCAGTACAATTATGTAAAATAGTGAAATGGTAATTAGTGACAAAGCTTCACTATCAAAAGTCTGTTTCTGAAGCTGTAATATTATGCCAGAAAAGGTACAGTAAGGGTTTTCAAGAGCAGTCAACCAGACCAAGTTTAAGATTAAAACAATATACAGTGATGTCAGATTAAAAAAAATATTTTTTGTGTAGCCATATGGAAGCAGTATGGAGTGGGTTGTTAACTTTAAACAAGTAGTAAATCTAACAAAGTGTTGAAAACTAAAGAGTTTGGGAAATTAAATAAATTAATAAAACAATTAAGGAAAGGGAGGAAAGGAAGGGGTGAAATAGAAGAAAAGAAGGCAGGCAGGAAGGGTTTCATTTCTTTTTATATCTATATGGCACATCAGATCAAAATCTTGAACCAGTTCAGGGTTCTTAAGCATTGAACACTGCAATACCATGTCATTAACAAACCTGATCAATTTCATTTCACCTCTGCAAAAGGGGGGAAAAATTCAAAAGGCTCTGCACTGTTTGCATGCAACATTTTAGTACAGTGTATGTGTTATAAACTTATTTTAATTAAAAATGGCAATGATGTGACAAGTATTCATAGATGTTTTGATCATAACCATGTGCAAAGGATACTTACCTGGTTGTTTTGTGCATTCAGTTGGGGAGGCAAGTAGTTAACAGTAGTGTATTTTAGAACTGTTTTGCTTACAGCTTTTAGACATAAATCTTAGTTTGAGAATAAGGCTGGATTTTACCATATATCTTCATACGAAGTAGTGCCTTGTCCTCTGCAAATTCGAAGTGGTAAATCAGTGGCAATGTTCTGATGGCTTTGAATGGGATCTGGGCTTGGCCTTCTACAAAAGTCTCACTGACCTCAGTAGAGGTTTTGTGTGTGTTTTTTACATAGGAAGGTTTTACTCAGTGCAAAAAAAAATATTCACATTGATCATTCTCAAATATTATTCTTAACCTATTTATTTTAAGTACTCTTTTAATTTGAAAACACTAAAGTTACATGAGTATGTGCTGTTCTTAGTGCAATTTTCTCCCTCTGCCTCCATGTCTTCTGTGTCCTTCTTGTGGAGTATAAGGTCTGGTTTAAATGAGCTGGTGCTGTGGTTCAGTGGAAGCTGTGCATCACACTGTCTCTAATTCTGTACCCATGTAAAGTTAGCCACGACAGGTGGTACCTGGCTCTGTCACTGACCAGTTACCAGATGAGTTTAGTATCAAAATCCTTCTAACACATATATTTTGTAGAGGAAAATGTAAATAAGAAATGCCTCTATGGAACACTTTGACAAATTGCACAGTATTTCATGTGCAGAGGTTTCATCCCAAAATATATGGATCCCACCACAGAGAGATGGAGTTTACTTCCTGGGTTCATTCAAAGTCTGTTCTGTACAGTTCCAGCAGTACCACTTAAATTTTAGTGTGTGGACTTTAAGTCAAGCAGAACTTTGTTTCATATCTTCAGAGACATAAGTTGGAAGTAGGTTTAGATTCAGTTGATTCTATATGACAGCAGAAGAATCTGGTCCAGTTTTCTACTTTCCTCAGAGCATCTGTACTGTAAATTACAGACAAGCTATATCAGAGTAGAATCACTGATTTGTTTTGCTTGTCTTCTTGTCTGGAGTGGCAGGACACAAGCCCTGGTCCTCATGGGTGATTTCAACCACCCGGACATCTGCTGGAGGGACAACACAGCAAGGCACCAGCAATCCAGGATGTTCCTGGACTGCATAGAAGACAACTTCCTCCTCCAAATGGTAGAGGAACCAACAAGAAATGGTGCTATGCTGGACCTTGTTCTCACCAACAGGGAAGGGCTGGTAAGCAATGTGAGGCTCAGAGACGGCCTTGGCTGCAGTGACCATGAAGCAGTTGAATTTAACATCCTCAGGGCAATCAGGAGGAAGTATTCCAAGCTCACGACCCTAGACTTTAGGCGTGCAGATTTTGATCACTTCAGGGATCTGCTAGCCAAAGTGTCGTGGGACAAAGCCCTGGAGGGAAGAGGGACCCAGGACAGCGGGTCAGTATTCAAGGACCACCTCCTCTGTGTCCAGGAGCTCTGTGTACCAACAAAGAGAAAAGCAGGTAAGAATGCTAGGAGGCCTGCCTGGTTGGGCAAGGAGCTACTGGACACACTATTACTTAAAAGGAAACTCTACAGGAAGTGGAGAGAAGGACAGGTAGAACAGGGGGAATATAAGGAAGCTGCCCGAGCAGCAAGAGTCCTGGTTAGGAAAGCCAAAGCAGAGTTTGAATTGAATCTAGCCAGGGAGATTAAAGGGAACACTAAGAACTTCTACAGGTATATACTAATGGGAAGAAGACGACTAGGGAAGGTGTGGGCCGCCTCAGAAAGGAAAATGGTGACATGGTCACAAGTGATGAGGAAAAGGCTGAGGTACTTAATAACTTCTTTACCTCAGTCTTCACTGCAAGGGCCTCTAGCCACACTCCTGATGTTATGGAAGTCAAAGCCAGGGACGGGGAGGAAGAACTGCCCATTGTAAGTGCAGATCAGGTTTGTGATCATCTGAAGAACCTGAAAGTGTTCAAGTCCATGGGACCCGACGGGATACACCCACGGGTGCTGAGAGAACTGGCAGATGAGGTTGCTAAACCCCTCTCTATTATATTTCAAAAGTCATGGCAATCTGGGGAAGTCCCCACAGACTGGAAAAGGGGAAACATTGCCCCCATCTTCAAAAAGGGTAAGAAGGAGGAACCAGGGAACTACAGGCCAGTCAGTCTCACCTCTGTGCCTGGAAAGATCATGGAGCAGATCCTCCTGGAGTCCCTACTCGCTCAAAAGAATAGTGAAGAGGTGATTTGGAACAGTCAGCATGGCTTTGCCAAGGGCAAATCCTGCCTGACCAACCTGGTGGCCTTCTATGAGCAGGTGACAAAATTAATAGATGAGGGGCGAGCAACTGATGTCATTTACCTGGACCTGAGCAAAGCCTTCGACACTGTCCCGCACCACATCCTGGTCTCCAAACTGGTGACACATGGGTTTGATGGGTGGACCACTAGATGGATAAGGAACTGGCTTGATGGCCGCACCCAAAGAGTGGCTTGTTGTGGATATGCCCTCAGAAATGCGCGGCAGATCCATCAACGAAAATATAAGTTTATTTATATATATACAAACTCTGTAACGGGGTATTTACAATCGCCCCTCACAGGTATCAATATTCGGTTAGTGGAACTATCTTTACAGAATGTTATGTATGGGCATTTAAACCAAAATGATTCACAGAACTTAGAATCTAAACTGAGTCAGAGAGTGGCGGGGGAGGGGTTGGTCAGTGACCGGCAACCCTCCACCCGGAGCAATATAAATGCTAATCTAAACGGAGCTCTACAAAAAAGGGCTTGGCTTACTCAAGACGCTGAGGAAGTCGTGGAGTCTTTCTTCAATAATGTTTATAATCCAGACAACGTGGCACGGATGTGCCGTAATAAGGAGGCAGGAAATGGCGCCGGCCACGTGGCCGCACCTCGTGGCTCTGCTGTTCTCTCCCAGGATACAAAATTCCTCGCTCGGAGGGGGGCAGTGGCAGGTCAGCAACACTGGTTCACACGGTCTACCAGGTTTTCTCCTACGATGGATCACGCAGCGGTTGATCCCACGGAGTGCTGTCCACGGCACTGCACACAGCTGGGTAACAGTGGCAAAAGGACCACGAGGCCTCCCAAAGCACTGGCTGGCACGCACGCACACACAGGCTCCAACACCGAGGTGGGGGGGCTCATTTGCCAAACGACCCCTATTTACCATTTACCCCAGTGAATACTGGCCCAATAAGCACCTGTTGCCAACGCAAACATTAACCAATGAACTACTAGCTACCAAATATGGCCCTGAGTATATGCTATACTTGGGAAGCAAACATATAGCCTGCCTCTAGTACTGCAGGGTGAGACCACGCCCAGGTAGGCTGTCTACCTGGACTCAGTGGCGCCAGGATTCCCCTGCTGCCTCCAGAAAGGGGGACAAAGGAGGGTTAACACATACAGAAATATATCCTACCCAAATGTTTGGGGCACAATCCTGATGATAAGCATCCTTCACTACATTCCACCCCCTGCTTATGGGCAAGTATATGTGGGCAAATATTATTCTATAACTAAACTCTACCAAAGATGAACTAAACATTATATAGAAACATCACAAGAACATCATATATATATATATATATACATATCTCAGTAGTGTACAACTGTACTCTAAACAAAGCATGCTACAACACAGTATAGAACTCCTTAAGTCTAAGGTCAGTATCGGTGACCTTAGTGTTTTCTAATCTCCACCCCCTGACCGGTGGTGGATCCCTGTTACTCCCGAGACGGGTCTTCCTTTCCAGGATAATCTGTCCACTGGAACCGTTGTCATTCTGTGGAGAAACAAAACTGGCCACGGTATTTAAAGCCGGGCTTGACAGTTAGTAATTTGGAACGACCCACCGAGCACTTATGCGATGAGTTTTTCCATTGATGTCAGTAGCCTCCCAAGCGTATAGACCCCTGGGCTTAGCCAGTGTCATGGGTACAATCCCGATAGAAGGCAGTTTCACTAACACTGGTTGGCCCACCTGCATCTGTGTTACGGAATGTGGGTGTTCATCCTTTGCCTCCCCTGGCATGTGGCTGACATCCCTAACTGGGTCAGCAGGGCAAAATGCCTTGACTTTGGGGCTGCCATAATTCCCCCATCGGTTGTTTACAATGAAAACTGCAGAAGGCAGGCGTTTATCCCAATTACTCCTTGAAACATTTGCATGTTTCTTAATGAGGCCATTTGCCCTCTCCACTATGCCATTTGCCTGGGGATAATATGGAGTATGAAATGTCCATTTGACTCCTTCCCCTCGGGCCCACTCTTGGACTGAGGTTGAGGTGAAATGTGAACCATTATCACTCTGAATATGTTCAGGCATAGGCAGAATGCTGAACCAATCCTTTAGAGTTTCAATGGTTTGAGCTCCTGAAGCAGTGCTAGTAGCAGTGGCCATGACTAAGCCTGAAACCACTTCTACCCCTACCAGTATGTATTTTTTCCCATGTGAGGGTCGGAGGGGACCAACATAATCAATCTGCCATGTGCTCCATAGTACTTTGTCTTCCTTGATATGCTGGGCCGGAGCCAGACCGGGATGGTTAGCTTTTAATCTGATCTGGCACTGAGGGCAGGCTGAAACAATGGTTTCGCATGTGGTCAAAGAAACTGGCCACCCCCTGGATCTGCATTCGTAGTAAAGGTCTGACTTACCTGAGTGACCTCTTTTAATATGTAGCCACTCAGCCAATCGCTCCCATTCCTTTCCCTCACGATCAACCACACTGATTTTTGCTAAGTGATCTACTTGTTGATTCCAAGTAGCAGCAGGGTTTGCTTCCTGGAGTGTCCCTTTACCCATCCTACTTTGATGGTCCTGGCTCGACTTATCTCTAGTAGTCTTTGCCAGTCGGTTGCCCTCCAAACTGGGGTATTGCCAACTATCCACTGGTTTGCTTCCCACTGGCAAATCCATTCTGTGGCACCTTTGAAAGTAGCATATGAATCAGTGTATATGGTCTCTGCACCATTTTCCACAGCTAGCATGAGGGCACGCAGTTCTCCCACTTGGGCACTGCCTTCACCCTCTTCAATGACAGTCCTGTCTGTGCCAATCTCCAGTGCTGCGGCCTTGTAATGCCACTGTGATTCTACCCTTTGGGCAGATGCATCTGTGAACCACACTCCCTCAGTATTGGCGTCGGCAGTCAATTCAGGTGCTACCTGAATAGGAGATGGCTTATAGGGCTGGCACAGTGGGATAGTATGTGGGTTGATAGGCTGCTGCAATTTGGATACTTTTGTGGGCCCTTCTCTTAGAGGCATAAGCTGAGCCATCCCTTCCAGATAGGCATACCATTTTCTTATGGTGGCCTTCTGAGCAATTCCTTCTGGTGGTGGGGTTCCATTGAGGATTGCTTTGAGCAGAGAAAATGGACCTTGCACTACGATATCCTGCGTAGTGTGCAGCTTCTCTGCCTCTTTGACATCTCGGGTCAGAGACAGGAGTCCCTTCTCCCATTCAGAATATCTCCTTTCAGCATCTTTGAATGCTGTTGAAGAGAATAAAAGGGCTCTGTTCGGGCCTTTAGGTCCCCTTTGAAAAATCCCACAGTAGGAAGCATGTTCAGAGAAGCCCCATTCTGCCCTTAAGGGGTCATGTGGGTGCAAAGGGCCCAATTTCTGGTAAGCCTTTAATTCGTCCTTCAAAACCTTTAGGCTTTCAGTATGCCTTGGGGTCCAGTCCCAGACTCTGCTCTTTTTAAGCAGGTCATAGAGGGGACGAGCAATTACTGAGAAACCTGGAATATGTTTTCTCCAGTAACCCAAGGTACCCAAGAGCTGCTGAAGCTCCCTTTTGTTATTGGGAAGTTGGCCCTTTTCAATAGCCTCAAGAGCATCCTCTGGCGCTGATATTGCTCCTGCTACCCACCAGGATCCAAGAAATTTAATTTCTTGGCTCGGGCCTTGACATTTAGCTTGTGGAACCTGTAACCCATTTTTGGTCAAGAGGTCCCAGATCGCTGCAGCTACTGAACCCACCTTACCTTCATCATTTCCCCCGACAAAGATGTCATCTATGTACTGGTAGACACTTACATCTTTTGGGACTTCAATGGTGTCTAACAGTGCTGCTAAGGAGTTGTGTGCAATGGTTCCTGAGTGCTTGTACCCCTGGGGAAGACGATTGAAGGTGTATTGGGAACCTTGCCATGTGAAAGCGAACTGTGGTTTATCCTCCTCACGTAGAGGGATCATAAAGTACATGTCCTTAATGTCCAGTGAAGCCATCCAAGTATGTGACGCAGCTTGGATTGCTGTCACGATGGATGTCAGGCTTGGGACTGCAGCGGTGAGAGGGGGCGTGTTGCTATTGAGCCTCCTGTAGTCAATGGTGAGTCTCCATCGTCCATCAGGTTTACGCACTGGCCACACTGGTGAGTTATAGGGTGAGTGTGTCCTGGTAATGATTTGTCTCTTTTCCAGGTCTGCAATCACCTCAGTGATGCCTTGTCTGGCTGCTGCTGGTAGGGAATACTGTGCAACACATGTGATACTTGATTTGGGTAAGGGTGGAGCAATTTGGAGAGTGCCTACCCGAGCGGTTTCAATCCCTTTTGCTCCTACTCCATAGGAGCCAAAGCACCACAGGGTACCGTTAGGGAGATGCCACCGTTTGCCAGCCAAAACATCAAATCCAAGGATGTTCTCGGGGTACGGACTCAGGGCAACTTCTACCAGGGTACTCCGCTTGTCACCAGGAAGCCACAACCTTGTTTTGGCTAAATGGCACGTATGAGGCATTCCTGTAACACCCTGTATCTTAATCCTTTTCCGGGATGGCAGGATCTTCAAGCATTTAGCTTGTTGCACATTCAAAACACTGATTTGCGCCCCAGTGTCAATAAGGAATTTTACAGCAGTTCGAGTAGGTCCAGTGGGAATCAAAATGAAAGGCTCTGGATCCTCAGACCATTGACAAGCATTAACAAAGCGATGAGTGAGGCCTGGAACAGTCACCGCTGTGTCTAGTTTTTGGCTTTTATCTGGGCTCTGGCGGCGAGGTATGAAGGGGTTAGCATCCTTGCTGGGTGAAACAGTTTTAGGACTGCTGCTTCCAGCTTCATTCTTCCCCTTGCCGCGGCGGTTACTTCGGTAGTGGTCCTCTTCCCAGCTGCCGGATTTATTTTGTATTCTCAGCACTACTTCTTTTAACATTCCCGTTGATAATGGCGCTATTACAAATTCAGGTACATTCAAAGACAGTGCTAGTCGATACCATTTCTCTCTGGGTGAAAATGATCTATTAAAAGTACGCTGTTTATCTCTCCAGCGGTCGGAATTTCTCCCTCTGGGACTTCCCGAGTGACGGCGATCTGACTTCGGGCTGCTGCTTGAACTCGCAGAAGTCGCAGTAGGGGATGTCTTAGTGTGGCGCACTTCCTGCTTTTTCCCCCGCGGCATCGCCGCGTGGTTGCCTTTGAAACCAGTATGGTGTCTGTCGCCGGGAGTCTTGGCCATGAGCGTATGATCAGAGTAGCCCAAGTCTCGGCCCTTGTGGGATAATGCCATCAACAGCTCTTCCCAAGTTAATTGGTGTTCCCGGGGAATTAGTAGAGGCCATATTCCTTTCGACTACTCGTTCAATTTCCTCCTTTTTGGCATCACATACATTTTTCAGACCCGCGGCAGCCCACGGATTAGAATTTTCAGTCGCACTGGGTTAATTGGGGCATCTAGTGGGGAAGGATATGCCCAGCGATCGTACATTGCTTGAACGCACGCCAATTTTTTAATCGCGGCAGTGAGTTCGGCCGAACTGGTAACCCTCACTTCTGTTGGTTCGCCTCTATCTATAGGATCTAAACTTCCAGCCCAGTGAGCGACACGGGAAGTTAACGAGTGGTATCCCTCCGGACCCATACCCAAAAATACTTCATGACCCCATGAACAGCCTTTTGCTTCATTACGGTCCAAAATAATTGTATCCCCACCCAATTCCATAACACGATACAAAAAGTCTGTTACCGACTCGTCCGGTTCTCGTGCAAACGTCTCCTGCAGGTCCCGCTTTGCTCCGCTGTGCGGGCGAACAGAGGTAGTTGTTGTCCCTCGGCCACGGCGGCTGTCCGTGTATTGCTCTTTAAGAACGGGACGTAAATGCACGGCTTTCCTCCGTATGGGTTCATCTTCCGAACTGTAATCCGTATCGTCCCGGTCAGATGGGTTTCTCTCCATTCGGTAGCTATGGGATTTTTCTGGGCTTCGCTTCTCGGAGCACTATTGTCAGGCGAATTTAATTCACGCGCTGCTGACGTGCTGGGCTGAGCGAGTGAATCGGGACTCGGGCTTTGCAGTGTTCGGAGTCTCGGCAGGTCCAAGGGGACCGTGGGTCTAAAGTCTTGCGCTACGGTGGGATTCGCTACCTTTCTGTCCTTTCCGCGAGACTGCGGTGGGGTAATTCGTAAAGGACTGTACGGGAGAGCCGGCTCCGGGCGCGACATCGTGGTCGCGGGGCTGCTCGGGGCTAGGCGGTTGGGAGATCCCAGGAGGGCTTGAAACAGAGTATCTGTCTGATCCCGCTAATACCTTCATAGTAGCGTTGCTTTCTTTAATTTGCAACGTTAACAAGTTATGAAGTTTATCATTTTGTGCCTCAGACTTTCCTAACTCTCTTTCCAGGAAGTTATTTTTTTCCTCAAGTTTTTTAATCTTTTCCTCTAATGCTGTAAATTCGTCTTGTGCTCGCATTATGCAAGCCCCGATCGCAGTAACTCTCTCCTCGGTTATTGCGGTTGGATCAGCGCATAGCTCGACCACGTATTCGGATAATTTCGTGGTGATTTGATCCGGATTTGTCAGGTTTTCTATAGCCCATTGCATATCGGATCGTTTTATTACGTATCCCATTCTGTAGAGATAGTCACTTATCGGATAACCCTTGCACTGCGCCATTAATGTTGTGGATATGCCCTCAGAAATGCGCGGCAGATCCATCAACGAAAATATAAGTTTATTTATATATATACAAACTCTGTAACGGGTATTTACAATCGCCCTCACAGGTATCAATATTCGGTTAGTGGAACTATCTTTACAGAATGTTATGTATGGGCATTTAAACCAAAATGATTCACAGAACTTAGAATCTAAACTGAGTCAGAGAGTGGCGGGGGAGGGGTTGGTCAGTGACCGGCAACCCTCCACCCGGAGCAATATAAATGCTAATCTAAACGGAGCTCTACAAAAAAGGGCTTGGCTTACTCAAGACGCTGAGGAAGTCGTGGAGTCTTTCTTCAATAATGTTTATAATCCAGACAACGTGGCACGGATGTGCCATAATAAGGAGGCAGGAAATGGCGCCGGCCGCGTGGCCGCACCTCGTGGCTCTGCTGTTCTCTCCCAGGATACAAAATTCCTCGCTCGGAGGGGGGCAGTGGCAGGTCAGCAACACTGGTTCACACGGTCTACCAGATTTTCTCCTACGATGGATCACGCAGCGGTTGATCCCACGGAGTGCTGTCCACGGCACTGCACACAGCTGGGTAACAGTGGCAAAAGGACCACGAGGCCTCCCAAAGCACTGGCTGGCACGCACGCACACACAGGCTCCAACACCGAGGTGGGGGGGCTCATTTGCCAAACGACCCCTATTTACCATTTACCCCAGTGAATACTGGCCCAATAAGCACCTGTTGCCAACGCAAACATTAACCAATGAACTACTAGCTACCAAATATGGCCCTGAGTATATGCTATACTTGGGGAAGCAAACATATAGCCTGCCTCTAGTACCGCAGGGGTGAGACCACGCCCAGGTAGGCTGTCTACCTGGACTCAGTGGCGCCAGGATTCCCCCTGCTGCCTCCAGAAAGGGGGGGGGGGAGAAAGGAGGGTTAACACATACAGAAATATATCCTACCCAAATGTTTGGGGCACAATCCTGATGATAAGCATCCTTCACTACATGGCTGTCAATGGGTCCATGTCCCAGTGGAGGCCAGTGACAAGCGGAGTCCCTCAGGGATCAGTCCTGGGACCTGGCTTGTTCAACATCTTTGTGGGTGACATGGACAGTGGCATTGAGTGCACCCTCAGCAAGTTTGCTGATGACACCAAGCTGTGTGGTGCAGCAGACATGCTGGAGGGAAGGGAGGCCATCCAGAGGGACCTTGACAGGCTGGAGAGGTGGGCACAAGCCAACCTCATGAAGTTCAATAAGAGCAAGTGCAGGGTCCTGCATCTGGGTCGAGGCAATCCCAGGCACAAATACAGGCTGGGCAGTGACTGGCTGGAAAGTAGCCCTGAGGAGAGAGACTTGGGGATGCTGGTGGACAAAAAGCTCAACATGAGCTCTCAATGTGCACTTGCAGCCCACAAGGCCAATCAGATCCTGGGCTGCATCAGGAGAAGTGTGGCTAGCAGGTCGAGGGAGGTGATCCTCCCCTCTACTCAGCCCTGGTGAGACCCCACCTGGAGTACTGTGTCCAGTTCTGGAGCCCCTATTACAAGAGGGATGTGGAGGTGCTGGAACGTGTCCAGAGAAGGGCCACAAGGATGATCAGAGGGCTGGAGCACCTCTCCTATGAGGACAGACTGAGGGAGTTGGGGCTGTTCAGTCTGCAGAAGAGAAGGCTCCGAGGTGACCTAATTGTGGCCTTCCAGTATCTGAAGGGGGCCTACAGGAAGGCTGGGGAAGGACTTCTCAGGATCTCAGGTAGTGATAGGACTAGGGGGAATGGAATGAAGCTGGAGGTGGGGAGATTCAGGCTAGATGTGAGGAGGAGGTTCTTCACCATGAGAGTGGTGAGACCCTGGAATGGGTTGTCCAGGGAGGTGGTCGAGGCCCCATCTCTGGAGGTGTTTAAGACCAGGCTGGATGAGGCTCTGGCCAGCCTGATCTAGTGTGGGGTGTCCCTGCCCATGGCAGGGGGGTTGGAACTACATGATCCTTGTGGTCCCTTCCAACCCTGACTGATACTATGATACTAAATTCATGACTGATTTTTGCATTAGGAGGTACATGTTAGCACAGAAGAATAATGCATAAACCTACACAGACTAACAAAAAAATTAGTGACTTTGATAAATACATGTTAGCACTTCTCAGGGAAAAGAATCAGAAATACAAAATATTCAGTGGGAACAGAGATCTGAAAAATAATGCTGTCAACAAGCTAGTGAACAGTAATTATATGCGAAATTTTATTACAAAAATAATGAAAACGCTGCAGTTTGGCACAGCATCCATAGATAGAATAGAATAGAATAAACCAGGTTGGAAGAGACCTTCAAGATCATCGCATCCAACCCTTCAACCAATCCAACCCACCTAAACAACTAACCCATGGCACCAAGCATCCCATCAAGTCTCCTCCTGGGTACCATTCCCGAGAGACCTTTAATACAGCCAATGTATTTTGGGAAGGCGTGAGAGTTTAGCTGTATGCCATGCCCAGATTAGCCTCAAGGCCAGAACAGTTCATGGACTGTTTTATTATTTACTATATATCCAGGTGTGACCGGTTGACGCTGTCCCCTTAAGAAAGGGAATATGGTGGACGGAAGTTGGTAAATGAAAAGAACTATCTAAACTAATTTCATTGGTAGAGTGGGAGGAAGCACCTTCTGAATTGGGAGTGCAGGAGGGTATACTGGGCATTCCAGCACTTTATCTTCAGTCTTGCTTCCGCTCCTCCGCAGGGCAACAGTTTGCAGCTCCTGGGCTTTCGGCCAAGGCTTTGGCCTTGAAACCGATAAGCTACTAAGGCCTGTATTAACTGCTTTCCAATTAACACATAACTGTTTCTAATTTTTTTTTTCTTTCCTCTTTTCTCTCTCTTTCTAACCCGCTCTGGGCAAAGGGGGGAGAGAGGGAAGAGCGGAGGTGGGGAACCCTCTCAGCAGAGGGGGGAACTCTCATTTCTGTGCTACTCTGTTGTATATCTTTGTATATATTGTAAATATTGTAAATTTGTGTATATTCCCCTGCATATCCTACATTGCTTTGTAAATATACAGCTCCACTGCTTTGCTAATTCAGCTGTGAGGTTTTTTTTTTCCTTTCCCTTCAATTTTTCCTTCCCTTTGCTTTACAGGGGGGAGGGAGGAGGCTTTTTGGCCTTACCCTTCCAACCCTACGACACCAGGCATGTGCTCAAAGCTCTTCTATTTCTTGCTTATTGCAAACAAATTTATTTCTCCCTCTGTCACTACCTTGTCTCCTACTCAGCTCTGACATGCAGCTTTTGCTTATGACAAAATACTAATGTCATCTTTGTAAAAAATTTATGTATTCGCTTATTTCTTCACTTCACTTAAACAGACTTTATACACACAAATTCCTACATTCGCCACATTCATAGTCTTTGACTCACATATATGTCTTGCAAATGGGAATACAGACATTTGTGTTTGTAGCTAAACCAGTGCCTATTCTATCAGCTTAGCAGCTGAAGAGTAGGGCAATAACAGGTAAGATCAAAGGGCTTAAATAGTCTCTGTGGTCAAAATGACAAAATGCTTACAGCCTCGAATAGGATGTAGTCATTAGACTGAGGAAATGAACGATTTTGCTGAATTGGCACAATGGTAACTGATTTGGAGTGAAACAATGGACCTTCATCTTATTGTAAGATCAGGAAGATTTGCAAGGTACACAGGAACACTGCAACTTCGTTTTGAAGTTAATATGGGATGAATAAAACAATGGAAGAAATGATCCAAGCAGGGCAACATTAGAGCAGGAACATTGATGGGGTCAGGGTATTTTGACCTTTAAGGTTAACCAGATCAAAGGGTTTGATGATTAGCAAAGTTGCTTTATTTTTTTTTTCTTTTTCTTAATTACCATAAAATTGGCATCTCCATACTCATTCTTTTAGTTACCTTTGCAGGTAGACCTATATGAAGCAGAAAAAAATAATTCATGACAAGCTCTTTGTAATTTGAGAAGAGAAGGTGAATCTACCACAGGAAAACAAATGTGTGGAATGTGTTTTCTTAAGGGTGATAATAATTTCTCCAGTAACATAAATGACTAATCAAGTGCCCACTGCAATCAATGGGCAAGCTGCTTAAGAGCTTCAGAGAAATTTGCCTCAACTTTAAAAGAAGTTACCTAAGTTAATTGAAACTAGGCCTCTTTTACTGGTTTTACTTCATAGATGTCTGAGAAAATAAAACTAATTGTCTTGATTGTAAATATGGTGCTGTAAAAGTAGGAGACAAGGGGGCTAAGAAGGTGTATTTTTCCAAATAAATGTAGTGTTCCTTCTGTATTAAACACTTCCTAGTAAGTGCATTTTAAGAAGCAGATATGCTGCTGAAAATGTCCAGTGGAGGACCATGAAGATTAGGAGACAGGAGCACATCTCTTTTGAGGAGATGCTGCGACACATGGGGCTCTTTATCCTGGAAAGGAGAAGATTGAGAGGGGATCTTATAAATGCATATAAATATCTAAAGATATGGATGTCATCAGGATGGGGCTGGGCTCTTGTCAGTGCTGGCCAGTGACAGGACAAGGGGTAATGGGTATAAATTAGAACATGGAAGGTTTCACTTTAATTTAAAGAGAAACTTATTTTCTTTAGGGTGATGGAGCATTGGAACAGGTTTCCCACAGAGACTGTGGAATCTCTTTCTCTGGAGACTTTCAAAACCTGCCTGGACATGTTCCTGTGCAACAGATATACCTGCATCGGCAAGAGGTTGGACTAGATGACCTTGAGAGGTCCCTTCCAATCCCTACAATTCTGTGATTCTGAGATTTCACTATCTGTACTTCAGATATGTATGAATTCCATAATGTTTTGTGAACTCATATCAAGTTGTCCCCAAGAAAATTTGGGTTTATAATATGCTTCCATTGGGAGGTTTAGAATGAATTCAACATCCCAGATGATGTCGAAAGATGCTCTGAACTGGGAAGTGTATATATACACTAAGAATTAGCATAGCCTTTTTACATTAAATTGAATAGATAAAGCAGATGTTTTTCCAAAGAAGATAGGAGAGCAAGAACTTAACTATATATAAGTATCTCATAAATGTTAATGTATCTATCCAGAAGTAAGAAAGTCATGTTATTTCTGCTTTAGAGAAAGAAAACTGATCATGGAGGTAGAAAGTCTATTGTAATTGTAGTGGTCACTTTATTGCTTTGAGTGAGGTCAAGGTTCTGCACATTGGCCGCAACAACCCCAAGCAGTGCTACAGGCTGGGGTCAGAGTGGCTGGAGAGCAGCCAGGCAGAGAGGGACCTGGGGGTACTGGTGGATGGTAGGCTGAACATGAGCCTGCAGTGTGCCCAGGCAGCCAAGAGGGCCAATGGCATCCTGGCCTGCATCAGGAACAGTGTGGCCAGCAGGAGCAGGGAGGTCATTCTGCCCCTGTACACTGCACAGGTTAGGCCACACCTCGAGTCCTGTGTCCAGTTCTGGGCCCCTCAGTTTAGGAAGGATGTTGACTTGCTGGAACGAGTCCAGAGAAGAGCAACAAAGTTGGTGAGGGGTTTGGAACACAAGCCCTATGAGGAAAGACTGAGGGAGCTGGGGTTGCTCAGCCTGGAGAAGAGGAGACTCAGGGGTGACCTTATCACTCTCTACAACTACCTGAAGGGAGGTTGTAGACAGGTGGATGATGGTCTCTTCTCCCAGGCACCCAGTACCAGAACAAGAGGACACAGTTTCAGGGTGCGCCAGGGGAGGTTCAGGTTGGATATTAGGAAGAAGTTCTATATAGAAAGAGTGATTGCGCTATGGAATGGGTTGCCCGGGGAGGTGGTGCAGTCACCGTCATTGAAGGTGTTCAGGAGGAGACTTGATGGGGTGCTTGGTGCCATGGGTTAGCTGTTTAGGTGGGTTGGATTGGTTGATGGGTTGGACACGATGATCTTGAAGGTCTCTTCCAACCTGGTTTGGTTTATTCTAATAAAGGTTTATTCTCATAAAGGTTTCACTTAGCAACACTGAGTTGAAGTTTTCATTTAATTTCATTCCAGTGTAAGTAATTTAATGCCTAAAATCTAAGCCTCAAAGTTTAACTACCAATTCTAGTTTTTACCAATAACATAAAACTTCCGGGGAAGCCAAGTCTTTAAGTTTTTATGGCATTTAATCACTTGTGACAAACACTTGCTTTAAAATAATTTCCACATTAACTCTGTGAGACTTGCTAAAGACATTGCAGTAGACCAAATAAACTCAGATATACCATTATGGGGGAGCACCCAGGAGCTTCTAACCACTGTCCTCCTGCTCAGGAGGACAGTGGTTAGGACATTCTTGGAGATCCTGTGATTGCTTTCAAAGACTTTGGAAAGCAGCCTTTATGGAAAATATCTGGAACTCCCTCAGACTGGTATAATTTCAGACCTTATAGACCAAGAAGGCTTTCAAAGCAAAACCCAGCTCCTGAAGGGATAATTTATATGGAAATTTTGCAGTACTTGGTATTTAGGAACCTGGATTCTATCCATTTTTAACTTTTTTTTTTTTCCTAATTTGCCCAGAAGGCTTATGAAATGCATTATAAATCCTACATTTAAGAAAACAGATACTCTTGTGTTCTCCAACAGTCATACTGTCACTTCAGTGTATGGCTCCCAAGAAGATCTCTGCAGCTGTACCCATTCTTCCTCTAGTATTTATAAGATAGCTCTGTATAAAAGAAACAACTCATTGATAGAAAAGACCAAGTTAAATGTGTAACTTGGGCTCCAGCTTGGCATCCACTGTTATATCCTAAATCTGTTGCTAGAACATACCTGGTGAGCAGCTGGAGACTACTGCTGAGTTATCAGAGACCTCCCACATGGTTACTCTGTTTGCCGGATCTACCTCTACACCCTGATTGTACATGAAATGTCATGAAAGAGGAATTCCAGTGATTAGAGGGGAGAGGTGGAGGTTTGCTTTGGGAAAGGACCATATGCAACTTACTCTGCAGGCACAGTGGCTTAAAGTACAATGTTGTTGAGTGCTGGTCAAATGCAAATCCCTTACAAATAAGAAAATCATTGATGGTTTTAGTGAAAATATTTCAGGTTCATTTTGCAATTTTATGTAAATGATTGACTTACTGATTTCAAAGGATGGACATGGTAACACAGTAAACAAGTGCAGTCTAAGGGAACCCTCAGAATGGCAGACAAAATCTAAGACAAAGTGTTTGAGATACAAAAACTTCTCTCGTCTCCCTGCAGTCCCACGTATGATTACAGTTTCCACTACTACTTGTTTTTTAAAACCTAAAGGAAGTAATGCTTGTGACAAAACCAGTATAAGGGCAGCAACGCAAATCTCAAGCCCCCGGCTACTGAAAAGATTGTAGAGGAAATGGTCACTCCAAGCTCTATGCTTTGCCCCAGGAGAAGCTGATCCAGTGTAAAGACTCAAACACCCATTATGTAGCCACTAGGTGAGTGCAAGAGGAGGCAGAGAGGAAGCACCCACCTCTGCAGTAATCAAAACTCTGGAAAAGCCTCTCTGCTGCTGCCCTTTTCATCCTGCCCCAGGCCTCAGCCCCACATTCTACAGGAGACAAACAGCCTTGAAAATCAGGCCCCTTTAAAGAGCTCATGCTAAGCAGTCAAAATCAATTAGAACTCTCAAAGTAGGATGAATGATAATGGACAGAGAATTGCCTTGGTACTCAGAGGACTGGGATTCAATTCTTACCTCTCTTAGACTTCCTCTGTGACCTTGGGAAAACCTATCAGTTGCTCTTTTCCTCTAAATCGTGTTTAATAAATTTTTACCTCACAGAGGTTTGGAAGTTTGGTTTTGTGTTTTGTTTTGGTTTTTTTTTTAATCCCTTCATTGCAAAGTACTCAAATTCTGTAGTTCATCAATCTATACAGAGTTTTGAGAATACAAGGTTGTGTAATTTTTCTCCTCCAGAGACAATCAAAATAATTTAAAAGGGTCAGCTGTGGCTCGTGGGGGCTCTCTTCATCGGGCAGCCCACCCAGGACAGCACCAAGACCAGCAACCGCCGGGGACCAGCCGCTGCTCTCCTTTTCGGGCTGCGGGAATCGCCAACGCTGCAGAAGTTTGCCGCAAGGAAGGAGCAGCCGTCCTTTCACGTGGTCAGACTCATGATCCCAGTGGCAGGAGCGGCTGAATTTAAAAGGGTCAGCTGCGGCTCGCGGGGGCTCTCGTCATCGGGCAGCCCGTATTCTCTTGTACTCTCACGCGCCGCCCCACTTTTTCTAAGTTTTTTTTTTGTTTGTTTTGTTGTTGTTGTTGTGCAGTAGATGCTGTGGCCAGGGACAGGCATGGTTGTAACTCGCAGCAAAATCTCCCTAAAAAAATCAGTGTAGACCCAGACTGAGGTAAAACAGAAGCAGGTAGCTGTCCCGGTATCTGGCTGTAGAGAATGCTGGAGCCTGGCTCTTGAGAAGCAGGATAGTGGGGGCAACTCTTGCATAAGGTGTGAGCAGATTGACTATCTGCTTAATCTGGTGGCCAGACTGAAGGATGAGGTTGCTAGCCTTAGAAATGTAAGGGAATGTAGGAAAGAGATTAACCAGAGGAGGAAGGAGATGGACCAAAGGAGGAAAGAGATGAACCAGAGGACGAAAGAGTTGAATCAGAGTAAGCAGGCTCTGCAGGCTCCACCAGCAGAGGCTGGTTATTCAAAAAGCAGAGGGGAATGGACGCAGGTTCCTCTCAAAAGACACAAAGTAAAACCTCCTTGCCTTCCCTCACCTTCCCCACTGCTCTTGGAAAACAGGTATGGAGCACTGGAGATTGAGGGTGAGGTGGTCCTGATGCCAGAGGACACACCATCTGGGGTTCTCCCTGAGGCTAAGCAGCCTAAGGTTAAACAGCCTAAGGCAAAGCAGCCTAAGGTTAAACAGTCTTCCCCTGGCATCAGGACCTGCTCACTCAAATAAAAGAGGAGGGTAATTGTTATTGGTGATTCCCTTCTGAGGGGAATGGAGGGCCCTATATGTCGACCTGACCCATCTCATAGGGAACTCTGTTGTCTGCCAGGAGCCCAAGTTAATGATGTTACCAGTAGGCTGCCTAGCCTGGTGCAGCCCTCTGACTACTACCCTTTACTAGTTATGCAGTTAGGGAATGATGATGTTGCAACCAGAACTCCCAGGGCTATCAAAGATGACTTCAGGGCCCTGGGAGACCTGGTTGAGGGGTCAGGTGTTGTGGTCGTTTGAGGCTGTCCCCTTAAGAAAGGGAATATGGTGGTCGGAAGTTGGTAAACAAAAAAGACGGATCTAAACTAATTTCATTGGTAGATTGGGAGGAAGCACCTTCTGAACTGGGAGTGCAGGAGGGTATCCTGGGCATTCCGGCACTTTTCTATCAGTCTTTCTTCCGCTCCTCCTTTGGGCAGCAGCTCTCTGTTCTGGGCTTTTGGCCAAGGCTTGACCTTGAAAAATGGATAAACTGCAAGGCCTGTATTAACTGCTTTCCAATTAACACATAACTGCTTCTAACTTTCTCCTCTTTCCTCTCTTTCTGACCCTCTCTGGGGAAAGGGGGAGAGATGGGGGAAGCGGAGGTGGGGAACCCCCTCAGCAGAGGGAGGAACTCTCATTTCTGTGCTACTTTATTGTATATTTCTGTATATACTGTAAATATTGTAAATTTGTATATATTTCCCTGCGTTTCCCTGCTTTGTAAATATACAGCACCCATTGCTTTGCTAATTCAGTTGTGAGGTTTTTTTTTCTTTCCCTTCAATTTTTCCTTCCCTTTACTTTACAGGGGGGAGGGAGGAGGCTTTTTGGCCTTACCCTTCCAAACCTATGACATTTTTTTTTTCTTGGCTTACCCAACGTGGGGCAGATAATAAGTTTAATTTATTACTTGATTGATTTAGCGTTTTCTAGCTGAATTAGCAAGCATGAAGGTGTTGTGGTTTGTAGAGCAATTATTCTTTTCAATTTTTGGGGTTCTGGTTTACAGATATTGTTTGGGTTTGATTTTGGATTGCCTGGGTAAATATTTGGTGCGGACAATTTATTTGTGGGTTATGTATAGAGTTACATTATGGTATGGAAAATGTATTGATTTCTTATGGCCAACAAGATACAGAAATGTTACCTCCACCACTCTCCCAATTGAGATAAAGAGTTTTAAGATTCCGCTGAGGAGAGAGTAATTTTAGGTGATGCCTGGGATCCAAAGGTGATTTATTTGGTGTCTGTGATTCTGCTGCTGGTGATAATTATCGTGTATCTCCTGATTTCTTTGCGGCGAGAGAGAAAGGTATCCAGAGCTTGTTTTGTTATTAAAACTAGATCAAAAAGAAAACGCCGTGGCTCTGGATCAGTCCCAGAGTCATCTATTGATGAGGAGTGTGGAGAATCTTGTCAGTTAAAAAGAGAGCTAAGAATTTAATTGGAAAGGCTGCTCTAAATGACTTTGCTGCTGATTCTGGCAAGCTACCAAGGGCGGCGGCTGGTATCAACATGGCGTCTCCTCCTTCTCCTCCTCCTTCTTCTCCGTTGGCCATTAACAGAGCAACGTCATTTCTGCCCACTCTCTCGGTGGGACCGGAAGTCACTGCCCCAGCTGCTGATTTATCTCAGGACGTGTCAGCTTCTATAAAGGTGGCTGTAAATTCAAACACAGCTCCAGTTAAGGTGGCTGTTTTAAAGACCAGAGGTGGAAAGGTCAAAGATGGAGAAGAAGAGCTGGAGACTGATCCTGGTGAGGGGCCCTCTACTCTAAGAAATCCTGCTGAGGAGGAAGAGAAGGTTTGTTTTAAGGATCTAGCTAACCTAGTGAGAACAAAGCAGGATAAAGATGAAGCTAGGAAAGGAGCTGGCAAAGGTGGTTCTCAGCTTAAAGAGATCCTTGAGAAAATGACAGGAGGATTGTTAGGACAAAAATTTCAGGGAGAAGAAGAGGAAGATGACATGACTGGAGCGCTGCAATTGATGGCTACAAGCTCTTCAGGAGAGACAGGCAAGGAAGAAGGGGTGGAGGGGTGGCCCTGTACAACAGGAAGGCACTAGATGCCATTGAGATGGAGATTAGGGACAATCGGGTTGAATGATTGTGGGTAAGAATTAGAGGGAAGACCGGCAGGGCAGACACCCTGGTTGGAGTCTGTTATAGACCACCCAACCAGGAGGAAGATGTTGATGAAGCATTCTATAGGCAGCTTAAGGTTGTCTCAAGATATCCGGACCTTGTTCTCATGGGCTACTTCAACCTGCCCAACATCTGCTGGGATCTCAACACAGCAGAGAGGAGACAGTCTAGGAGGTTCTTAGAGTGCATGGAAGGCAGCTTCTTATCCCAGGTGCTGCGAGAGCCTACCAGGGGCAAGACTATGCTTGACCTCCTCTTCACCAATAGGGAAGGGCTGGTGGGTGATGTGGTGGTCAGAGGGTGTTTGGGGTCCAGTGACCACGAGATAATTGAATTCTCGGGTTTTGGTCAAGCTAAGAGGGGCAGTAAGAAGACCTCCACTCTGAACTTCTGGAAGGCAGACTTCAGGCTACTCAAGGAACTAATTCAGAGGGTTCCTTGGGATAAAGCCCTTAATAATAAAGGGGTCCAGGAGAGCTGGACCTACTTCAAGGAAGAATTGTTGAAGGCTCAGGGACAGGCTGTGCCAATGTGCTGGAAGATGAGCCGCCGGGGCAGATGGCCAGCCTGCATGGTTAATGAACTTTTAGTAGAACAAAGGGAAAAAAAGAGGGTGTATCACCTTTGGAAGAGAGGGGAGGCAACCCACAGAATGTTTAAGGATGTTGCCAAATCATGTAGGAAGAAAATTAGGGAGGCAAAAGCACATTTGCAACTTAAACTGGCCTCTACTGTGAAGGACAACAAAAAGTCCTTCTATAAATATATTAATAGCAAGAGGAAGGCAAGGACAACCTCCACTCCTTGGTGGACATGGAGGGAAATGTTGTATCAAGGGATGAGGAAAAGGCAGAGATACTTAACACCTTCTTTGCCTCAATTTTTACTAGAAGGACAGAACGTCTTCCTGACAACTGGCCTGCAGAGCTGGCAGAAGGAGCCAGGGAGCTGCACAGTTTCCCTATGTTCCATGAGGAGGTGGTTGGAGCTCTCCTCAGCAGCTTGGATCCCCACAAGTCCATGGGACCAGATGGGATTCATCCTAGGGTGCTGAGAGAGCTGGCAGATGAGTTGGCCAAGCCACTATCCATCATTTTCCAGCAGTCCTGGCTCACTGGGGCGGTCCCAGAGGACTGGAAGCTGGCCAATGTTGTGCCCATCCATAAGAAGGGTCGCTTGGATGAGCCAGGGAATTATAGGCCTGCCAGCCTGACCTCAGTGCCAGGCAAGATCATGGAACAGGTCATCCTGAGTGCAATCACACAGCACTTAGAGGATGGCCAAGGGATCAGGCCTAGCCAGCATGGATTTAGGAAAGGCAGGTCCTGCCTGACCAACCAGATCTCCTTCTATGATCAGGTGACCCGCCTGGTGGATGTGGGGAGGCCTGTGGATGTAGTCTACCTGGACCTCAGCAAGGCCTTTGACACTGTCCCCCACAGCAAACTGCTGGCCAAGCTGTCAGCCCATGGCTTGGACAGCAGCACTCTGAGCTGGGTTAGGAACTGGCTGGATGGCCGAGCCCAGAGAGTGGTGGTGAATGGTGCCACATCCGGCTGGCGGCCAGTCACTAGTGGTGTGCCCCAAGGATCAGTGCTGGGCCCCATGCTCTTTAACATCTTTATTTATGATCTGGATGAGGGCATTGAGTCCTTCATCAGTAAATTTGCTGACGACACCAAGCTGGGGGCAGGAGTTGATCTGCTGGAGGGTTGAGAGGCTTTGCAGAGAGACCTCGACAGGCTGGACAGATGGGCAGAATCCAACAACATGAGATTGAACACATCCAAGTGCCGGGTTCTGCACATTGGTCACAACAACCCTATGCAGAGCTACAGGCTGGGGTCAGAGTGGTTGGAGAGCAGCCAGGCAGAGAGGGACCTGGGGGTGCTGGTTGATGGTAGGCTGAACATGAGCCTGCAGTGTGCCCAGGCAGCCAAGAGGTCCAATGGCATCCTGGCCTGCATCAGGAACAGTGTGGACAGCAGGAGCAGGGAGGTCATTCTGCCCCTGTACACTGCACAGGTTAGGCCACACCTCGAGTCCTGTGTCCAGTTCTGGGCCCCTCAGTTTAGGAAGGATGTTGTCTTGCTGGAACGAGTCCAGAGAAGAGCAACAAAGTTGGTGAGGGTTTGGAACACAAGCCCTATGAGGAAAGACTGAGGGAGCTGGGGTTGCTCAGCCTGGAGAAGAGGAGACTCAGGGGTGACCTTATCACTCTCTACAACTACCTGAAGGGAGGTTGTAGACAGGTGGATGATGGTCTCTTCTCCCAGGCACCCAGTACCAGAAGAAGAGGACACAGTCTCAGGCTGTGCCAAGGGAGGTTCAGATTGGATGTTAGGAAGAAGTTCTATACAGAAAGAGTGATTGCCCATTGGAATGGGCTGCCCATGGAGGTGGTGGAGTCGCCATCACTGGAGGTGTTCAGGAGGAGACTTGATGGGGTACTTGGTGCCATGCGTTAGCTGTTTGGGTGTGTTGGATTGGTTGATGGGTTGGACGTGATGATCTTGAAGGTCTCTTCCAACCTGGTTCTGTTTATTCCAAATAAAGGTTTATTCTAAATAATTACAGTGCATTTTGGACCTGTGTGACTATTTTATAAAAATAATTATAATTAAATATTTCAAGATTCAATAAAACAAGATTGGTACAATACTTTGATTTTCATAAAAAATCTCTAATAATGGACCAAGTCAGAATTTATATTTATTTTTATTTTTTTTTTTTATTGAGAGAGTGAACAGTCCAGACAAGTAATCCTCTTTTCTTTCAGAATGAGGAATTGATTCACAGGTCTTGATGAAATCACCCAGCTGCAAACAGGAAGGAAAACACAGAACCACGCACCTAGGATAGTGAACAGTTTCAAAGGCAAAAATGGTATTTAATCATACTTGAAAATCCATAAAAGTTAAGCAGCTTTGAAAATCACCTTCTGTTCACATGTGATGTTTGTCAAGGTACCTACTGTAGTGGTAACTAAATATTGACAACTTCCATAACGGTTCCACATGAGGTAGCATCTTTCTGGATTTTGTGGTAAGTCCCAAATGTTTTTTGGGGGGGAGATGGGGGAGAGAAAGCAAAAAGTTCCATAAATTCATGACAAACTCTTATAGCAATGTTTTCAAATTTAAAGTATCTAAATATACTTGAAGGCACCTACACATGTATATGTGTGCATATGCATACACTTGCAGATCCACACATGCACAAAAGAAATACACTAAATTTAGGGTATGTGTCTTCACACTCGTAGTTGAAGGGAAATTTCTTGCTGCTTAACCTTTGGATTTGTTTTATTTTAAGACAGTTACACTTTTCTTTATACTTTAAAAATTAGGGTGCTTTTTCTTCCCCCTATCCTTGTTTCATGCAGATGATGAACCCTTTGAAATGCGCTTGCTCTTGTTGCCCACTAGAAGGAGAGGGGTGAATGCCACATATCTAATTGTGTGTCTCCACAGAAACTTTCCTCTAATTCCTGGTTGCTAACCCACATTCTTTAAGTCCTCTGGCCTCTTTCCCAACACTCCTCCTCTGTCTCACAAAGAAAAGAATTTGCTTTTTTCCCCCCCTATCCAAGGTCTTTTCTCATTTCAAAGCAGGCTACTTGAATGACTATTCAGTGTGTGCAGAATGAGGTCTTTCCACAACATTATGCTATAGTAAAAGCCGTGTGTGCTTATAAAGGCTGCTTGAAGGCAGCCCTACCCCACAGTGGTCCAGGCGGCATACACAGCACCCTGACCTAGCCATCTGTATGCAAATCTCCACAGACTAAGTAAACTTTCATAAAAATGTTCTGGCCCCTTTTTCAGTGTGTTTAGCAATTATTAGTGCACATTGGTCCTTTGTGCTATATTATTATGCTTTGTGTGCAGAGGAGACTCCCTGGCACCTGCACTTGTAGGTGGCAGATGGCAGTTCTTGGCAGTAATACGGAAGTTTTCCTGAATGCAGCTAAGCTACAAACTGGCATCTTTTATTTCTTTATGTATGTACTGAAGAGAAAGGATTAGTGGTAGATTACCAGTAGCTTATCAAGGTATTTAACCAAAAAAAAAAAAAAGGGGGGGGGGGAGAAATCTAGTGAATGTTTTGGAAAAAAAAGGAGAGAAAAAGAGAAGATTGTACATCAATAACTTGCATTTAAAATTGCCAACAATAGCTGTTTACTAATTCAGTCTCTTGCACACAGAGGTTACGATTTTACCTTTCTCACCAATATGAGAAATTGATTCCTTGCTGCTAAATTCATGTCTGGAGTACTTACTATGCTTTGCTCCTGTGTACTTATGCGGGGGTTTAACATGACTTCTATATTATTGACAAAGTGTCTATGGTCATAAAGGATCACAAGGTGTCCAACAATTTGATAACACAAAACCAATCAAAATGCAGCTGGCTCTGGGATGTGTAAAGCCATTAAATCAACCACTGCTGCTTAGAGTGCTGCATGGCATGGGTGGAAAAGAGAAATGTTGGATAATAACATCTACTTGTGCATACTTTAAGGCAGGAATGGTTTCTGCCTGAAATTAGACACTAAACAAATCAAGAAATCAATGAAACTTCTAGATGCTAAAAGAGGGCATACATTATCAATGAGTATGAGCTAGTAATTGTGGGCCAACTAGAAGAGAGCATGAAGCCTATGGAAAGAAACAGCTGTAAGGATGAGGACCTGGGAAGTTATTCTTGGAAGCTTTCTAACTCTGTCAGCTCCTGAGGTAGAAGGCCATCTGTGATTTCTAAGAATGAGTGTTTCTATGGCTCATATCATCTTCCTCAGTAACCATGTTTTGAGGCCTACAAACAGCATCTTAAAAGGAACCTCTTTCTGTATGTTTCAATTTTATAGCATGTTTCTGTGGTACATGAATTTTGCCTTTTAAATAATTTTTAATAAATGTTATAATTCTGTTTGACTACATCCAGTGTTAGACTTCACACAGAGGCATAATACTCAAGGGAGAAATAGTCTGTTATGGATGGAGCATTTCTCACCCCATTAGGTGGTCAAAAGAGAGAGTATTTGAACCACAGACCTCAGAGCACAGGGAAAACACTGTCTCATTCCAAGGTAAGCCAGGGAGACTGTACAGCAGTACAACCTTAGGTGGCCTTTTTAGAGTAAAGATATAGATAAAACATATGGGATGTGACCACAGCACACAAAACCAGCTAAAAAGAGGGGGACAATAAAGGAGGAGCATAGAAGGGGGAGGGGAAATAAAAGATCAAAATACTAAGAGCAAAAAATCACCAAACCCCAAGGTGGGTAAAAACACACAGGGAGAGAAAAAGAATTAAGAGAAAACAAAGACAGAACTGACAATATCATACTCAGACACATAAAAGAACAATGGAGTTTACCCCAAAAAGGAATAGAATTGATTGTTGTTGGAATAGTATAACCACAGACACAGTCTACCCACACAAAAACCACTTGAGGTGGACACTGTAACTTTTAACTGGGCTGACCTTAGGAAGGAACAAGGAAGTCCAATACCTATCCGTATTAGCCAGTACAGACAATACTCCTACATGTTATATGGTAAAACCCCATAGTTGTGCAGATGCCTTCAAACACCCCATTCAAGAACACGCCTAACCTTGTTCTGTATCTATTTTAATAGTGACTTGTGGTTAATATAGCTGCTGTGTGTTTCTTACTACCTTTCTGAAGATGTATGTAGTCCAGAAAATGCAGGGGTGGAGTCACTGCAAGGCACAGCACTCATCTTTCTGTTTCTTCCATCCCTCCACAAAGAAAATGCCTCTTAAATTTGTTAATTTATCTTTCCAAATTTCTGTCTTACTATGGGAAATCACATGGTCTTGAAAACATTGGGGCAATATTCCAACTATGTCAATTATAGCAAAGGCTGACAAATGACCCCCAAAAAAAGTATTTTACAATTAGACTAAGAGGAGATAAATTTATAGATTTAGCCTATCTGCTACAGTGAAATACATTATACAATATCTCGAACAACTATTTTGGTTTGCCATGTACAAAAGCTAAATTAAAGCACACATTTTAGAATGTAGAACTTATTTTAAGGATATGAGGCAGTAGTATGAAGCATATAAAAGGAAGTTATCCATCCTGCAGAAAGTGTTGATTTTATTTGAGTTCAGTTCATTCTTAAAGACAGAGAATCCACTCTAGAGCAGACAGGATACTAACTGATCACACTGCCATTCTTAGTTTCATAGTTTCATAGTTTCATTCAGGGTTGGAAGGGACCACAAGGATCATCTAGTTCCAACCCCCCTGCCATGGGCAGGGAAACCCCACACTAGATCAGGCTGGACAGAGCCTCATCCAGCTTGCTCTTAAACACCCCCAGGGACGGGGCCTCGACCACCTCCCTGGACAACCCATTCCAGGGCTTCACCACTCTCATGGTGAAGAACCTCCTCCTCACATCCAGCCTGAATCTCCCCACCTCCAGCTTCATTCCATTCCCCCTAGTCCTATCACTACCTGACATCCTGAGAAGTCCTTCCCCAGCCTTCCTGTAGGCCCCCTTCAGATACTGGAAGGCCACAATTAGGTCACCTCGGAGCCTTCTCTTCTGCAGACTGAACAGCCCCAACTCCTTCAGTCTGTCCTCATAGGAGAGGTGCTCCAGCCCTCTGATCATCCTCGTGGCCCTTCTCTGGACACGTTCCAGCACCTCCACATCCCTCTTGTAATAGGGGCTCCAGAACTGGACACAGTACTCCAGGTGGGGTCTCACCAGGGCTGAGTAGAGGGGAGGATCACCTCCCTCGACCTGCTAGCCACACTTCTCCTGATGCAGCCCAGGATCTGATTGGCCTTGCGGGCTGCAAGTGCACACTGAGAGCTCATGTTGAGCTTTTTGTCCACCAGCATCCCCAAGTCTCTCTCCTCAGGGCTACTTTCCAGCCAGTCACTGCCCAGCCTGTATTTGTGCCTGGGATTGCCTCGACCCAGATGCAGGACCCTGCACTTGCTCTTATTGAACTTCATGAGGTTGGCTTGTGCCCACCTCTCCAGCCTGTCAAGGTCCCTCTGGATGGCCTCCCTTCCCTCCAGCGTGTCTGCTGCACCACACAGCTTGGTGTCATCAGCAAACTTGCTGAGGGTGCACTCAATGCCACTGTCCATGTCACCCACAAAGATGTTGAACAAGACAGGTCCCAGGACTGATCCCTGAGGGACTCCACTTGTCACTGGCCTCCACTGGGACATGGAGCCATTGACAGCCACTCTTTGGGTGCGGCCATCAAGCCAGTTCCTTATCCATCTAGTGGTCCACCCATCAAACCCATGTGTCACCAGTTTGGAGACCAGGATGTGGTGCGGGACAGTGTCGAAGGCTTTGCTCAGGTCCAGGTAAATAACATCAGTTGCTCGCCCCTCATCTATTAATGTTGTCACCTGCTCATAGAAGGCCACCAGGTTGGTCAGGCAGGATTTGCCCTTGGCAAAGCCATGCTGACTGTTCCCAATCACCTCTTCACTATTCTTTTGAGCGAGTAGTGACTCCAGGAGGATCTGCTCCATGATCTTTCCAGGCACAGAGGTGAGACTGACTGGCCTGTAGTTCCCTGGTTCCTCCTTCTTACCCTTTTTGAAGATGGGGGCAATGTTTCCCCTTTTCCAGTGTGTGGGGACTTCCCCAGATTGCCATGACTTTTGAAATATAATAGAGAGGGGTTTAGCAACCTCATCTGCCAGTTCTCTCAGTACCCGTGGGTGTATCCCGTCGGGTCCCATGGACTTGAACACTTTCAGGTTCTTCAGATGATCACGAACCTGATCTGCACTTACAATGGGCAGTTCTTCCTCCCCGTCCCTGGCTTTGACTTCCATAACGTCTTCTTACCTGGAGAGTTACTTACTATTTCTGGAATAAAGTTATTTTGGTTATGCTTTAGAAATAGTAAATAGAAGACACAGTAAGAATTCATAAAATATATTCATATATACATAGACATGCACATATGTTTATAAAAAGGCATAGACATAGACATGCACATATGTTTATAAAAAGGCCTTTTGGTGTAGCATTTAAAAGGAATTTAGTTGAAGAACTTTACAAATGACAGCCCTAAGGCACTAGTAGAAATTGAGGAGTTTGTGACCCCTGCTAGACTGAGCTATTATGAATGTAACATGCTGGAAAGCAGGTGTTGAGACCCAGAAGTGCCTCAGGTGCATCATTCTTTATCAAGCATATGGCAGGGATATTGAGCTTACACCATCTGAAAACTTTTTGGGTTCAGTATTAATTCTTCATCCTAGTAACAATTGTCTCATGCATCTGTCAAATTACAGCAAGACAAAAAGGGGTTTATTTCTTTTTCCATTTATTTCCTTTTCAGAAGAGGGCAAAGTGATTTCACAGAGCACAGAACTGTATTCACTAAGGACCCACATTCACCATTGCTGTTTGAATGTGATGCTTTAGAAGTTAATAAAAAAAACAGTCATACAGTCTCCTCTGGAAGACTGAAAAGGTATCCTCTTCTCTCCAGTAGATAGCAGGGCACCTAGCCACTTGAGTTTACTAAGCATTTAAACTGTAAATTCAAGTAAAAACAAGCTCAAAGACATTCAGTGGGTACTAATGTCACTTCAAATTTTTATTTATCCAAAGACACAGCAATTGAAATTCTGCTAGTTCTTTTGGGAAACTGTTCTATGTGTTGGCTTACATCACTTTGGTATTGTTTCAGAAGATGCCTACAGTTCTGTTATATCACTCCTTCCTCCTGTGCTTTGATCTGATGAACCTATGGTTTCTGTAACTTGTAGTTACAGAAGAAAAACTATCTTTCATGGTACCTAACCCATGTGCCACTCATTACAATTATAATTTCTAACAACACAATGCTTGATGTCCTACACAGGCCTTTTCAAAGGCACTGCTTTTGCCCTGCTCACCTCCCTCACTTCTGTTGACTAACAGATTGTGGAAGCATTTGAGCTGAAGACTGGGTCATACACAGAGGCACAGGCTAGCAGGGTCATCTGTGGTGATCAGTCAGTATTTCAGTCTTGTCCCCTATTCTGAAATGTATGAGACTGTACTGAAAAGCACATTCATTTTTCTGAATTAATGGTTGGAAGATGCTGGTGCTACAGAAATAAGTTTATCATGATAGATTGAGGGTTAAATCAGTAAAAAAGTAGTTCCACATAAAAGACACTGTTGCATCCAGATTATTAGATCATTCAAATTACACCACTACAAAGGAAAGTACCTTTTTCTTAATTGGAAATATGCAAATGTAAATAAACTGCACTATATAAACTCAAAACAGCACACACTGCCCCAGGAAATGACTGGCAGCATCCCTACTGATAAACTGAATCTTGACAGGGCTCATTCTTTGGACTAGAGACCAGCTGGTGTGGTCTGCTGAAGTACATGCTATTAAATTTTCTGAGTTTCCATAACAAGAAGACCACATCCAAATTAATCATTGGGAGTAGTCCCTGGTTTGGTGAAACTCCTGAACTTTACCTGGGAATTGGTTTTGGGAGACTTAATTGGCCTTGATCAAAGTTGTGTCAGGGAATGTTTTTTTAGCAGAACTAGTTGCTGTTCTTCAGTTATGACTCTGGCTGTTGTTAGTTATTTCACTAATATAGGTATAACCAAGAAGAATGCAATAAGGATTGATCTTTACATGCATTTATTTATTTTTCCTTTCACAACATAAGGAAATCAAAGAAAAGTATTTTATGCATTAGACATCAGTGTTCACCAGAATTATCCGAGTACAATTCTTTTAGATAATATAGAATAGAATAGAATAGAATAGAATAGAATAGAATAAACCAGGTTGGAAGAGACCTTCAAGATCATCACGTCCAACCTATCACCCAACACCACCCAATCAACTAACCCATGTAACCAAGCACCCTGTCAAGTCTCCTCCTGAACACCTCAAGTGACGGCGACTCCATATAAACATACACATATCTATCTATCTATCTGTCTGTCTATTAATAATAAAAATTTTTGAGTGGTCAGTTAATCTCACACTTGGAATTCAGTCTCAATCTGTAAGAGGCCAGGAAAAGATATAATACTAGGATAGAGTCTCTTTGTGTCATCATCTGATGTTGGCCATTGCTGAAGACAGGATCCTTTCCTTGATGAACCTTAGATCTTATCCCACACAATAATACTGGTGTTTAGAAAATCTGTCCAGGCTCTAGGAAATGTACTGTTTCAGTCATCCAAGCATATATACACAAATCCATAATATGAAAATACTAATTATTATGGTTTCATTTTCCATTTCAATCTACCATCTTAGACATCCTTTAGGGTGAACATTCTAAAAAAAATGAGTCAATACAATAAGGCAAATGGAGTTTTGTCCCTTACAACTGAGTGCAAAATAATTTTCCTAAATTATCTGTATTTCATAAGAGTTCATTATTGAAGATTAGCTTGTTCTGTGTCCCAACACTGAGAGTTGTTTCTGTGTACAATGCTATTGAATAGACTTAGGTCATTTCAGCCTTCAGTAATTACTTGAAGTGTTCCACACATGATGTCAAATGTAGCTCCTCTTTTAAATTAAGCAAGGCATCCTCATGAATTAGCAGAGTGGTAGTCTCACTTAAATACTACTGCAACCATTGGAGTCTTTCCATTGACATAATGAGGTTTGTTTCAGGCTCTGTCTAATCTCATGCAGATACTATCTGATGAGAAAATGTGTGTGTGCTTCAAAGTGCTCCCACACTTTGCAAAAGAGATGGCACTGTGATGAAAATACTGCAGGGGAAAAAAAAAAAAAGTGAACCCTTATCTGAGGAAATAACCTTAAAAACTAATCATTGTAAGTCAGTATCTCACCAAAAATGTGAAACCCATCTGGAGCCCCTATTACAAGAGGGATGTGGAGGTGCTGGAACGTGTCCAGAGAAGGGCCACAAGGATGATCAGAGGGCTGGAGCACCTCTCCTATGAGGACAGACTGAAGGAGTTGGGGCTGTTCAGTCTGCAGAAGAGAAGGCTCCGAGGTGACCTAATTGTGGCCTTCCAGTATCTGAAGGGGGCCTACAGGAAGGCTGGGGAAGGACTTCTCAGGATCTCAGGTAGTGATAGGACTAGGGGGAATGGAATGAAGCTGGAGGTGGGGAAATTCAGGCTAGATGTGAGGAGGAGGTTCTTCACCATGAGAGTGGTGAAGCCCTGGAATGGGTTGTCCAGGGAGGTGGTCGAGGCCCCGTCCCTGGAGGTGTTTAAGAGCAGGCTGGACAAGGCTCTGGCCAGCCTGATCTAGTGTAGGGTGTCCCTGCCCATGGCAGGGGGGTTGGAACTAGATGATCCTTGTGGTCCCTTCCAACCCTGACTGATACTATGATACTATGATACTATGAAATTTTGATTGAGTAATTTTTGATCCAGGCTATCAAGATGCTTCATTCCTTTCATGAAATACTCAGCACTGTCAAGCCTTAGAATCATAGAATTGTTAGGGTTGGAAGGGACCTAATGAATCATCTAGTTCCAAATCCCCTGCCATGGGCAGGGACACCTCACACTAGATCAAGTTGCCCAGAGCCACATCCAGCCTAGCCTTAAAAACCTCCAGGGATGGGACCTCCACCATCTCCCTGGGCAACCTGTTCCAGCATCTCACCACCCTCATGGTGAAGAACTTCTTCCTAATATCCAGTCTGAATCTACCCATTTCTATTTTTTTCCCATTCCCCCTAGTCCTATCACTACCTGACACCCTAAAAAGTTCCTCAGCATCTTTCTTGTAGGCCCCCTTAAGTTACTGGAGGGTCACAATAAGGTCTCCTCAGAGCCTTCTCTTCTCCAGACTGAATAGCCCCAACTCTCAGTCTGTCTTCATAGGAGAGGTACTCCAGCCCTTTGATCATCCTCAAGGCCCTCCTCTGGACACACTCCAGCACCTCCAGATCCTTCCTGTAATAGGGACTCCAGAACTGGACACAGTACTCCAGGTGTAATGGGTTGGGGCAAACCCCCTCCCCACCACGCGCAGAAATAACGACTCAGATTGCAAAAGTGATGGAAAGTTTAAATAGAAAACAGTGAGTGCATGCAGAGAACTAGAAACACAGTGACAAGAAGAACCCCAAAACAGACCCAGAGAGATCCCATCCCCACCTGAGGGTGCACCCAAAACCTCCAGGGCTCCTCCTTCCCCCCCCCCCCCCACTGCTAGGTCAGTCTCAGCTGGCCAGATCTGAGACTGCCCATCCCCCCGTGGCCTTGGGCCTAACCAGGCCCATAGCCAGGAGATCTCTCCCCCAGTTACCGGGTGGCGAAGAGGAAGGAAAGAGGAAGTGCCAGACCCCGCCGTAAAACTTATAGTGGTGCAAGGGATCATGGTAGGAAATAACCTAATTTCCTGTGTCCACCCACTGGGCTGGACTTCTGGACACAGGAAACACCCCTGTAGCAGAGGGCACCCAGCCCAAACTATGACAGTGGGGTCTCACCAGAGCTGAGTAGATGGGGAGAATCACCTCTCTCACTCTTCTCTTGATGAAACCCAGGATGTGATTGGCTTTCTGGGCTGCAAGTGCACACTGGTGGTTCATGTTGAGCTGCTCATCCACCAGCACCCCCAGGTCCTTTTCTTCAGGGCTGCTCTCAAGCCAGTCCCTGCTCATCCTATATCGGTGCTTGGGATTGCCCCAACCCAGATGGAGGACCTTGCACTGGGTCTTGTTGAACCTCATGAGGTTGTCATGGGCCCACCTCTCCAGCCTGTCAAGGTCCCTCTGGATAGCCTCCCTTCCCTCTAGCATGTCTACTGCACCACACAGCTTGGTGTCATCAGCAAACTTGCTGAGGGTGCAGTCAATGCCACTGCCCACATCATCAACAAAGACTGGTCCCAATACTGATCCCTGAGGGACTCCACTTGTCACTGGCCTCCACTTGAACATGGACCCATTGACAGCCACCCTTTGGGTGCAGACATCAAGCCAGTTCTTTATCCACTGAATGGTCCATCCATCTGTGGTAGTTTTAGGCTATACCTTTAAAATTTTTTTACAGATTTTGAACAGAAAAGTAGAAAAATATAAATAAATCACTACTGAGTGTAAAAAGGAAAACAAAATATTATTCTAAACAAATTCATTGGGTAAATATCTGGAATAAGAGGATCTGTACCATAACAATTCTTCCCTTTTATCTTCTTTTCTGATCTCTGGCTGTTTTGCTTTGCCCAGGAGAGATAACCTGCTTATCAGCTGGCTTTGGCTTCTCTGCTCCTTTCTCTTGTCCCTTTTGTACAGGGGGCTAAGGGGAGAGGCAGGGGGCAGAAGCTAGTAGCTTCCTCTGGTCCTTGGCCAGGGGGGTCCTTGTGCTGTTTATTAATTGTAAATATCTGTATAATATTGTAAATACCTTATATTTTGTACATATTCATTGCATTCCATTGCAGAGTGTAGTTTTTGCTTGTAAACACAGCTTTATTTGCTTCTAACTGAGTTGGTCTGGCAAAGTTAATGTTGGGGGGGGAAACTTCAACCCACCACACCATCAAACCCATTTTGCACCAGACTGGAGACCAGGATGTTGTGTTGGACAGCGTTGAAGGCTTTGCTTGGGTCCAGGTAAATGACGACAGTTGCTGAACTCATGTAAATCAGAAAGCAGTCAGCACCTGAAGCTGAAGGAAAGTATCTTTTGAAGGAAGGCACCATATCAGAAGTATCCTTATGAAAAAGCCCTAGAAGATTTGCTTGAAATATACATATAACTGAAAACTGAAATGGGTCAGTGTCTGAGAATATGAGTACTTTTCTGCAGGTTATGTAAGTGATTACCTACAGGGTTGGTAGGACTACTCATTTCCAACCCACTACCATTTGTGATTTTTCACACTGGACCTGCCCTACCTCTGTGAAAACAATGACAGCTACATCAAGTATCATGTCAGAAATAGAGCTCCAGACACTTTAAAGTCCAGAAACTGTTCTGAGAATCTCCCATTCTGCCAGGGGAATTTTACTGGACAATAAAAAAAAATCCCCAAAACAAACCCTACAAAAAAAGAATTTCAAACCCACAACCATAAACACCAACTTCCTGCAGAACAAGTGAAACCATAATGGTCTAGGACTGCACATCCAGGAAGAAAATGTGAGTAACTAAAAGCAGTGAATGGTGAGGAAATTTCTGGGGAAAAGATCACAAAGGAGAATGAAATTAGGAATGTAAAAGAAGTTTATCTCTAGAGAAAAAGATGAATGATTCACTTTGCCCTTTTTACAGTGAACATGAACAAATCTTATGTCATGGTATGCTCCAAAATACATATAGTGTGCAAAAAACTTAAAAACAGTTTATGGGTTACAGTGTGTGAGAGATTTTTAAATATTGCTTGGTATTCATTAATTGGGAGTAATTCATTTTACTGACCTTGAGATAGATTGAGGGCAACTGGAGGATGTAAATGGCAAGGCTCATATTCATTAGAAGTTTGTGGTATTTACAGTGCTTTAAACAATCACATTCTAAGGTTGATTTTGTAGGCTGTCTTAGTCACTATCTCCAGTCAAGGCACTTGTATAAATGGGGTTTGTTCTACCCCGACAGTGTGCCTATTGTAACTTAGGGCCACCTGTTAGACAGCATGAAGTGTTGCCTAAAAAAATACACAATAAGCAGATTGTTTGTTACAGTTGTACACAGACAACTGTATTAGTGTTCTTTGCACCATATGTCTATATAAACAGAGCTGCAGTGAGCTATTCACCAGAGACTCAAACACTGATGAAGAAGCTTCTCTTAAAAGATCCTGAGCTTTGGTTCACCTGTCAGGCTTACATCAGGATTTCAAATTCTTGGCTTCAAAGGACAAATATTCCTTCAGAAGTTTCTGTAGAAAGTGTTATGCTAGAAGCAAAAAAACCTCATGCAAACAAATAAAAAAAATCAACCACCTCAAATCAACATAAACTCCACATTTGGTGGTTTTAGTTGTTCAGTGCAAAGGGAAGGCAAGGGAAATTGGCCTCATAGAAGCAGTTTGACTACCTTCTAAAGTAAAACCAATATTACATCATTTTATAATACAGATTGTAATTGCTGTTATTGTTGCTATTACTGAATACACCATGTGTCAAGACTAAATCTGAAGTCTCATAAGATGAACTCGGTCATATCCAGCGTCTTTTTATTCTTGGTGAGACTACCTTGGACAGACTCTTATTCATTTCACTTTTTCACAAGAATAGATTTTGAGGTAGGGCAAGAAATGAACATGTTTCTTAGTTCTATGCAAAGAAAAAAATTCCAGTAAAAATAAGCAACAGACTCCACTGATAGCTAGAGTAGAGTAGAGTAGAGTAGAGTAGAGTAGAGTAGAGTAGAGTAGAATAGAATAGAATGGAATAGAATGGGATGGGATGGGATGGGATGGGATGGGATGGGATGGGAATAATAGAAAGAATAGGAGTAGAAATTGCACAAGTCTTTGAACAAGATTCCTGCAAGGATAATCAATTCTATAAGCCTAGATCTCAGTAGTTACTGTATGATACAATCATAAAAGCCATAACAAAGCCTAACAAGCTCTGTAACACAGCTGCCTACCAATACTGGAGTATGTATGAGAAGGCATATATTAATGTCTGTTCCTCCTGTCACACTCACAGCAGAGAAGCAGCATGGAGCAAACGTCTCTTTGGCTGCATCCTCCTTTTTTCAGCTTGCCTCCTGGAACTGGTGCAAGTGTGGGACTCAAACCCTTCCATCAGAAAAGTCCATTGCAGCTAAGTCCTCCTGGATCAAGGACAAAAAAACAGAATGTTAAATGGGGGTCACCATTTGATTCCTCCTCTGTTTCCACAGCAGTATTGCTCTACATTATGCTCTCCAAGCTGAAATTATTACATGACTATTCAGTCCCTAGAAAGAAGGATTTTTGCAGAGGACAGCAGCACTCTTCCTTCAGCACTAAAGCTGATCTCAAACATGCAAAACACCTATCAGAGAGGGGAAAAAAAAAAAGGGAGTATTTTTATTTTCCAGCATAGAACAAAAGAATCACAGCAATTTCTTTTGTAATGACTGTTATAAAAGTTCGCTTTCCAGCTGAACTCCTCTAAGTAGCAAAGATCAACTATTCTAGCTCCAAATACATATTGGAATTATTTTAAGCCTGTTTGTCATGTATGAAGTTCAATTCTGATATTGTTTAAAATTAGCTGTGCAGGCTTTGTCTCCATTCAAAATACAAACATTATGAACTTATCCTCTGTCTTTTTTGTTTGTTTGTTTGTTTGTTTGTTTTCAGAAAGGAGTGTTTGCTTTAAGGAGCAGCATTAAAGAGAAGATTTTAAAAAGGTTCTGCTTCAAGGTTAGTTAACCCACATTTTTTCACAAATTACCATGAAAGCTTTTTTCCCTGTGCTGGCTTTTTTCTATCAACACAAAGAATACAGTGCCTACCAGTTTTACACACTATATTGGTCTCTATTTGGCATAATGTTTTATCTCATAATATAGGCATAATTAGTAGGTTTTAAAATCAAGCTATTGTGTTTTCTGTGTTATATTTCTGAACTTCATTTTACTTCACTGTAGATGCATATTCAAGTCTGAAGTTACATGCATTTCATATTCTTCTTTTCCAAGTGAAATATCCAAATTAGTTCTTGTTTAAATGAGCTCAGTTTGAAAACAGTTTTCCTAGCTATGCATATGGTGGCACTTCAGATAGGTGCTGAAATTACTTCGTAAGAGTCAGACTTTGGCACTCTTAGCTAAAATGTTACCATGCATTCAATAGCCTACAGCATGTAGAGCTACAACATGAAAGATACGGCTGCATGAAGGGATGAAGCAAGATTCTCTCTCACACACATCCTTGGCCTACCTACTACAGTTAAGAGTAGCAATGAAGATATTATTACATTATCTACTTTAATGCTAGCAACCAGAAAGAGAGTTGGTGCTCTAACATTCACTAAAGCAGCAGGAAACATTGCTTTGAAACAGAGGAACTCAGGCTCCTGGCTAGGAAAATGGTAGAAGGAGGGCATTAAAGACTGGCAGTAGGTAGAGAGTGACTCCTATTTTCTTCAATCTCCCAAGATGCACTCCAACCATGCCAATCAATGTTCACTGAGTAGTTTCATAGTTTCATAGTTTCATTCAGGGTTGGAAGGGACCACAAGGATCATCTAGTTCCAACCCCCCTGCCATGGGCAGGGAAACCCCACACTAGATCAGGCTGGACAGAGCCTCATCCAGCCTGCTCTTAAACACCTCCAGGGACGGGGCCTCGACCAACTCCCTGGACAACCCACTCCAGGGTCTCACCACTCTCATGGTGAAGAACCTCCTCCTCACATCCAGCCTGAATCTCCCCACCTCCAGCTTCATTCCATTCCCCCTAGTCCTATCACTACCTGAGATCCTGAGAAGTCCTTCCCCAGCCTTCCTGTAGGCCCCCTTCAGATACTGGAAGGCCACAATTAGGTCACCTCGAAGCCTTCTCTTCTGCAGACTGAACAGCCCCAACTCCCTCAGTCTGCCCTCATAGGAGAGGTGCTCCAGCCCTCTGATCATCCTTGTGGCCCTTCTCTGGACACCTTCCAGCACCTCCACATCCCTCTTGTAATAGGGGCTCCAGAACTAGACACAGTACTCCAGGTGGGGTCTCACCAGGGCTGAGTAGAGGGGGAGGATCACCTCCCTCGACCTGCTAGCCACACTCCTCCTGATGCAGCCCAGGATCTGATTGGCCTTGCGGGCTGCAAGTGCACATTGAGAGCTCATGTTGAGCTTTTTGTCCACCAGCATCCCCAAGTCTCTCTCCTCAGGGCTACTTTCCAGCCAGTCACTGCCCAGCCTGTATTTGTGCCTGGGATTGCCTCGACCCAGATGCAGGACCCTGCACTTGCTCTTATTGAACTTCATGAGGTTGGCTTGTGCCCACCTCTCCAGCCTGTCAAGGTCCCTCTGGATGGCCTCCCTTCCTCCAGCGTGTCTGCTGCACCACACAGCTTGGTGTCATCAGCAAACTTGCTGAGGGTGCACTCAATGCCACTGTCCATGTCACCCACAAAGATGTTGAACAAGACAGGTCCCAGGACTGATCCCTGAGGGACTCCACTTGTCACTGGCCTCCACTGGGACATGGAGCCATTGACAGCCACTCTTTGGGTGCGGCCATCAAGCCAGTTCCTTATCCATCTAGTGGTCCACCCATCAAACCCATGTGTCACCAGTTTGGAGACCAGGATGTGGTGCGGGACAGTGTCGAAGGCTTTGCTCAGGTCCAGGTAAATGACATCAGTTGCTCGCCCCTCATCTATTAATTTTGTCACCTGCTCATAGAAGGCCACCAGGTTGGTCAGGCAGGATTTGCCCTTGGCAAAACCATGCTGTCTGCTCCCAATCACCTTTTCACTATTCTTTTGAGCGAGTAGGGACTCCAGGAGGATCTGCTCCATGATCTTTCCAGGCACAGAGGTGAGACTGACTGGCCTGTAGTTCCCTGGTTCCTCCTTCTTACCCTTTTTGAAGATGGGGGCAATGTTTCCCCTTTTCCAGTCTGTGGGGACTTCACCAGATTGCCATGACTTTTGAAATATAATAGAGAGGGGTTTAGCAACCTCATCTGCCAGTTCTCTAAGCACCCGTGGGTGTATCTCGTCGGGTCCCATGGACTTGAACACTTTTAGGTTCTTCAGATGATCACGAACCTGATCTGCACTTACAATGGGCAGTTCTTCCTCCCCGTCCCTGGCTTTGACTTCCATAACATCAGGAGTGTGGCTAGAGGCCCTTGCAGTGAAGACTGAGGTAAAGAAGTTATTAAGTACCTCAGCCTTTTCCTCATCACTTGTGACCATGTCACCATTTTCCTTTCTGAGGGGGCCCACACCTTCCCTACTCTTCTTCTTCCCATTAATATACCTGTAGAAGTTCTTAGTGTTCCCTTTAATCTCCAACTGATGTTCTTCTCATTACTAAGATATGCCAGAGCCCATACTGCTACTCTTCATTTTGTAACTACAGATTAAGACCATCACAGCTAAAACCATAATCCCACACACTGCATCTTGCTGCACAGCCCTCCATCAGAAATAAAAAGTGGATGCTCCATTTCACAGAGTAGTCTGAAAGACTGTGACCATGTCTATACCAAATCATAGCCAGTCCTAGAAATAGCAGGAGGCATGGGCAGGAAGGAGGTATGCAAAATGGTGTGAGTCCACCACCCTCCCAGGAGTGTAACTGGATTGTTCCAAAACTGAACTGAAGATTGTGCGAGTGACACTTGCACAAAGTCACTCAGATATGTCATAGGATAGCTCACAGCAAATCCAAATCTCTAATTGAGACATCAGTCTTTGTACAAAATCCTAAGTTAAAAAAGGGGGAAATGAGTTTTTGCGTAGTGGGCAGACTAGTCAATGGAGCAAAATGTGTCCATTCTCCCAGCATAATAAACAAAGGAGGAACCCTTTCCCTCCCAAATTCCGTCTGGATAATACAAAATCTTTCATTTTTTAATCAAAACTGTTTTCTTATGTATTAGTGGGTTGTTTTTCTTTATTTTCAAAATATAATTATGAGTAAAAACTTTAAAAATTAATATTTGAGACAGTTATTAACAATGTTGAAGTAAATATTTGGGTTTTTTTTTTTCAATATGTTGGCTTTGGTGAATGAGAAAGAAATAAAGGAGAGAAACCAGAAAGTTTTCACAGTTTATTCTAACAACGAGATTATCTCTTTTATTAATCCAAAAGTACATTTCTTGATGATTTTAAGAGGTGCTACATGCAAGATCCTTCTATCATCACAAACCATAGCTAATACAATGAAACTGTAGATTTAATCTACTGAAGAAACTGAGTTTTCCAATAGCAATTTTTATATTTAATCTTGCAATTAAAGGTTTCTTTGGGAAAAACAAAGAAAAGAAAAGAAAAATCAGTGTCAAAGTGTACAGCGGAATTATAAAACCTGGTTTTATTCAATGACTGCAGACATATCTATATGGAAATCTTCATACAAAATGGTCAACAGGGAAGTTGCAAGGCTATGTATTATATTAAAATACATGTGTCCATGCCTCTCTGTGACCGTTTGAGGCTGTGCCTTTAAGAAAAAGACAGTGCTGGGACACTCTGGTTGAATGTTTTGGAATAATAACAAAAACAATCAGATATTCTAAACTAATTTCATTGGTAGATTGGTAGAATGCAGTTTTAAGTTTTGAGTTCAGTTGGAACTTTCCTCAGTTTGCTCTTTTCCTTCTCCTTTCCAGCTTGCCTGCTTCTGGGCTCCCTGCCAGAGCGACCCTGAACAGGATAAGCAACTAATTCGCATGAGGCCTAACAGAATTCTGCTTTATTAATAATTACCTTTTCTCTCTTTCTAACCCTCTTTGGGAAAAAAGGGAGGAAGGGGGAGAGAGGGGGGTACAGGGGGGGAACCCTCCTCTGTCACGGAGGAGGGAATTTCGTTTCTGTATTTTTGTTTTTTTACTTTGCTGTATATTTCTGTATATATGTTGTAAATACTGTATATTTTGTGTACATATCTTGCATTTTCCACATTGCTTGTAAAATATAGCATTTCCCTTGCTTCTCCGGCTGGGTTAGCTGTGGTTTTTCTTCCTCTTTGTGGGGGAGAGGAAGCTAGGCCTTCTCTCTCAACCCACCACACCCTCTTTGCTTTATGAGGAACTTTAGACTACTTTCCCATCCAGTTCTTCAAGCAGCTTTATTCTGGGATAGATGGGCACAGGGAATAAATAAGAAAATCAAGGAATAGTGGCGAGGCAAAATATGAAGGGGTCTGGCAAAGGCAGTTAGCACAGTTCCTCTGACACTGTGACAGCTGAGTTGTCAAAAGCATGTACCAGAAATGGTGAATCCAATATCCTACAGTTAGAGGCACTATGTTTTAGTAGCAGCCAACTTGATATTAATAAATGTACAGGTATCAGGCCTGCTGATGACAATCATACAAAATGATGAGTAGGAAGATAGTAATAGTTTCTACTGAAATCAGAGACTTTTATTGAAAACATCAATTTTCAATTAAAAAAAAAAAAAAAGAAAAGGTCAAAATATGCAAACTTTTCTCATTTATTGAGTTTGCTTAAATCTTTCAGTTTGGCCATTCAGAGGTTTTGACCAAAAAAAAGACCACCAACCAAAAAAAAAACAACAAAGGAAAAAACCCAACACAATACTTTTCTAGACAGTCAGAGGTTTTCCATGATTAGGCAGAGGTTTTATTGGATTTGTCTTCACCTGACTGAAATGTTATCAGTTTCTGCATTTGTTTGTACATTACTGGTTCAACACCAATCCTTTCAAGTTATCAAATGACACAGGTCTTCTGTCATTTAGGTTGTAAACATCCTGAACCAAATCCTGTATCAATGATGGCTTGACAATATGTGGTGAAGGGGTTATTAAATTAATTAATGTGAAATATGAATTATGAAAATATTACTTTTATTAATTATCAAACTATTAATAACCGATGAATCACCAACTTATATACATGTTCTAGTGCACGTTCGTGAAATAGATTCCACAAGTGGCTTAGAGTTATGATTATAACTTAATTGAACTATCTATAAACCCTTTCTATATTTATATAACGAAGGGTGCAGTTCCGCCGCTTGGCCACTAGATGGAGACTCGGTGGGACGCGGGCGGCTCCTGGCTATACACAGCAATATTACAATCTTTCTATGCGTCAGCGCTTACTCTGCTAGACGCGGATACTTTGAACTGAGTGCTAGTGGATGGAAAGCACGTGGAAGATATTCAATTCCCTTCAGACAACAAGGATCGGTCCTGGTCGGGGTCGGCCTGTGGCTCGCACGGCAGGGTGGGGCGATGGTGGCCGGTAGGTGGGCTCGGACGACACGGCAGCAGGCAAAGCTACGGGGGTCAGCCCAACCACGGCAGTCCTCGGAGCTGATGCAAACAGCCTCAGGGAGAGAATGAGGCTGCGTTAGGCGGCGGATTCTCGTTTACTGAGCTTAAAGGAACAGTGGGAATCTCGGAGTGGTCCCGGGTTCGGTGCAGCATAGGCACGAACAATGCTTTAGTTCTTCCCTGAGATTCACAGGGCTCAGAGCGGCACTCAGCGGCTCCTCAGAGCGGCACTCGGCGGCTTCTCTCCCGCTACGGTGGGGCTAGGCATACGTGGACTTGGTATCGATCAAGTCCATTCTCCCCAGAAACTGGGCAGATCTTACCCTCGGGGGATTGGTCCAGTCCTCCGGTGGCACGGCGGGCTCTCCCGGTCAGTACGACTGGCTGTAGCAACGCTGAGCTCCTCAGAAACAGCGAAGGTCCTCCCTCTGGGCTTCTCCACGATGCAGACGCTTCCAGTATGCGTGCATGTATAACAGAAGCTAACAACAATAAGCTCAATGGCAAAGGCTGCAGCTCGAGAGTTACTCTCTCGAGCAAGCACAGAGACAAAGTGAGTGAGGGGGCAACTTGTTTACCAACTGGGGTGATACTTATAGATTCCTCGAGGCTGGGCTTGACCAATGGGCACTCTCATAAGCAACTGGCTTCAGCCTATAGAAAGCGTGAAGCTAGAATTATGCCCATACTTGGTGTCAGCACGAGCGCTGCATGCGCTGGGTGCGTGCAAGCCTTGGCTTTTGTCTTCCTCCTGGAGGAGGGGGAACTTGTCCACATGATGGGACAAGATTCAGTATCTGGGCATAATGTGCCTTCACCACACAATATTCTTAGCATGCAGATTATATTGAGAGCTTCCTGGCTGCTCCTTTAACATACACATCCATCATGATTTGTTCATCTCCTTCTGGGATCAATGCTATTATAAAAGCAAGTAAAATAAACCAAGAAAAGACTAAGGGTGAATTTCCTTTAAACTGTCTACTTTCTTCTGTGTCGTTAGAAGTTTCTTAGAGGTACTGTCTAACATCTGCCCTGCATTCAGCAATAGTCCTGTTGCTGCAATAACTGGAATATTAGAAGACTGTGAACTCTTTCAGGTATGAAAGTGGTTGTTTTCTTGTGGTTTATTTTTGCTTTACTTTTTATCTGCTGACTGCCTAGACATACACTGAAGCTCTAAAAATGCAGATCTGAATGATGCTAATGATGCATCTAAATAGTTTCATGCAATCCAAATTTAGAGATACATCCTGAAATAGCACTACCCCATACTGTTTGGTGCACTGACTCGCTAGGAGCCAGTTAACAACTTCTGTGCTGTAAGAGTTTGTTGACTATGTGGCCAGCAGCACTAAGAAGTGATTGTGCCCCTGTGCTCGACACCAGTGAGGCTGCACCTCAAATATTGTGTTCAGTTTTGGGCTTGTCACTACAAAAAAAAAGACACTGAGGTGCTGGAACACATCCAAAGAAAGGCAACAAAGCTGGTGAAGAATCTAGAGAACAAGTCTTATGAGAAGTGGATGAGGGAACTGGGGTGGTTTAGTCAGGAGAATAGGAGGCTCAGGGGAGACCTTACTGCTCTCTACAACTACATGAAAGAAGGTTTTATCAAGGAGGGGTTCATCTCATCTCACAAGTAACAAGCAATAGGGCAAGGGGAAGTGGCCTCAGGTTGTACTAAGGAAGGTTTCAATTGTACATTATGGGAAAAAAAAAAAAATCACCAAAAGGGTTGTAAAGCATTGGAACAAGTTTTTCAGGGAAGTGGTTGAGTCACTATTCCTGGAGGTACGTAAAAGACAGGTAGATCTGGTAATTAGTGACATGGTTTAGTGGTGAACTTGGCAATGTTCAGCTGATGGTTGGACTCAGTGATCTCAAAGGTCTTTTCCTCTCTCAATGATTCTATGACTATTGTGTGATTTAAAAGAAATTACAGAAAAACATCCTGCTAAAACTGAAGTAATTGAACTCTCAAGGATTTAGGATCCCATCTGCAAAATATGCACACATTGCTTTAATGTATAAAAATTTGAATTTTTAGTGGGATCTTGAAACCTTGGATAATGATATCAAAATGTTCCTACATTTGATAAAAGTAAGAATCATCTTGTACTATGGTCTATTTGGCCACTGTAGAGGACTACACCATCAGACTAAGGTGATAAAAAATTACTTTACTTTAAAAAAATAATTTGAATTCATATCCACAACTAAAACAAAACACATTTCCCCCAAATAAGAGACAGAGGAAATGGAGTAGAAGTACAGAACAGTGTAAATTAATCCAGTTTTTCAGTTTCCCAACTATTTCCTATTATTCTTGTCACATTTAAAATATGTTTAATAACTACTTACTAGAAACTTCTAAAAAATGTTATGACAGTCTTTTGATGCTTTTTTGGAATGTTTTTTAGTAAAATGTATTATAGTTACAAAAAAATTACTATAATTGTCTATCAGTTTAGGGGCAGAGGGAGAAGATTAATAATATGGCTATGAATTTTTCATGAGACATTTTGCTGAAGACTGAACTTTAATAATATCTCTATGATTTCTTATATTTTTGACCCATTTGCAACACTATTTCTAAAAGGTGGGCTTTTTAGGGAAAGCTCCATGATGTGCTACTGATAATTAGGTGATACTGCTCGTTTCAATGGCTTTGTGCTAATATATCCATGTTACACCACGAAGGCTTTATATTCCTGGAGCTGACCATTCAAACTGTGAAGGAAAATTCAGAATAAGGAATATATTTATCCTAAAGTTGTCACGTATATGGAAGGACTTGAAGGCATTTTTACTAACATTCCTGTATTTAGCATATTTTAAGTGAATACAGTCTGCCTGTCAGAAAATTTCCCTGCCATTTTGCTTTCCTTAAACCATTCCTCATTATTGTTAGATGGTGCTAGTGTGCATTTTGCATTTTAATAAACAAGAGCCAGCTCTGGGGTTGGTGTAAGCATTATTGCTCCATGGGATTATACTTGATTTACACCACCTCAGGATCTGATCCATATTTTCTATCTCTGTGACATGATTTAGGCCAAGTTACACCCTATAAATCAATTTTTAGTCGTTCTCTACCTCTCCAGCTTTCAATAGGGAAGCTTGTATTCAGGTTTCACAACCAGGCAACAAAAGGCTTCCCCTGGCTACTGCACTACGGTTTTAAAAGCTAAAGCACACAGGCAGTGGATGCAGCAACATTAAATAGCAACATTCATTACCCTGGATGAAAGGGGAAAAAAAGGTCAGCTCCAGCAGTAATCTCTTGCTGTAAATTTGCTAGAGAAACAACATGCCAGTAAAAGTACACATCCAACAATATTGTTGGCACTTGGACACTCGCGGCCTCCACCCCTGCCTGCAATATCGATAGTGTTGAACCCAGTTCAGGGGACCTCCCTATGCCAGGAGGGACCCAGCAGCACGCCACTCAAGGTCAGCTGAGGCAGGGCCCAGTTTTCCTCCACACACACGTATACATAGGTGTGTGTCCATAAGCACACACACCCGTGGTGGCCCGTGAGGAGAGTGTGTACAGCAGAGTCCAGCGGCCACCCTCCCCTCTCATGAGTTAAGATCCCTGGCGGGACGGTGGACGGCGGCCCTGGCTGACAGACTTTTCGGCACGTTGCAGGCAGGTTGGCCGGGTGCCTGGCAATCCACTGGGACTGACACATTTTGGGCAGAGCGGCGGTACGCAGGGAGCCATGTGGCCGATGTTAGTAAACATTATCCCGCACAGTCTGGCGTGCCACTGCCGGCAGCGGGAGGTTGAGCGGCTGGCAGCGCGCAGGGCCCGGCTGGGACGGCTGAGCTGTACGGGGCCGCCAGCCAAAGCCCGTCATCCAGCAGCTGCTCCCGTCTCCGCGGCAACTGCCGGTAATTCAGCCGGGGGCCTGTATGGAGAGTGCTTTATGGAGGGAGAGGGACCTATGGAGGAAGAAAGCTCCTTGCCCAGGCTGGGAGCATCCTGCCCACCCCCCAGAAATGGTGCACCCTGAAATATACAAAAAGGCATAAGAAAGTGCATCAGGCTGTGTTAGCTTCCCCATCTCCCCTTCAGGCACGTTTTGCCTCACTATCTAGGTGTTCAGGCTCCATTTTGATTGTGCCTGCCCAGCGGCTCAGGTGTAGGGGAAGGTTTAACAGTAAAGGCTGGTTGGCATAGCTGTAGAATAATCATAGTTGGTTTTCCATGTAAATGTCTTGGGTTTTCTCTCCCTTGTCACGAATTGAGACCTGGGTCTGTGTGACAGAGATTAGGCTTTGCAGTTTACCTCATCACTCTAGGAGATGTCCCCACCTGGGGACAGTTCCTCTCAGTTTTACACCAAAACGTCCAGCTTTCAGCTTGATTCTGCTTTCAAAAGTAAGCCTTCTTCCCGCAGGCAACAAAAATAAAGGCCTGGTTAAACACTATTGATGAATAACTGAGCTGTCCTGAGTTTGCTTACCTAAGGAAAGCAAAGGCAGCCTCCCTCATGCACTTGGAGTAGGAAGAATTTCTCCCACTTGTAAGACATACAGATATGCACAGACAAGGAAATCTTTATGAGTGGATGCAGTCATAAACTCGGAAAAACAGAAGCAGTCTCTAGACACAAATATAAAATCCCATCCTCTCCTAGTAAGTCCAATACTAATTTTCTGAAGTATTTTTCTATCAAGTTGAAGTATTTTCCTACGTGATTGTACCCAAATTGACAAACCCAACTTGTCATTCAGACAGCAAGTAGAGATTTTGGGGAAGTTTTATAGAGAAAACCAGCACTTGCCTGGAATACATTCAATTCCCCTGTGCCCTATCAGCTACAAAATCTTCAGAAAGCACAGTTTCTTGCAACATAGCCCTTTCTCCATACAAAATTAGGCCTTTAGGACCAATGTCTCTTGTACAAGTCTGCTGTGGAATATCTTACAACTTTTAGGAGCAATTGGTTCTTATTACACAATGAAGTAACATTCATGCTTTCCTCAGAACCTCATTGGAATCTTTTACTCAGGAGAAATCCATGTCCTTATATAATTATGTTGAATTACCAAGCGTCACTAAAGGAATTTTATGTCATAAAGGACCAATGTCCTTGTGTGAGGATAAAGTACCTGATGGAATTGTGTTTTCTTTTTTCTTCTGGAGTGTGTGTATCTCTATGCGTGCAAGATGAGTCTAACCTAAGGCATAGGGGGAGAGAAAAGTCTCTCTAAATGTCAGGTGTATAATGTCTATTGGTAATATGCCATACATAGTCTTACAAAGATCCAAATGCAAGCTAGAGCTTTTGAGTTAGATTTAATGTATGTGCAATGAATATTTATTATGGTCACGATTTATAAAATGTAGTAATAGTCTCAGGAATGTACTGAACTGAAAAAAGTTTACTGTGTGCAGAAACAGTGTTCTAATTATGAAGTACCATATACATATCACCTCAGGGAAGCTTTCAGTCAGGAAAGTAATTAATTGACTATGGGCATTTTGCATCCAAGGCCAAATTCTGAAAGGGAAAGAAAGAAGGTGAGATGTTGCATCCTTGACTGGCTTCATTCCTATTGCATAAAAGAAACAAAAGAATGAGGAAGAGAATCCTGGAGTAATGCAGGGGTGAGAGACAGAGAAGCAAACCTGGAGACCGGATTTTGTACTTCAATCTACATCAGCTGTAACCTGTGTGTGTATGTGTGTGTATATATATATACACACACATATATATATATTAATAAAAGTTCAGCTAGTAGATGTGGCAATGCCAGTGACGAGCAGTGTGAGCAATCTGGCAGTGCAGGCCTAGAGCCTGACATGATGGTAGGCCATTGTGACCGGTTGAGGCTATGCCTTTAAGAAAGGGAATATGGTGGACGGAAGTTGGTAAACGAAAAGAAGGATCTAAACTAATTTCATTGGTAGAGTGGGAGGAAGCACTTTCTGAACTGGGAGTGCAGGAGGGTATCCTGGGCATTCCGGCACTTTTATCTTCAGTCTTTCTTCCACTCCTCCTCTCGGCAGCAGCTGTTTCTGGGCTTTTGGCCAAGACTCGACCTTGAAAACTGATAAAACTGCATGGCCTGTATTAACTGCTTTCCAATTAACACATAACTGCTTCTAACTTTTTTCCCTCTTTTCTCTCTCTTTCTAACCCGCTGTGGGGAAAGGGGGAGAGAGGGGGAAAGCAGAGGTGGGGAACCCCCGCAGAAGAGGGGGGAACTCTCATTTCTGTGCTACTTTATTGTATATCCTTGTATATATTGTAAATATTGTAAATTCTGTAAATTCCCCTGCGTTTCCCTGCTTTGTAAATATACAACCCCCATTGCTTTGTTAATTCAGCTGTGAGTTTTTTTTCCCTTTCCCTTCAAATTTTCTTTCCCTTTACTTTACAGAGGGAAGGGAGGAGGTTTTTGGGCCTTACCCTTCCAACCCTACGACATTTTTTTTTTCCTTGGCTTGCCCAACGAGGGGCAGATAATTAGTTTAATTTATTACTTGATTGATTTAGTGTTTTCTAGCTGAATTAGCAAACATGAAGGTGTTGTGGTTTGTGGAGCGATTATTCTTTTCAATTTTTGGGGCTCTGGTTTACAGATATTGTTTGGGTTTGATTTTGGATTACCTGGGTAAATATTTGGTGCGGACAATTTATCTGTGGTTTATGTATAGAGTTAGACTATGGTACGGAAAATACATGGATTTCTTATGGCCAGTGAGATACAGAAATGTTACCTCCACCACTCTCCCAATTGAGATAAAGGGTTTTAAAATCCCGCCTGAGGAGAGAGTAACTTTAGGTGATGCCTGGGATCCAAAGGTGATTTATTTGGTGTCTATAAATCTGCTGCTGGTGATGGTGATTGCATATTTACTGTTTTCTTTGCGACGAGAGAGAAAGGTGTCCAGAGCTTGTTTTGTTATTAAAACTAGATCAAGAAGAAAACGCCGTGGCTCTGGATCAGTCCCAGAGTCATCTAATGATGAGGAATGTGGGGAATCTGTCAGTTAAAAAGAGAGCTAAAAAGTTAATTGGTAAAGCAGCTCTAAATGACTTTGTTGCTGATTCTGGCAAGCTACCAAGGGCGGCGGCTGGTATCAACATGGTGCCTACTCCTTCTCCTCCTCCTTCTTCTCCGTTGGCCATTAACGGAGCAACGTCATTTCCGCCCACTCTCTCGGTGGGACCGGAAGTCACTGCCCCAGCAGCTGATTTATCTCAGGACCTGTCAGCTTCCATTAAGGTGGCTGTAAATTCAAACACAGCTCCAGTTAAGGTGGCTGTTTTAAAGACCAGAGGTGGAAAGGCCAAAGATGGAGAAGAAGAGCTGGAGGCTGATCCTGGTGAGGGGCCCTCTACTCTAAGAAATCCTGCTGAGGAGGAAGAGAAGGTTTGTTTTAAAGATCTCACTAACCTAGTGAGATCAAAACAGGATGGAGATGAAGCTAGGAAAGGAGCTGGCAAAGGTGGTTCTCAGCTTAAAGAGATCCTTGAGAAAATGACAGGAGGATTATTAGGACAAAAAGTTCACGGAGAAGAAGAGGAAGATGATATTTTAGAACGTTCCTCACCGCGTGAGGAATTGCGCCATGTCCGTAAAGATTTCACCAGGGCAGATAAGGAGCCAGTTCTAGCTTGGCTTAGTAGGTGTTATGATACAGGTGCTCCAGCTCTAACAGTTGGAGACAAGTCAGCAGCTCAGTTAGGAACTCTCTCAAGGGATAATGGAATAGATAGACATCTAGGTAGGGCTCTCGGTAAGGTTGATCTGTGGATACGCCTTTTAATGGCGGTTGCCCTGAGATATCCTTCCCGAGATGATCTTCCATGGAATCCTAAACCCTGGACTACCATAGATGAGGGAATTAAGCACTTGAGAGAATTTGCTGTTAGGGAGATACTCTATGGTGAACATGAAACTCTGAATCCTGATGATATTCCTGTGGGTATTGGTCTTGCTAAAAAGATCATCAAACTTGCTCCTTCTAATTATGCAAACATTCTGGCAAGTAGAATTGTGTCAAGAAATTATGGTGGAGCTTCTCCCATGGTTGGCCAATTCAGTGATCAAATGAGACAATTGGAGGATAGCATGACATGTGTTTCTTTGGTTTCAGCCATTGAAACTCTGTCTGGAAAAACTGAGAGTTGCATGAGGGATCTAAAGAATTCCATATCCCAATTGGCACAAAGGGATATTTTCAATTCTTCCTCCAGGTGGGTACAAGTTTCATCTGTGAGGAATACACGTCCTCCAAGGAGGTCGTTATAAAACAGAACAAATCAAAACAGACCACCAATGCAATCACGTAGAACTATTTGGATAACTCTGCGTGATCAGTTTGGTGAGAACATGAACAGGTCGGATGGCCAACCAACTTCTAATCTTTTCAGGAGACTGGGGGAATTGCAAAGTGGCAGAACCTGAGGTAGCAATACCAGAAGGGTAGCCGTTACTTCCACAGTCCCCCAAAACAACTCTTGTACCTCCAACAGTGGCTCCAGTTGTAACATGCAAAGCTATAACACTGCACACTGTGCGCAATGCACATGTGGGCATGTTCCCCATAACTAGGGGTGCCCTGCCTCCCGCCAGGGGGAGGAGAGGGATAACAGAGATAATAGAATCTATTGGGATGTGTACATCCAGTGGCCTGGCACTTCACAATTTCGGAAGTACAGGGCCTTGGTTGACACAGGAGCTCAGTGCACCATAATACCGTCAAATTATCAGGGATCAGAGTCTATCTCAAGAGTTAAGTAAGGTGGAACTTAATATAAGTTTAACTGGTAGACAATGGAGGAAGCATACAATTGTAACCGGACCTGATGCACCTTGTATTTTGGGAATTGATTTTCTGAGAGAAGGGCGTTTCAAAGACCCTAGAGGTTACAAATGGGCTTTTGGAGTAGCTTCTATAGAAATTGATGGACAAAAATTGAAGCTGTCTGCTAGACCTGAGCTTTCTGATGAATCTGCAGTTGTGGGACAACATAAGATACAGGACATTAAATTGCCGGTTGCTTCTCAGACTGTGCATCACAGACAATACAGAACCAACCGTGACTCTTTGTTGCCCATTCAGAATCTGATTCGTCAGTTGGAGAGTCAGAAAGTAGTCAGCAAAACGCATTCATCCTTTCAACAGTCCAGTGTGGCCTGTGCGGAAGCAGAATGGAGACTGGCGTCTGACGGTAGACTACCGAGCCCTAAATGAAGTGACACCACCTAAGAGTGCAGCAGTGCCAGACATGATGGAGCTCCAATATGAGCTGGAATCCAAAGAGGCCAAATGGTATGCTACCATAGACATTGCTAATGCATTTTTCTCTATTCCCATAGCAGAGGAATGCAGGCCTCAGTTTGCTTTCACCTGGAGAGGAATCCAGTACACTTTCAACAGATTGGCAATGGGCTGGATCCACAGCTCAAGCATCTGTCATGCAGTGATCCACGATGCTCTGGAGAAAGGCGGTGCTCCAGAACACATCCAGTTCATCGATGATATCATCGTCTGGGGTAAAACTGCTGAGGAAGTCTTCAAGAAAGGTAACAAAATCATTGACATTCTTCTGAATGCAGGTTTTCCTATCAAGAGAGACAAGGTGAAAGGACCTAACACCAAGATTCAATTTCTGGGAGTGCGGTGGCAGGATGGACGCCGACACATTCCAGTGGATGTGGTAAATAGAGTGTCCACCATGGCAAATCCCACAAACAAGCAAGAGACTCTACGTTTCTTGAGGATAGTGGGATTTTGGAGACTGCACATTCCTGGATACAGTCAGATTGTGAAACCTCTGTATGATGTGACTCGAAAGAGAAACCATTTCCACTGGGGACCTGAACAACAAGCAACCTTTGACCAGATAAAGCAAGAGGTAGTTCAAGCAATGGGTCTGGGACCTGTCCGAGATGGTCCAGACATTAAGAACATTTTGTACACGGCTGCAAGTGACAATGGTCCAACCTGGTGCTTGTGGCAAAAAGCTCCAGGTGAGACACGTGGACGACCTCTTCGTTTCTGGAGTTGAGGTTACAGAGATTCAGAGGCTAAATACACTCCAACAGAGAAAGAAATTTTAGCTGCCTATGAAGGAGTAAAAGCATCTTCTGAAGTGATTGGAACTGAATCACAACTTCTCTTAGCTCCCAGATTACCAGTTTTGAATTGGATGTTCAAAGGCAAAGGCTCCACACCACATCATGCCACAGACTCAACCTGGTCTAAGTGGATGGCTCTGATAACACAGAGAGCTCGAATGGGAAATCTTGAAAGACCTGGTCTAGTGGAGGTGATCTCAAGTTGGCCTGAAGGTACCAACTGTGCTAAACATCCAGAGGAGAAAGTAACTCATGCTGAGGGAGCTCCTCCTTACAATGACCTTTCTGATGATGAAAAGAAATATGCTTTGTTCACAGACGGTTCCTGTCATCTTGTTGGAAACAAGCGAAGGTGGAAGTCTGCAGTGTGGAGTCCAACACGCCGAGTTGCAGAGCATGGTAGCCAATGCTCTGTGGGGTTGGCTAAAGAAGTGGAAGAAGAGTGGTTGGCAGAGGAAAGGAAAACCCATTTGGGCAGCAGACCTGTGGCAGGACATTGCTGATCGAATCGAGAGAATTCCAGTGAAAGTGAGACACATCGATGCTCACATTCCTAAGAGCAAAGCTACTGAGGAACAGCAACACAACCATCAGGCAGATCTAGCTGCAAGAGTTTCTCAAGTAGACATGGACTCTAATCTTGATCTTGACTGGAAACACCGAGGTGAGATATTCTTAGCTTGCTGGGCTCACGATTCATCAGGACATCAAGGCAGAGATGCAACATACCAATGGGCTTGTGACAGATCCATAGACATTTCCATGGATGCTATCACACAAGTCATCCATGACTGTAACATTTGTGTTGCTATTAAGCAGGCAAAATGACTTAAGCCCTTGTGGTATGGTGACAGATGGTCCAAGTACAAGTATGGTGAAGCTTGGCAGATTGACTACATCACTCTACCACGTTCTCGGTCTGGTAAGCAATACGTGCTTAGTATGGTAGAGGCAAACACTGGATGGTCGGAAACTTATCCAGTTCTACATGCAACTGCACGCAACACCATTCTCAGTCTGGAGAGACAGATCCTGTGGAGACACGGAACTCCAGAGAGGATTGAGTCAGACAACGGAACTCATTTCAAAAACAACCTTGTAAAGAACTGGGCAAAAGAGCACGGTATTGAGTGGATATTCCATATTCCCTACTATGCAGCAGCTTCAGGGAAGATTGAACGCTACAACGGTTTGTTGAAGACCACTCTTAAAGCCATAGGGGGTGGTTCTTTGAAAAACTGGGAAAAACATTTAGCACAAGCAACCTGGCTGGTAAATAGTAGAGGTTCAGTGAACCGAGCTGGACCTGCACATTCAGATTTGCTACAGAAAGTAGAAGGTGATAGAGTTCCTGTTGTTAGAGAAAAGAATCTGTTAGGTAAAACTGTTTGGGTATTTTCACCCTCAGGAGAGGCTAAACCTGTCTGAGGGGTGGTTTCAGCTGAAGGTCCGGGTCACACGTATTGGGTAATGCAAGAGAATGGTGCAATTCAGTGTATTCCACAAAGAAATTTAACTTTAGCTGAAAGAGGTTAATTTCAAACTGTTGTAGCTGAAAGAGGTTAATTTCAAACTGTTGTACAACTACATCGCGTCCAAAGGAAGAGTCAACGGGGAATCTACAGTCCACGAACCCTGAGATCCCTGAGAGTCCTGAGTCAACTAAGAGACCCTGAGAATCCCTGTTTCACTTTTCTTTGCTTTGTTGGTGAAGAAATTATCTGTTTTCCATTTTTCTCATTTTCTGATTTTCTTGGACTTTTGAATCATCTACATCTGAGCATAGCCGGAATGGACTATGAACTTTACTTACGAACTGTAAATATTGTTGTGGATTGGATGGACAGTGTGAACTGCCAATGAAATTGTTTAGAAGGGGTGGACTGTGACCGGTTGAGTCTGTGCCTTTAAGAAAAGGAATATGGTGGACGGAAGTTGGTAAACGAAAAGAAGGATCTAAAGTAATTTCATTGGTAGAGTGGGAGGAAGCACTTTCTGAACTGGGAGTGCAGGATGGTATCCTGGGAATTCCGGCACTTTTATCTTCAGTCTTTCTTCCGCTCCTCCTGTGGGCATCAGCTGTTTCTGGGCTTTTGGCCAAGACTCGACCTTGAAAACTGATAAAACTGCATGGCCTGTATTAACTGCTTTCCAATTAACACATAACTGCTTCTAACTTTTTTCCCTCTTTTCTCTCTCTTTCTAACCCGCTGTGGGGAAAGGGGGAGAGAGGGGGAAAGCGGAGGTGGGGAAACCCCGCAGAAGAGGGGGGAACTCTCATTTCTGTGCTACTTTATTGTATATCCTTGTATATATTGTAAATATTGTAAATTCTGTAAATTCCCCTGTGTTTCCCTGCTTTGTAAATATACAGCCCCCATTGCTTTGCTAATTCAGCTGTGAGTTTTTTTTCCCTTTCCCTTCAAATTTTCTTTCCCTTTACTTTACAGAGGGGAGGGAGGAGGCTTTTGGGCCTTACCCTTCCAACCCTACGACAGCCATGCTCAGCATAAATGCAGAGCCAGCTAGCAGTGGAGCAAAACAGTGCTGTGCCTGCAGCATGTAACTAAAACAAGACACTGGTAGCTATAAACATGGACAGTTATCTTGGGACAACAGGACATGCACCTGAATCAACAACCTCGTTGTGTCATTAGTAGTTGGACCAATAATCTGTAAAAGAGCAATGTGTGGTCACTCAGAGGGAACCAATGGAGCTATGCCAACAGGGTACTCCGAGTTTATATAAATTGTAGCAGTTGCCTTGCTACGCACTTCTGCCTTTCCTGTCTCCTGTTTCTTCTACACTTTACAGTGCTATACTTGCACTACAGGCCTGCTCCATAGGCCTGCACCTCAGGCCTGCACCATCGGCCTGCAACACTGGAACAATAAAGGAACAATACTTGATCATATTGGTCAGCTGTATTGATTCCCATCTCAGTCGTTCGATAACTGGCGCTTGAATAGGGACACTTGGTTCCTTTGTCAATACCATCCCTTACATACGGCATTCAATACTAATTCAGACCTGACTCGCGATATGAAGGTAGAAATGCTGGATATTTTGGCATTTGACAATGCTAATGAGGAAACTAAACAGGTTCTCAGCATTTTATCAACAGGTGCCACTGCCTCATGACTGCAGGACCACAACGAAGGAAGGCATCGACAAGCAGCAATGTATCTAGCCATGGCCATAGAAGCAGTCCTGAAATCATCATGCCTCTGAGAAACCTAGGTACCTTAAAGTGTCTGACTGTTTGACAGACTCGAAAGGGTCACAGATCTAATCATTTTACTCGAGATCGTCGCAGAAGCTGCTCCTGCAGCGTGAATATACCCCGCACGACGACACCAAACCAGGGTCCTTGGACCGTGCCCCCCCTCCCTTTCCCCTTCCCCCCCCCCCCCCCCCCAGCCCCCTCTGGCAGCGCACAGCGGACCTGACAACAGCCGCATATCACCTTTTGAATCCACAAAGCGTTGTCGAGTTTAACTGGCATGGTCCCTGGGTTCACAGACCCTGTGCTCTTTTAATTGGCAGATCGTCTACCCTTAGACAGGGCATTCTTATAGTTCCTGCTTCAATACATTCTGATTATGACTGGGCTATGAAAATTATGCTCTATACCATTGCCTCTCCTGCTAGCACTCTTGTTGGGACAGAAATTGCTCAGCAAACACCATCTGAGTCCCGAGTGCCTAAAACTTCTAACAGGATCCAAGGGCAAGAAGGCTCGGGTTCCACCGATATGCCTAATACCTTATTAGCCCTAGAAATCCAAAAGGGAAAACTGGAACAGATTTTATCTGTCAGACACCCTTGTGGACAAATTATACAATTTTCAATTATTATGGATACTGGAGACGATGTCATCATTATACCTAGTCATAAATGGAATGGTCACTAGCCATTGCTCATGGCAAATGTTGAAGTCATGTGTTTAAAAGGTATCCAAACAACCTGGGTTAGCAAAGAGCCAGTGCAATTAGCTTTTAACTACAGCAAATCAATCACTGTAAGACCGTACATGTTAACCCTTCCAGTTGCTCTATTGGGCTGATATGCCTCAAGTCAACTAGGAGCAAAACTTGTTACCGTTCCTTCTTCGTAGTGGCTACTAGTCAGCAACCAACCCTCAAATTAAAATGGAAAACACATAATCCAGTATGGGTGGAACAATGGTCGCTCAGACACGATAGGCTGCAAGTCGTTAAGACCCTAATACAGAAACAATAGCAACTGGGTCACACCTTGCTAGCTACCCACCCCTACCCCCACCCCCAGAAAAGGGAGGATTTTCTACTACTACTCTTGCCAACCAAAGCTCTGCTCTGATTTAAAGTTACAGTGCTAATTTCTTCATTTCTGATTGCAATGTCCTTAAGAGATTTGTTATTTAGAGTTTTGCTAAGTTTTCCTGGTAAGCATAATGAATGGTAAGCATTTGGTATTTATAGATGCCTAGTACATAGTAATTGTAGTAAGGTGTAAGTACTTAGTAATGAGTTCACATTGTAAGATTTCTTTTGGTTCGAATCTTCTTAGTTGTGTGCCATGGCATTTCAAAGGAGCTCCATGTAATATAGTTAAGACTTGTAGTAAATAGGTATTAATTTTAAAAAATATTCCTTAGCTAAGGTAATGTCTTTATATTTCCTTCTTAGACATAGACTAGAAAAAATACAAAAATGCAAAAAAAAAAAAAAGGTAAAAAAAAGGTAACATGTGCAAAGAAAAAGTGTAAACATAGAAATATATAACAAAAGCACAAAAACTCTGGATACAAAACATAGAGTGCTAAATAACAGAATAGTAATAAAAAAGAAGAGCAACAATAAAAACAAAATATTAAAAACAAAATATGACACACTGAAGAATCATAAGGATTACTAATACAAAATAGCTATTAACAGAAAAAATATAAGAATTGTTAGCAAAAAATAAAAATGAGGATTATCAAGACTACTAGATTAAAACAAACAAAAAACTTATACAAAGAAGAAATGGAGAAAATTAAAATGAAAAATGATAATAAAAAAGAATTGATAGAAAAGGTTAAAAAAATATAATACAAAAGCAAAAATCAAGATTAAAATAGAAAATAGATTAAATAAAATAAACATGCAAAATAAAAAATAATTACAATAAAGAATATAAGATAAAAAATAAAATATTAAACACTAGATAAAAAGAAAAAATAGAAATTACAAAAATAAAATAAAGTGAAAATAAAAAATTGATTAGAACAATAAATTAAAATGCAGATTACAAAATTACAATAACAAAATAAAAATTATAATAAAGAAGGCAAAAAAGAAATAAATTATAAATTACCAAAAGTAAGTTAAAAATAATAATAGAAATTTAAAGAACAAAGAAAATTAAAATACAAAATAACAAAAATTAATTGAATAAAATATATATAAAATTAGATTAAAATTAACAAAACAAACAAAAAGTTAACAAAAAATAATTAAAAAGTGCAAAAAATGCAATAAAGAAAAAAAATTAAAACAATATAGAAATAATTAAAAAACAAAAATTAAAATTAATTGAAGATTAAACAAAAGAACTAGATTAAAAGTCAAATATTAAACGTATCAAAATAATAAATTCACAATAGAAAATAATAACTAAAAATGAAGTAAAATAACAAAAGAAACAAAAAATATATAATAAAAGAGATACTGGATGGCCACGATCAGGTCACCTCGAGCCTTCTTTTCTGCTAACTGCAATCATCGCAACAAACAACGGCGGAAGAATCAAGACCATGAGGACACAGCATTTCCCATGCAGTCGAACATCGATCACAATAACTGCCATGACAATCTGGGATCAAACAGTATCACTCAGAAGAATGTACCACAGCATCATGTGAATTAGGACTGACTATTGTGGTTGCTTGATAACTTTGTATTCTCTCTTGTTAACTAAGTGTGCCTCAGAATGTAGACATCCTAGAGGATACAATTTCATCTTTACATTTTGCTCAGTAGAAATTATTAACACAAAAAAAAAAAACAAAAAAGGGGGGGGTAAAAGAGAGAATACCCCATAGCAAAAAATTAGCTCATGGCAACCCTAGAAAATGTTGTAACCCTAGAAACATCAACTTTGCAATGTGCTGTAACCCTCTCACCACAAGACAGCACCCAGCGCGTGGTGGAAGAGAGAGGAAGCAGCTTGAGGAGCGCAGCTCTGGGAGTTTGGCTTTTGCTTTGATTCCCTTGCTTTTCAGGCGGTAAGGGGCTGGTGGCTCGGGACTTCCCGAACAGGAAGAGAGGAGGAGGGGCAGGGGGCTCGGATTGCATACCTGCCGGAGGGCAGTGACGTAGCCGGGGGAGGGGTTGCCGCGGAGACCGCGCGCAAACCAAACAGAACCCAGCGCGTGGCTGAAGAGAGAGGAGGCAGCTTGAGGAGCGCAGCTCACCTTCTCACTGACAGGGGGGAAGAAAAAAAAAAAAAGAAAAAAAAGAGCCGTGTGGAGAGGGTGGTTACTGCAAGATGGTCACCACTAGAGCAAAGGCTAGCAGAAGGACAGTGGGCACCCAAACAGAGACCACACACAAGCATGCAGATGTTCAGGTAGGTGGCTGCAGTGAGTGCTGGAGTCTGGCACTTGATATGGAGGCTGGAGGGAGCAGCTCCTGTTTCAGGTGTGAGCAGGTCAGTGATCTGATGAGCATGGTGGTCAAACTAAAAGAAGAGGTGGAAAGGCTAAGAGCTAGAAGAGATGGCGAGCAGAAAATTGACGATTCCCATAATGTAATCTCTTCTAAACCAGAACAGGGGGTAACACTTAGGGGAACAGGGAGTTTGATACCTTCCCAGAAGCAAGATTCTCAACCTCCCTGTAGTAACCCACATGAGCAGGGCCAATGGGAACAGGTCTCTGCCCGACGGAAGAAATGCAAAGGAAGTCTGCTCCTGTGAGCAGCACGCTGCCTCCAGTGCAGTTACAGAACAGGTATGAGGCTCTGCAGGAGGAACAGGTCATTGGTAAGGCCGAGGACTCAAGAAGGTCAGAAGCTGCACCAATGACAGGTTGCCTCAGGCCAGCCATCAAAACTTACCCAGAAAAGAAACCTCGCAGGGTCATCGTCATAGGAGACTCCCCACTGAGGGGAACGGAGGGCCCAATATACAGACCAGACCAATATCATAGAGCGGTCAGCTGCCTCCCTGGTGCCCAAGTTAAAGACGTTGTAGATAGAATTCCCAACCTCGTGAGTCCTTCAGACTACTACCCACTGCTGGTCTTTCAGGTGGGCAGTGACGATGTAACAATGAGAGGCTCACAATCTATTAAAAAAGACTTCAGAATTTTAGGGCAAATGCTAAAGGGATCAGGGGCTCAAGTCGTGTTCTCTGCCATCCCTCTAACGTCAGCAATGGATGAGGACACACTGAGGAAGGGCCGACAGATCAATTCATGGCTTAGGGGCTGGTGCCATCGACAGGGCTTTGGGTTCCACAATCATGGATTGGTTTTCAAGGCCCCTGAGCTGAAAACAACTCATGGGACACACTTGTCCCAGAGGGGGATAAGAATCCTGGGACAGGAACTGGCAGAGCTCATTGATAGGGCTTTAATCTAGATTTGAAGGGGGAAGGGGTTAATAGTCTCCTGCTGGCTGGTGACAAACAGAGGGGCAGCTCACCAGCAGTAGAGAGAAGGAGAGATGGTAAGGGCTCTCAACTTGCTGCCCTGAGGCAAGCCACGAATGATCCACCAGGACATTCTGTGGAAATCGAGGGGATTTGGCACAAGAGGAGGACAGGGCCAGCCCAGCTGAAGTGCTTCTATGCGAATGCGCGCAGCTTGGGCAACAAACAGGATGAGTTAAGGGCCACTGTGCTGCTGGGATGCCACGACATAGTGGCTGTTACTGAAACTTGGTGGGATGAATCCCATGACTGGAATGTAGGCATAGATGGATATAAACTCTTTAGGAAGGATAGGCAGGGAAGGAGAGGGGGAGGTGTTGCCCTCTATGTCAATAGCCAGTTGGAATCAGTGGAGCTCCAACTGGGGAGGGATGATGAGCTGGTTGAGAGCGTATGGGTTAAAATTAAAGGCAGGACAGGGGAAGGAGATATTACTGTGGGGGTCTCCTACAGGCCACCTGACCAGCAGATCCAAGCAGATGAGGCCCTCCATAGGCAAATAGAAGCGGCTTCCAGGTCACAAGCCCTGGTCCTCATGGGTGATTTCAACCACCCGGACATCTGCTGGAGGGACAACACAGCAAGGCACCAGCAATCCAGGATGTTCCTGGACTGCATAGAAGACAACTTCCTCCTCCAAATGGTAGAGGAACCAACAAGAAATGGTGCTATGCTGGACCTTGTTCTCACCAACAGGGAAGGGCTGGTAAGCAATGTGAGGCTCAGAGACGGCCTTGGCTGCAGTGACCATGAAGCAGTTGAATTTAACATCCTCAGGGAAATCAGGAGGAAGTATTCCAAGCTCACGACCCTAGACTTTAGGCGTGCAGATTTTGATCGCTTCAGGGATCTGCTAGCCAAAGTGTCGTGGGACAAAGCCCTGGAGGGAAGATGGACCCAGGACAGCTGGTCAGTATTCAGGGACCACCTCCTCTGTGTCCAGGAGCTCTGTATACCAACAAAGAGAAAAGCAGGTAAGAATGCTAGGAGGCCTGCCTGGCCGGGCAAGGAGCTACTGGACACACTATTACTTAAAAGGAAACTCTACAGGAAGTGGAGAGAAGGACAGGTAGAACAGGGGGAATATAAGGAAGCTGCCCGAGCAGCAAGAGACCTGGTTAGGAAAGCCAAAGCAGAGTTTGAATTGAGTCTAGCCAGGGAGATTAAAGGGAACACTAAGAACTTCTACAGGTATATACTAATGGGAAGAAGACGACTAGGGAAGGTGTGGGCCCCCTCAGAAAGGAAAATGGTGACATGGTCACAAGTGATGAGGAAAAGGCTGAGGTACTTAATAACTTCTTTACCTCAGTCTTCACTGCAAGGGCCTCTAGCCACACTCCTGATGTTATGGAAGTCAAAGCCAGGGACGGGGAGGAAGAACTGCCCATTGTAAGTGCAGATCAGGTTTGTGATCATCTGAAGAACCTGCAAGTGTTCAAGTCCATGGGACCCGACGGGATACACCCACGGGTGCTGAGAGAACTGGCAGATGAGGTTGCTAAACCCCTCTCTATTATATTTCAAAAGTCATGGCAATCTGGTGAAGTCCCCACAGACTGGAAAAGGGGAAACATTGCCCCCATCTTCAAAAAGGGTAAGAAGGAGGAACCAGGGAACTACAGGCCAGTCAGTCTCACCTCTGTGCCTGGAAAGATCATGGAGCAGATCCTCCTGGAGTCCCTACTCGCTCAAAAGAATAGTGAAGAGGTGATTGGGAACAGTCAGCATGGCTTTGCCAAGGGCAAATCCTGCCTGACCAACCTGGTGGCCTTCTATGAGCAGGTGACAAAATTAATAGATGAGGGGCGAGCAACTGATGTCGTTTACCTGGACCTGAGCAAAGCCTTCGACACTGTCCCGCACCACATCCTGGTCTCCAAACTGGTGACACATGGGTTTGATGGGTGGACCACTAGATGGATAAGGAACTGGCTTGATGGCCGCACCCAAAGAGTGGCTGTCAATGGGTCCATGTCCCAGTGGAGGCCAGTGACAAGTGGAGTCCCTCAGGGATCAGTCCTGGGACCTGTCTTGTTCAACATCTTTGTCGGTGACATGGACAGTGGCATTGAGTGCACCCTCAGCAAGTTTGCTGATGACACCAAGCGGTGTGGTGCAGCAGACACGCTGGAGGGAAGGGAGGCCATCCAGAGGGACCTTGACAGACTGGAGAGGTGGGCACAAGCCAACCTCATGAAGTTCAATAAGAGCAAGTGCAGGGTCCTGCATCTGGGTCGAGGCAATCCCAGGCACAAATACAGGCTGGGCAGTGACTGGCTGGAAAGTAGCCCTGAGGAGAGAGACTTGGGGATGCTGGTGGACAAAAAGCTCAACATGAGCTCTCAATGTGCACTTGCAGCCCGCAAGGCCAATCAGATCCTGGGCTGCATCAGGAGGAGTGTGGCTAGCAGGTCGAGGGAGGTGATCCTCCCCCTCTACTCAGCCCTGGTGAGACTCCACCTGGAGTACTGTGTCCAGTTCTGGAGCCCCTATTACAAGAGGGATGTGGAGGTGCTGGAACGTGTCCAGAGAAGGGCCACAAGGATGATCAGAGGGCTGGAGCACCTCTCCTATGAGGACAGACTGAAGGAGTTGGGGCTGTTCAGTCTGCAGAAGAGAAGGCTCCGAGGTGACCTAATTGTGGCCTTCCAGTATCTGAAGGGGGCCTACAGGAAGGCTGGGGAAGGACTTCTCAGGATCTCAGGTAGTGATAGGACTAGGGGGAATGGAATGAAGCTGGAGGTGGGGAGATTCAGGCTGGATGTGAGGAGGAGGTTCTTCACCATGAGAGTGGTGAAGCCCTGGAATGTGTTGTCCAGGGAGGTGGTCGAGGCCCCGTCCCTGGAGGTGTTTAAGAGCAGGCTGGATGAGGCTCTGGCCAGCCTGATCTAGTGTGGGGTGTCCCTGCCCATGGCAGGGGGGTTGGAACTAGATGATCCTTGTGGTCCCTTCCAACCCTGAATGAAACTATGAAACTATGAACACGGCACAACTCTCATGAAAATGACAATCAGCAAACCTGCTTAGCACTGACCTCAATGATGGTCACGATAATCCAAGATGTCAACAGAAAGCATCTAACTTATAACTGAGTGTCGTGACTGCTTAACTGTTATGTGAACATTAAGAGATCAGAATTACTAGGATGAGCAAAAACACATTATTCTGTGTAATTTTATATTGGGCAAAGCAATGAAGCTCTTTTTGCTCTTGCTGCTTGCCTGCAAGTTTTCTGTCTGTGAAGCTAGAGCCTGGCCAGATCTACCTTTACAGATTAAAGAAATCTTGCTACCATTAAAGAATTCATGATTTTTGACCATCCTAGAGAAAATAAAGATGCAATATAATCCTAAAGCAGATCGCAAAAGACAGTGCTAAGGATTGCATTTGTGCCTCAATCTCTGTGTGCAATGTGTTCAGGCATAATCAAGTCTTCTCTGTCAATAAGAGGAGTGAAATGTAAAGATCGGAACTGTTAAGATCTAAGTTCTTCTTCACAATGTTTGTTATCTTTGACCATGTATTATGCCAGCTCTGTAGAGCATTGTAACTAGTTCAACTTAAACTTCGTGCCTTGTATGGGTTACACCTGTCTGTTAGACATGCTGCACTACAGAACTCTTGCTTTTGCTACACAGCTTAGCTTTACCTTGCTTGCTTCTATGTTTGCAGTAGCATCTTGTATGGGATGAGAACAACTCCCATGACCAGATTGCTCACAAAAACAAAAAGGGGGATTTGTGGCAATGCCAGCGATGAGCAGTGTGAGCAATCTGGCCGTGCAGGCCTAGAGCCTGACATGGTTAGGCCGCACCTTGAGTACTGTGTCCAGTTCTGGGCCCCTCAGTTTAAGAAGGACATCGAAAAACTTGAGCGTGTCCAGAGAAGGGCAACGAGGCTGGTGAGAGGCCTTGAACACAAGCCCTATGAGGAGAAGCTGAGGGAGCTGGGATTGTTTAGCCTGGAGAAGAGGAGGCTCAGGGGTGACCTCATTGCCCTCTACAACTACCTGAAGGGTGGTTGTAGCCAGGAAGGGGTTGGCCTCTTCTCCCAGGCAACCAGCACCAGAACAAGAGGACACAGTCTCAAGCTGCACCAGGGGAGGTTTAGACTCGAGGTGAGGAGGAAGTTCTTCACCGAGCGAGTCATTCGTCATTGGAGCAGGTTGCCCAGGGAGGTGGTTGAGTCATCGACCCTGGAGGCGTTCAAGGGGAGATTGGACGTGGCACTTGGTGCCATGGTCTAGTCATGGGGTCTGCGTTGATAGGTTGGACTCGATGATCCTCAAGGTCCTTTCCAACCTAAGTGATACTGTGATACTGTGATACTGTGATGATGGTAGGCCATGCTCAGCATAAATGCAGAGCCAGCTAACAGTGGAGCAAAACAGTGCTGTGCCTGCAGCATGTAACTAAAACAAGACACTGGTAGCTATAAACATGGACAGTTATCTTGGGACAACAGGACATGCACCTGAATCAACAACCTCATTGTGTCATTAGTAGTTGGACCAATAATCTGTAATAGTGCAATGTGTGATCACTCAGAGGAAACCAATGGAGCTATGCCAACATGGCACTCCGAGTTTATATAAGTTGTAGCAGTTGCCTTGCTATGCACTTCTGCCTTTCCTGTCTCCTGTTTCTTCTACACTTTACAGTGCTATACTTGCACTACAGGCCTGCTCCATAGGCCTGCACCTCAGGCCTGCACCATCGGCCTGCAACACTGGAACAATAAAGGAACAATACTCGATCATATTGGTCAGCTGTATTGATTCCCATCTCCGTCGTCCGATAGGTAGACATCTAAATTTGGAAAGGTCTGTTTGCTATAAAAGTATGAATGAAATTGAAAGACTTCTTGCCCATTAGGGCATGAAAATTTATTGGTTATATTTATAACAGTAGTTTCAGCTGGCCATCTCTGGACCTAAGGTGAACTAGCGTGGCATGGTGTATCATAAACAGTTATACATACTGTTTGTGTTGATATAGCTAAGTCCCCTTACCTCATAGGTCCAAGTGGACACATCTAGCCTTATTATCAGGCATGCTCCCTGGCCTGTACTAACTCCCAGCTGTCCCTGGTTGCATGAAAGCCCTGCCAGCGTAACAGAGGGGACAATCATAGACAACTGCCAAAGTCTGTGCCCTGGGCCTATTTCACTTACTCGCTCATAGATAATCTGAAAGATCCAAACACTAAATCAATAGACTTCGATGGGAACTGGGCCAGGTTCAATTGATCTTTCCCTGTTTCATTTTTCTAATTACATTCTTTATTTCCACAGGTCTAATTATTTGTAGTACAATAGCAACATTGCTAAGAGAAAGAAAAAGAAAATGGTATTAAGAATGTCAAAACAAAACCAATCTTGCATTTCTGAAAATGTATAAAACAGACTTTTCTGTCAAGGCCCAATTCCTACTCTCTGCACCTAGACAAGAAGACTATTGTATCCAGGGCCGAGACCATGGAAACATGTCTGGGCTTCACATCTTAGCTGAGCAACTGAAGAGACTACTGGTAAACATGCAACTTTAGTGCAGAAAATTGAGGATGAGTCATAGTCTGCAGGTTTACAAAAGCTATTTTGTTTATTTGAAATAAAATTGGGAAAGAAAGACAACAAGAGAGGAGGAGGGAAGGTTTGGGCACAGGATTTGGGACCAACAGCTTCTGCTTTGAAGTCACAATACCTTACTTATTCTTCAATAGCTCTGTACAAGTTACTTCATTGTTCTGCCTTACCTGCTTACCTCAGTACAAAGGGAGTAGAAAGCTTTGTGGAGCATTTAGCAGCCTGAAATACCAAGGAAAAGTACTCCTAACTCCAATGCAGTCAGTGGAGAGTTTACTAGAGGCCTAAAGCCTAGTACAAGAGGCTGTAAAAGTGTTCTGCTTGGGTACAGGGGTATACACATAAAAAAATTTTGCAAACTCTGCACTGCATTGCATATTTAGGTAGAGAAAAATAACAAAACTGCTGCTTGCAAAGAAACAGCTCATTATTATTTAAGTCTTGATTCATAATCCAATGAAGTAAAAATTATTCCTGCTGTTTCACTGGTTGATTCACAGGTACTTAGTATTACTTTTGTTATTGTCCAATTGCTATTCCTTCTTTTACAGTCTTTCTGCTCTTTCTCTGTCTCATTTGCCAATACATTACATGTAATGCATCTAGTAACAAAGCACATAAAAATAAAAAAATCAAAATATACTGAATTGGCTCAGCTTAGAATAGAAAACAGATGGGATATTTTCTAGCATGTTTCAAAAATCAACACCTTTCCCATGTAATATCTAATAGCTAACATTATTCTCATTTTACAGTTTACACCATAAATAGACATTAACTCACAGGACTTCATGAAGCATCTGTAGCACTGTGAGGTGAATCTCACTTCACAAGTCCTGAATTGCACACCCTGCACTGGGGGAAGTGATCCAGATTCCCCCCCCCCCCCCAAAGTTCCATTGCTGCTGTAAAGTCTGCACTATCATTACTTTGTTTAAATCAAGCAATTTGGAATGACACTTCCAGCTTTTGTTTTCTTACTTATTTTCATTTACTTTCTTCCCTACAAAACTGTACTCAGTTTTTAACATGAGGGTAAAGTTGTAAGGCTTACCTAATTACTACTGCATTACACTTGTATGAACAGTGCAGATACTGAACATACGGCAAATTACTAATACAACAATGCAGCAGTACTTTCTGTGGCACAAGATTTCTCTGGGAATGTTATTTTATTGTATTTCATTTAGTGCTTGTTTGTTTAAGGGGGAAGAACAGACATTGCTGTATTTCAGTTTGATTCAGCAAGCATTCTGGCCTTAGTCCAGCAAATCATTTAAGCATGTGCTTAAATGTAATGAAATGAAATTTAAGTTCATAGTACTGTCTATGTATTTAACATAGAGAATGGTCTTAAGTGCTTTATACAGAGCAGGACCAGAATGATGAAAAACCTTTAATATAAGGCCCATGCATTTTTACACACAAAATGTTTAAAACTCTAATACAGTTAAAAGGGACATTTTCTACTGCCTATGCTATGAAAATACTGTGCAGTTCACCCCTCACCCCAACTCCCCCCACCTGAAAGCCGACTAACTTTCTTGATCTGACAATCTGACAGCTATATCCTGTGTAACTGCTAGTCCAACCCTTTTCAAAAATATCCTATTAAGTGGAAGCTTTGCCTAAGCAAGGTATGCAGAAATGAGTCACAGGAAGTATATGGAATTTTCTCAGGATTTAGGGCTGTGCCTGTTGTAGCTAGAGGCTAAATCTCCAGTGGAACTCAGTACTGTTCTCCAAGTACATTCACTTTCCATACCAATCTCTGTTTAAGTGGGAAACAGAAAATCAACATGAAAGTCATGCTGAAACACACCACAAAGAAAGGTGTGTTCTTAACTTAGGTTACTTAATCCAGGTTAGATAATTTAAGATGATGTTGCACAGCAATTTAAACCAATCTAACCACTGGCTGCCAGGGAGGGTGGAACCACATCAGCCAACAGTTAGATGTGCAACAGCCACTGCCCCAACTTTGATCAGCAACCAAGACAGACAAGTTAACTGGAGTTAGCTAATATGGAACATGAAATACTAATAGTTCTTAAAGTACCCACTGCTTTAATCTGTCCATGTAAAGCTATTACTTAATTTTTATGAGTTATTGCAATGTACACAAATCCCAGGAGAAAATAGAAACAAGGTAGAGGTGACTGCTGTCCACAATAAAGGAAAACACAGTTCCTTCCTCAGAAGGTTTACAATCCCTGTGTTGTATTTCTACTGTAAAGACTCTTAGCATGGGCAACAAACAAGAGGAGCTGGAAGCCTAGCTGCGGCAGGAAAGTTATGATGTAGTTGCCATCACAGAGACGTGGTGGGATGACTCACATGACTGGAGCGCTGCAATTGATGGCTACAGGCTCTTCAGGAGAGACAGGCAAGGAAAAGGGGTGGAGGGGTGGCCCTGTACGTCAGGGAGGCACTAGATGCCATTGAGACGGAGATTAGGGACGATCGGGTTGAGTGCCTGTGGGTAAGAATTAGAGGGAAGGCCAACAGGGCTGACATCCTGGTTGGAGCCTGTTATAGACCACCCAACCAGGAGGAGGATGTTGATGAGTCATTCTATAGGCAGCTTAAGGCTGTCTCAAGATCGCCTGACCTTGTTCTCATGGGTGACTTCAACTTGCCTGATATCTGCTGGGATCTTAACATAGCAGAGAAGTGGCAATCTAGGAGGTTCTTAGAATGCATGGAGGACAGCTTCTTATCCCAGGTGCTGCGAGAGCCTACCAGGGGCAAGGCTATGCTTGACCTCCTCTTCACCAATAGGGAAGGGTTGGTGGGTGATGTGGTGGTCGGAGGGTGCTTAGGGGCCAGTGACCACGAGATAATTGAATTCTCATTATTTGGTCAAGCTAAGAGGGGTAGCAAGAAGACCTCCACTCTGGATTTCCGGAGGGCGGACGTCAGGCTACTCAAGGAACTAATTCAGAGGGTTCCTTGGGAAACAGCCCTTAAAACCAAAGGGGTCCAGGAGAGCTAGTCCTACTTCAAGGAAGAACTGTTGAAGGCTCAGGGACAGGCTGTGCCAATGTGCCGGAAGATGAGCCGCCGGGGCAGACGGCCAGCCTGGATGGTTAAAGAACTTTTAATGGAACTAAGGGAAAAAAAGAGGGTGTATCACCTTTGGAAGAGAGGGGAGGCAACCCGTGAAAAATTTAAGGATGTTGCTAGGTCTTGTAGGAAGAAAATTAGGGAGGCAAAAGTGCATTTGGAGCTTAGTCTGGCCTCTGCTGTGAAGGACAACAAAAAGTCCTTCTTTAAATACATTAATAGCAAGAGGAAGGGCAGAGACAACCTCCATTCCTTGGTGGACACGGAGGGGAACGTTGTGATAAGGGATGAGGAAAAGGCAGAGATACTTAACACCTTCTTTGCCTCAATTTTTACTAGCAGGACAGAATGTCTTCCAGACAGATGACCTCCAGAGCTGGCAGAAGGAGCCAGGGAGCAGCATAGTTTTCCACTGTTCCAAAATGGGGTAGTTGGTGATCTGCTCAGCCGCCTGGATCCCCACAAGTCCATGGGACCAGATGGGATCCATCCTAGGGTGCTGAGGGAGCTATCAGAGGAGCTGGCCAAGCCGCTCTCCATCATTTTTCAGCAGTCCTGGTTCACTGGTGAGGTCCCAGAGGACTGGAAGCTGGCCAACGTGGTGCCCATCCATAAGAAGGGCCGGTTGGATGAGCCAGGGAATTACAGGCCTGTCAGCCTGACCTCAGTGCCAGGCAAGATCATGGAACAGGTCATCCTGAGTGCATTAATACAGCACTTAGAGGATGGCCAAGGGATCAGGCTCAGCCAACATGGATTTAGGAAGGGCAGGCCCTGACTGACCAACCTGATCTCCTTCTATGATCAGGTGACCCGCCTGGTGGATGTGGGGAGGCCTGTGGATGTAGTTTACCTGGACCTCAGCAAGGCCTTTGACACCGTCCCCCATAGCAAACTCCTGGCCAAGCTGTCAGCCCATGGTTTGGACAGCAGCACTCTGAGCTGGGTTAGGAACTGGCTGGATGGCCGAACCCAGAGAGTGGTGGTGAATGGTGTCACATCCGGCTGGCGGCCAGTCAGTAGTGGAGTCCCCCAGGGATCAGTGCTGGGCCCCATCCTCTTTAACATCTTTGTTGATGATCTGGATGAGGACATTGAGTCTATCATCAGTAAATTTGCTGATGACACCAAGCTGGGGACAGGAGTTGATCTGCTAGAGGGTAGAGAGGCTTTGCAGAGAGACCTCGACAGGCTGGACAGATGGGCAGAGTCCAACGGCATGAAATTTAATGCATCCAAGTGCCGGGTTCTGCACATTGGCTACAACAACCCTATGCAGTGCTACAGGCTGGCGTCAGAGTGGCTGGAGAGCAGCCAGGCAGAGAGGGACCTGGGAGTGCTGGTTGGTGGTAGGCTGAACATGAGCCTGCAGTGTGCCCAGGCAGCCAAGAGGGCCAATGGCATCCTGGCCTGCATTAAGAACAGTGTGGCCAGCAGGAGCAGGGAGGTCATTCTACCCCTGTACACTGCACTGGTTAGGCCACACCTCGAGTCCTGTGTCCAGTTCTGGGCCCCTCAGTTTAGGAAGGATGTTGACTTGCTGGAACGAGTCCAGAGAAGGGCAACGAAGTTAGTGAGGGGCTTGGAACACAAGCCCTATGAGGAGAGACTGAGGGAGCTGGGGCTGCTTAGCCTGGAGGGGAGGAGACTCAGGGGTGACCTCATTACTCTCTACAGCTACCTGAAGGGGGGTTGTAAACAGGCAGAGGTTGTTCTCTTCTCCCAGGCAGCCAGCACCAGAACAAGAGGACACAGTCTCAGGCTGCGCCAGGGGAAGTTCAGGCTGGAGGTCAGGAGGAAGTTTTACACGGAGAGAGTGATTGCCCATTGGAATGGACTGCCTGGGGAGGTGGTGGAGTCGCCGTCACTGGAGGTGTTCAGGAGGAGACTTGACAGGGTGCTTGGTTACATGGGTTAGTTGATTGGGTGGTGTTGGGTGATAGGTTGGACGTGATGATCTTGAAGGTCTCTTCCAACCTGGTTTATTCTATTCTATTCTATTCTATTCTATTCTATTCTATTCTATTCTATTCTATTCTATTCTATTCTATTCTATTCTATTCTCTTAGCCAAAAATAAAGTAACAAACAAAAAAAAACCCAAACAAACAAAATCAACAAAACTCCCAAACACAAACAAAACAAAACCCAAACGATCTGGTTTTACTATTTATGAAAAGCTCACAGTGTTAAAAATAAGCAAACAACAACAACCAATTTTGTTTTGCAGGTTAGATGTCTAGGGATTTATTTGCTTGTATGTTTGATTGTTTCTGGGTTTGTATCTGCCAAGAGCAGAAACAAACTTCTTGAGTTACTCTGCAGTAAATCAATCTCTTTTCAACAGAGCATTGAAACCTCTAGGTTTAAATAATTAACAAAATACATATAATTTCCTCAGTAATGTTTGTTTAAATTACAACCACACAGAAAGCTAGTGTGGCTGCTTCAACCTTATCAAAATTCTTAAAATTCTGGTTTAGATTTTTTTCTACTACAATATTTGATTAAGTGTATCAGTATATCTAAAATACAATAGTTTTTCTGCTGTTCCATTTTTCTTGCCACTTTCAGCTACTGCTAGTCAGAACTAATTTTTAAGTGGTTATTGTTTTGCATTCCTAGCACATCTCAAAAAACATGAGGAAACAATTATTCTTTTGATAGTAGCACAGAACATAAGCTAATCATATTTTCTCAGCGATCCTCATGCCTTCATGCTAGAGAAAATATCTTTTTAAAACTTCTCATTTACTTAGCATAGACTTAAAGAATGTCCCAATGCATTTTACACCATATCAAAGGAGTTGAGTGCCTTTGGCCCAGTTTCTGTAGCATTCACTCATCAAGAGGTGGGAAGAAAGACAACAGAGACATGCACAGGTACACATGAACAGAGGTTGGCCTTCATTTTTAAAATAATGTTCTGTTATTTATCTGAAGATTTGGCATTTTGACTGATAAAAGTGAGCACAGATTCTTGCACTCTGTTGTGTTTATATTTAATTTCTGAATGCTGAATTCAGCACCAGGTTTCATTGCACAACAGAGATGTGGTCTCTGGGGACAGAGGGAAGGGAAGAGGGTTGTAAGATGTCGGTCTTATGCACGATCATATAAAATTGTCCAAGGAGTCTGTCCCTATCCAGGATGCTGTATAGAAGAAAACAGTCATTATAAGCCCCAAGGCACTCCTGTGTGCCTCCTTGTGCAGAAAGTCTATCCCTAGGGCTTATAGGAACACCCACAACCAGGAGAAAGGATTAGCCCAGCATTGAAAGGCTGCAGTGTTAGCAAATGGAAAACACATTAGAAATGTGTGCTAATCCCAACTGGAAAATCTAAGGAAATCATTTTACTTCCAGCCAACAAAACTTTCCACAGAACTTGCGCTGATTTATGTTCAGGTATCTACGTTTGGACCTCTCCACCTTATCTCTTTGGATCAGGCTTCAGTTTTGATTCAGCAAAAGGGTGAATTGAGGAAATGTTTTAGGTGGTTGTGGTGGTTTGAGAGAGAAGGCCTAGCTTTCTCTCCCCCACAAAGAGGGAAAAAAAACACAGCTAACTCAGCCGGAGAAGCAAGAGGAATGCTATATTTTACAAGCAATGTGGAAAAAGCAGGTTAGACATACAATTTATACAGTATTTACAATATACATACAGAAATATACAGCAAAGTAAAAGAAACAAGAATACAGGAACGTAATTCCCTCCTCCGGAGGAGGATTCCCCCCCGTATCCCCCTCTCTCCCTCTACCTCCCTTTTTTCCCAAAAAGAGCTAGAAAGAGAGAAAAAGGCAGTTATTAATAAAGCAGATTTCTAGTAGGCCTATTAGTAGGATTAGTTGCTTATCTGTTCAAGGTCGCTCTGGCAAGGAGCCCAGAAGCAGGCAAGCTGGAAGAGAGAAGGAAAGGAGTGAACTGAGAAAAAACTCCAGCTGCTCCAAACATAAAACTGCATTCTACCAATCCACCAATGAAATTCGTTCAGACCTGTCTTTTGTTTATAAAACATTCGACCAGAGTGTCCCAGCACTGTCCCTTTCTTAAACGCCAGCCTCAAACGGTCACAGTCCACCCCTTCTAAATGATTTCATTGGCTGTTTATACTGTCCATCAAATTCAAAACAATATTTACAGTTCGTAAGTAAAGTTCATACTCCATTCCGGCTATCCTCAGATGTAGATGATTCAGAAGTCCAAGAAAATCAGGAAACAAGAAAAATGGAAAACAGTTTGTCTCTTCGCAGACAAAGCGAAGAAAAGGGAAACAGGGATTCTCAGGGTCTCTTAGTTGACTCAGGGCTCTCAGGGTTCGTGCACCATAGATTCCTTGTAGATTCTTCCTTTGGACACAATGTAGCTGTACAATAGTTTGAAATTCAACTCTTTCAGCTAAAGTTAAATTTCTTTGTGGAATACACTGAATTGCACCATTCTCTTGCATTACCCAATAAGTGTGACCCGGACCTTCAGCTGAAACCACCCCTCGGACAGGTTTAGCCTCTCCTGAGGGGGAAAATACCCAAACAGTTTTACCTAACAAATTCTTTTCTCTAACAACAGGGACTCTATCACCTTCTACTTTCTGCAGCAGATCTGAATGTGCAGGTCCAGCTTGATTCACTAAACCTCTACTATTTACCAGCCAGGTTGCTTGTGCTAAATGTTTTTCCCAGTTTTTCAAAGATCCACCCCCCATGGCGTTAAGAGTGGTCTTCAACAAACCGTTGTAGCGTTCAATCTTCCCTGCAGCTGGTGCATAGTGAGGAATATGGAATATCCACTCAATACCGTGCTCTTTTGCCCAGTTCTTTACAAGGTTGTTTTTGAAATGAGTTCTGTTGTCTGACTCAATCCTCTCTGGAGTTCCGTGTCTCCACAGGATTTGTCTCTCCAGACCGAGAATGGTGTTGCGTGCAGTTGCATGTGGAACTGGATAAGTTTCTGTCGTAGTTTGGGCTGGGTGCCCTCTGCTACAGGGGTGTTTCCTGTGTCCAGAAGTCCAGCCCAGTGGGTGGACACAGGAAATTAGGTCATTTCCTACCATAATCCCTTGCACCACTATAAGTTTCATGGCGGGGTCTGGCACTTCCTCTTTCCTTCCTCCTCAACACCTGGTAACTGGGGGAGAGATCTCCCGGCCATGGGCCTAGCTAGGCCCAAGGCCACGGGGGGATGGGCAGTCTCAGATCTGGCCAGCTGAGACTAGCCTAGCAGTGGGGGGGGGAGGAGGAGCCCTGGGGGTTTTGGGTGCACCCTCAGGTGGGGATGGGATCTCTCAGGGTCTGTTTTGGGGTTCTTCTTGTCACTGTGTTTCTAATTCTCTGCACGCACTCACTGTTCTATTTAAACTTTCCATCACTTTTGCAATCCATTTGTCTGAGTTGTTATTTCTGCGCGTGGTGGGGAGGGGGGTCTCCCCCAACCCATTACATTTTGGCGCCCAATGTGGGACTGGCTGTTGTGCCCACTCTGCAGATCGATTGCAAAAGATGGAGAGTTTAAATTTAGTTCTGGGCGTCGGTTTGAGTTTGGCAGTTGGGGGCTCAAGTGATGTTGACGGGGCAACCGTGTAAGTTCTTGTGGATTGTGGGGGGATAACTGGTGCGCTGCCGGTGGCACGGACCCTCTCCTGCTTTTTCAAGCAGGGGTGGTTCTCGACCATCGGCATCGGGGTACCGCTTGAGAACGCGGAACCTGCCCTTCCTCCGCGGTGTGAAGTGTAGTGGGGGAAGGACAGCGGCGAGCAGATCAGAGTCAGGTCCGTTCTCACTGCGGGGATAGAGCTAGCTGCTGCGAGCGGGCGAGCCAGCTCCCGAAACCCTGGGGGACAGATGGGGACTCCAGCGGGAAAGCCGTTTTCAAGGGCTCTGAGAACGCGTGTATGGCTTTCGCTGGAGAAGCCGTTTGAGTGCCCGAGGGGTGGAGGTGATTTTGATTCTGTGCCGCGGCGGTAGAGGTGGGCGGAGCCCTGCTTTGTGCCAAGCGGTGGCGGCGGACCCGGCAGTGCGCTCGGGCTGCGGCTGGGTCGGCCCTAGTCTCTTCCCCGACTTTTTCGGACGAGTTCCGAAAATGGTGCCGAGGACGTGGCTCCACCTCCCTTCTTCTCAGTGAGCTGTGGTGCAGCCCCTCCCTTTTTGGGGGGTGTGTGTCCAGCCGGATGCTGTCATGCCTCGGTACACGAATGCCTAGTGGGGGGTGTGGCTGGTTGAGCCTGTCCCCTTAAGAAAGGGAATATGGTGGACAGAAGTTGGTAAACGGAAAGAATAATCTAAACTAATTTCATTGGTGAAGTGGGAGGAAGCACCTTCTGAACTGGGAGTGCAGAAAAGTAAACTGGGCATTCCAGCACTTTTCTATCAGTCTTGCTTCCGCCTCTCCACAGTGCAGCAGCTTTCTGTGCTGGGCTTTCTGCCAAGACTTCGGCCTTGAAACCGATAAGATATAAGGCCTGTATTAACTGCTTTCCAATTAACACAAAACTGCTTTTAACTTCTTTCTTTCTCTTTCTCTCTCTTTTCTGACCTACAATGGGGAAAGGGGGGGACAGAGGGGAGAGCAGAGGTGGCGAACTCCCTCGGCAGAGGGGGGAACTCTCATTTCTGTATTACTTTATTGTATATCTTTGTATATATTGTAAATATTGTAAATTTGTATATATTCCCCTGCATATCCTACATTGCTTTGTAAATATACAGCTCCACTGCTTTGCTAATTCAGTTGTGAGGGTTTTTTTTTCCTTTCCCTTCAATTTTTCTTTCCCTTTACTTTACAAGGGGAGAGGGAGGAGGCTTCTTGGCCTTACCCTTCCAACCCTCGACATTTTTTTTTTTCTTGGCGCCCAAAGTGGGGCAGATAATTAGTTTAATTTATTGCTTGATTGATTTAGTGTTTTCTAGCTGAATTAGCAAACATGAAGGTGGTGTGGTTTGTGGAGTGATTATTCTTTTCAATTTTGGGGGATCTGGTTTACAGATATTGTTTGGGTTTGATTTTGGATTACCTGGGCAAATATTTGGCGCGGACAATTTATATGTGGGTTATGTATGGAGTTAGACTATGGTATGGAAAATGCATGGATTTCCTATGGCCAGTGAGATACAGAAATGTTACCTCCACCACTCTCCCAATTGAGATAAAGGGTTTTAAGATTCCGCCTGAGGAGAGAGTAACTTTAGGTGATGCCTGGGATCCAAAAGTGATTTATGTGATGTGTATAAATCTGTTGCTGGTGATGGCAATTGCATATTTACTGTTCTTTCTGCGGCGAGAGAGAAAGATATCCAAAGCTTGTTTTGTAATTAAAACTAGATCAAAAAGAAAACGCCGTGGCTCTGGATCAGTCCCAGAGTCATCTAGTGATGAGGAATGTCCAGAATCTGTGTCAGTTAAAAAGAAGGCTAAAAAGTTAATTGGTAAAGCAGCTCTAAATGACTTTGCTGATTCTAGCAAGCTGTCAAGGGCGACGGCTGGTATCAACATGGCGCCCACTCCTTCTCCTCCTTCTTCTCCGTCGGCCATTAACGGAGCAACATCACTTCCACCCACTGCCTCGGTGGGACCGGAAGTCACTGCTCCAGCAGCTGATTTATCTCAGGACCTGTCAGCTTCCATTAAGGTGGCTGTAAATTCAAACACAGCTCCAGTTAAGGTGACTGTTTTAAAGACTAGAGGTGGAAAGGCCAAAGATGGAGAAGAAGAGCTGGAGACTGATCTTGGTGAGGGGCCCTCTACCCTAAAAGATCCTGCTGAGGAGGAAGAGAAGGTTTGTTTTAAAGATCTCGCTAACCTAGTGAGATCAAAAAAGGATGGAGATGAAGTTAGGAAAGCAGCTGGCAAAGGTGGTTCTCAGCTTAAAGAGATCCTTGGGAGAGTGACAGCAGGATTATATGGACAAAGAATTCAGGGAGACGAAGAGGAAGATGATATTTCAGAGTGTTCCTCACCACGTGAGGAATTGTGAAATGTCCGTAAAGATTTCACCAGGGCAGATAAGGAGCCAGTTCTAGCTTGGCTTAGTAGGTGTTATGATACAGGTGCTCCAGCTCTAACAGTTGGAGACAAGTCAGCAGCTCAGTTAGGAACTCTCTTGAGGGACAATGGAATAGACATCTAGGCAGGGCTCTCGGTAAGGTTGATCTGTGGATACGCCTTTTAATGGCGGTTGCCCTGAGATACCCTTCCCGAGATGATCTTCCATGGAATCCTAAACCCTGGACTACCATAGATGAGGGAATTAAGCGCTTGAGAGAATTTGCTGTTAGAGAGCTACTCTATGGTGAACATGAAACTCTGAATCCTGATGACATTCCTGTGGGTATTGGTCTTGCTAAAAAGATCATCAAACTTGCTCCTTCTAATTATGCAAACATTCTGGCAAGCAGAATTGTGTCAAGAAATTATGGTGGAGATTCTCCTACGGTTGGCCAATTCAGTGATCAAATGAGACAATTGGAGGATAGCATGACACGTGGTTCTTTGGTTTCGACCATTAAAACTATGTCTGGTGATAATCAGAATTGCATAAGAGAGTTAAAAGATGAATTTAGAAATTCCATATCCCAATTGGCACAAAGGGATAATTTCAATTCTTCCTCCAGGTGGGTACAAGTTTCATCTGTGAGGAATACACGTCCGCCAAGGAGGTCGTTCCAAAACAGAACAAATCAAAACAGACCACCAAGGCAATCACGAAGAACTATTTGGATAACTCTGCGTGATCAGTTTGGTGAGAACATGAACAGGTCGGATGGCCAACAAACTTCTAATCTTTTCAGGAGACTGAGGGAACTGCAAAGTGGCAGAACCTGAGGTAGCAATACCAGAAGGGTAGCTGTTACTTCCACAGTTCCCCAGAACAACTCTAGGAACTCCAACAGTGGCTCCAGTTGTAACATGCAAAGCTATAACACTGCACACTGTGCGCAATGCACATGTGGGCATGTTCCCCATAACTAGGGGTGCCCTGCCTCCCGCCAGGGGGAGGAGAGGGATAACAGAGATAACAGAATCTATTGGGATGTGTACATCCAGTGGCCTGACACTTCACAATTTCGGAAGTACAGGGCCTTGGTTGACACAGGAGCTCAGTGCACCATAATACCGTCAAATTATCAGGGATCAGAGTCTATAACTATTCTGGGAGTCACTGGTGTATCTCAAGAGTTAAGTAAGGTAGAGGTTAATATAAGTTTAACTGGTAAACAATGGAGGAAGCATACAATTGTAACCGGACCTGATGCACCTTGTATTTTGGGAATTGATTTTCTGAGAGAAGGGCGTTTCAAGGACCCTAGAGGTTACAAATGGGCTTTTGGAGTAGCTTCTATAGAAATTGATGGACAAAAATTGAAGCTGTCTGCTAGACCTGAGCTTTCTGATGAATCTGCAGTTGTGGGACAACACAAGATACAGGACATTAAATTGCCGGTTGCTTCTCAGACTGTGCATCACAGACAATACAGAACCAACCGTGACTCTTTGTTGCCCATTCAGAATCTGATTCGTCAGTTGGAGAGTCAGAAAGTCATCAGCAAAACTCATTCACCTTTCAACAGTCCAGTGTGGCCTGTGAGAAAGCAGAATGGAGACTGGCGTCTGACAGTAGACTACCGAGCCCTAAATGAAGTGACACCACCTAGGAGTGCAGCAGTGCCAGACATGATGGAGCTCCAGTATGAGCTGGAATCCAAAGAGGCCAAATGGTATGCTACCATAGACATTGCTAATGCATTTTTCTCTATTCCCATAGCAGAGGAATGCAGGCCTCAGTTTGCTTTCACCTGGAGAGGAATCCAGTACACTTTCAACAGATTGCCAATGGGCTGGATCCACAGCTCAAGCATCTGTCATGCAGTGATCCATGATGCTCTGGAGAAAGGCGGTGCTCCAGAACACATCCAGTTCATCGATGATATCATCGTCTGGGGTAAAACTGCTGAGGAAGTCTTCGAGAAAGGTAACAAAATCATTGACATTCTTCTGAATGCAGGTTTTGCCATCAAGCGAGACAAGGTGAAAGGACCTACCACAGAGATTCAGTTTCTGGGAGTGCGATGGCAGGATGGACGTCGACACATTCCAGTGGATGTGGTAAATAGAGTCTCTACCATGGCAAATCCCACAAACAAGCAAGAGACCCTACGTTTCTTGGGGATAGTGGGATTTTGGAGACTGCACATTCCTGGATACAGTCAGATTGTGAAACCTCTGTATGATGTGACTCGAAAGAGAAACCATTTCCACTGGGGACCTGAACAACAAGCAGCCTTTGACCAGATAAAGCAAGAGGTAATTCAAGCAATGGGTCTGGGACCTGTCCGAGATGGTCCAGACATTAAGAACATTTTGTACACGGCTGCAAGTGACAATGGTCCAACCTGGTGCTTGTGGCAAAAAGCTCCAGGTGAGACACGTGGACGACCTCTTGGTTTCTGGAGTCGAGGTTACAGAGGTTCAGAGGCTAATTATACTCCAACAGAGAAAGAAATTTTAGCTGCCTATGAAGGAGTAAAAGCATCTTCTGAAGTGATTGGAACTGAATCACAACTTCTTCTAGCTCCCAGATTACCAGTTTTGAATTGGATGTTCAAAGGCAAAGGTTCCACACCACATCATGCCACAGACTCAACCTGGTCCAAGTGGATGGCTCTGATAACACAGAGAGCTCGAATGGGAAATCTTGAAAGACCTGGTCTAGTGGAGGTGATCTCAAGTTGGCCTGAAGGTATCAACTGTGCTAAACCTCCAGAGGAGAAAGTAACTCGTGCTGAGGAAGCTCCTCCTTATAATGACCTTTCTGATGATGAGAAGAAATATGCTTTGTTCACAGACGGTTCCTGTCGTCTTGTTGGAAACAAGCGAAGGTGGAAGTCTGCAGTGTGGAGTCCAACACGCCGAGTTGCAGAGGCGAAAGATGGAGAAGGAGAATCCAGTCAGTTCGCAGAGGTAAAAGCTGTCCAGCTAGCTCTCGACGTAGCTGAACGTGAGAGATGGCCAAAGCTTTATCTCTACACCGACTCATGGATGGTAGCCAATGCTCTATGGGGTTGGCTAAAGAACTGGAAGAAGAATGGTTGGCAGAGAAAAGGAAAACCCATTTGGGCAGCCAACCTATGGCAGGACATTGCTGATCGAATCGAGAGAATTCCAGTGAAAGTGAGACACATCGATGCTCACATTCCTAAGAGCAAAGCTACTGAGGAACAACAACACAACCATCAGGCAGATCTAGCTGCAAGAGTTTCTCAAGTAGACATGGACTCTAATCTTGATCTCGACTGGAAACACCGAGGTGAGATATTCTTAGCTCGGGTGGGCTCACGATTCATCAGGACATCAAGGCAGAGATGCAACATACCAATGGGCTCGTGACAGATCCATAGACATTTCCATGGATGCTATCACGCAAGTCATCCATGACTGTGACATTTGTGCTGCTATTAAGCAGGCAAAACGACTTAAGCCCTTGTGGTATGGTGACCGATGGTCCAAGTACAAGTATGGTGAAGCTTGGCAGATTGACTACATCACTCTACCACGTTCTCGTTCTGGTAAGCAATACGTGCTTACTATGGTAGAGGCAAACACTGGATGGTTGGAAACTTATCCAGTTCCACATGCAACTGCACGCAACACTATTCTCGGTCTGGAGAGACAAATCCTGTGGAGACACGGAACTCCAGAGAGGATTGAGTCAGACAACGGAACTCATTTCAAGAACAACCTTGTAAAGAACTGGGCAAAAGAGCACGGTATTGAGTGGATATCCATATTCCTCACTATGCACCAGCTGCAGGGAAGATTGAACGCTACAACGGTTTGTTGAAGACCACTCTTAAAGCCATGGGGGGTGGATCTTTGAAAAACTGGGAAAAACATTTAGCACAAGCAACCTGGCTGGTAAATAGTAGAGGTTTAGTGAATCAAGCTGGACCTGCACATTCAGATCTGCTGCAGAAAGTAGAAGGTGATAGAGTCCCTGTTGTTAGAGAAAAGAATTTGTTAGGTAAAACTGTTTGGGTATTTTCCCCCTCAGGAGAGGCTAAACCTGTCCGAGGGGTGGTTTCAGCTGAAGTTCCGGGTCACACATATTGGGTAATGCAAGAGAATGGTGAAATTCAGTGTATTCCACAAAGAAATTTAACTTTAGCTGAAAGAGGTTGACTTCGAACTGCTGTACAGCTACATCGCGCCCAAAAGAAGAATCAACGAGGAATCTACGGTGCACGAACCCTGAGATCCCTGAGAGCCCTGAGTCAACTAAGAGACCCTGAGATTTCCCTGTTTCCCTTTTCTTCGCTTCGTCGGTGAAGAAATGAACTGTTTTCCATTTTTCTCATTTTCTGATTTTCTTGGACTTTTGAATCATCTACATCTGAGCATAGCCGGAATGGACTATGAACTCTATTCACGAACTGTAAATATCATCTTGGATTGGATGGACAGTATAAACAGCCAATGAAAATTGTTTAGAAGGGGTGGATTGTGCCCGGTTGACGGTGCCCCTTAAGAAAGGGAATATGGTGGACGGAAGTTGGTAAACGGAAGGAATATTCTAAACAATTTCATTGGGCGAGTGGGAGGAAGCACTATCTGAAAGGAGAGTGAAATGGGCATTCCCAGCACTTCTCTGTCACTCTTGCTTCCGCTTCTCCACAGTGCAGCAACTCTTTGCTCTGCTGGGCTTTCTGCCAAGGCTCCGGCCTTGAAGACTTGATAAGATAACCAGGCCTGTAACTGCTTTCAACTAACACAAACTGCTTCTAACATTTTTTTTTCTCTCTTTTCTTCCTCTTTCTATCCCATTCTGGGGAAAGGGGGGAGGAGAGGGGAGAGCGGAGGTGAGGATCCCCCTCGGCCGAGGGGGGTTACTCTCATTTCTGTGCTACTCTGTTGTATATCTTTGTATATATTGTAGATATTGTAAATTTGTAAATATTCCCCTGCAAAACCCTACACTGCTTTGTAAATATAGCTCCACTGCTTTGCTAATTCAGCAGGTGAGTTTTTTTTTCCTTTCCCTTCAGTTTTTTTTTCCCTTTTACCTTACAAGGGGGAAGGGAAGAGGCTTCTCGGCCTTACCCTTCCAACCCACCACATTACTGTGGTAGAGGCAAACACTGGATGGTTGGAAACTTATCCAGTTCCACATGCAACTGCACGCAACACCATTCTCAGTCTGGAGAGACAAATCCTGTGGAGACACGGGACTCCAGAGAGGATTGAGTCAGACAACAGAACTCATTTCAAAAACAACCTTGTAAAGAACTGGGCAAAAGAGCACGGTATTGAGTGGATATTCCACATTCCCTACTATGCACCAGCTTCAGGGAAGATTGAACGCTACAACGGTGTGTTGAAGACCACTCTTAAAGCCATGGGGGGTGGATCTTTGAAAAACTGGGAAAAACATTTAGCACAAGCAACCTGGCTGGTAAATAGTAGAGGTTCAGTGAACCGAGCTGGACCTGCACATTCAGATTTGCTACAGAAAGTAGAAGGTGATAGAGTTCCTGTTGTTAGAGAAAAGAATCTGTTAGGTAAAACTGTTTGGTTATTTTCACCCTCAGGAGAGGCTAAACCTGTCCGAGGGGTGGTTTCAGCTGAAGGTCCAGGTCACACGTATTGGGTAATGCAAGAGAATGGTGAAATTCAGTGTATTCCACAAAGAAATTTAACTTTAGCTGAAAGAGATTAATTTCAAACTGTTGTACAGCTACACCGCGTCCAGAGGAAGAATCAACGAGGAATCTACGGTGCATGAACCCTGAGATCCCTGAGAGCCCTGAGTCAACTAAGAGACCCTGAGATTCCCTGTTTCCCTTTTCTTCGCTTCGTCGGCGAAGAAATTAACTGTTTTCCATTTTTCTCATTTTCTGATTTTCTTGGACTTTTGAATCATCTACATCTGAGCATAGCTGGAATGGACTATGAACTTTTCTCATGAACTGTAAATATTGTTGTGGATTGGATGGACAGTGTGAACAGCCAATGAAATTGTTTAGAAGGGGTGGATTGTGGCCGGTTGAGCCTGTCCCCTTAAGAAAGGGAATATGGTGGACAGAGGTTGGTAAACGGAAAGAGGGGGGCAGAGTACCTCGGACATGCATCCGTGTAGTTTTGGACCGCAGTTGGAAGCGGTTGGTTGCGGCACCCTGAATGTATTGAAAAAGGCAGTCATGGGTTGGATTGTTTTGACCGGCCTGCCCCAGGGGTGGAGAATATGCAGCCGAGTGAACATAGGTGAAAAGTAAAGGCTTGGCTGAGAAGTCGTGAGGCTTTTCCAGGTATTCAGGATGTCCAACCAATCCATGGAGAACTTGCACCGCAGGAGAATGAGCTCTGCATCACCGGGAGGTTCCATTGGATGAAGGAAGATGAACTGGAATGCACAGACACTTGAACCTGACTGAGAGACTGTTTGAGTGGATGCCCAGATGAAGACACGGACTTCGCCGGACATGTCATCAGTTTTCTGATTTGATGATGTGTTTGGGTGCAGGGATTATGATATGAAATAAGGGATGGCTCCTGTCGTAGTTTGGGCTGGGTGCCCTCTGCTACAGGGGTGTTTCCTGTGTCCAGAAGTCCAGCCCAGTGGGTGGACACAGGAAATTAGGTTATTTCCTACCATGATCCCTTGCACCACTATAAGTTTCATGGCGAGGTCTGACACTTCCTCTTTCCTTCCTCCTCACCACCTGGTAACTGGGGGAGAGATCTCCCGGCCATGGGCCTGGCTAGGCCCAAGGTCACGGGGGGATGGGCAGTCTCAGATTTGGCCAGCTGTGACTATCCTAGCAGTGGGGGGGGGAAGGAGGAGCCCTGGGGGTTTTGGGTGCACCCTCAGGTGGGGATGGGATTTCTCTGGGTCTGTTTTGGGGTTCTTCTTGTCACTGTGTTTCTAATTCTCTGCACGCACTCACTGTTCTATTTAAACTTTCCATCACTTTTGCAATCCGTTTGTGTGAGTCGTTATTTCTGCGCGTGGTGGGGAGGGGGGGTCTGCCCCAACCCATTACAGTTTTCAACCATCCAGTGTTTGCCTCTACCATAGTAAGCATGTATTGCTTACCAGAACGAGAATGTGGTAGAATGATATAGTCAATCTGCCAAGCTTCACCATACTTGTACTTGGACCATCTGTCACCATACCACAAGGGCTTAATTCATTTTACCTGCTTAATAGCAGCACAAATGTCACAATCATGGATGACTTGTGTAATAGCATCCATGGATGTCCATCAACACTGTTAACCCCTCATAGGAGGGCAGCAAATTTGTCAGATATGATTTGCATTTGGTGAAGCCATGCTTGCTGCCACCAATCACCTTCTTGTTTTTCATGTGCCTTGGCACAGTCTAAGAGGATCTTAACATAAGAAGATGTGCTTAAGAAGCCTTTAAGGATGCCCTTTGTGGTAACCAAGTTGATCTCTGCCCCAGTCTCTCTATCAGTCAACTCGCCACTGACTGATAGTATCTTGGCGAAACAAACTTTAGTGGCAATCTAATTGCCACACGTTCGCCTAGCCCATGGAATGGTTAGTTGGGCACAGTCAGATGCTCTTTGAGGGGAGAGCATCTGGTTGAGACTTCCCTCACAAGGATTTGATGGATGGATATGACATACCGGATGTGACTAACCAAATGCGGGAACTGGATGTGACTCAAGCCAAATGACGGTGTTGCGTAACACCCGATGGGGGGGAATGGCGCCCGCCTTCTCCTACAGTGGGAACTCGTAATGATTATAATATCATGACACTGTCACGTACCAATGAATGACATCTAATCAGTAACGCTGTCCTAACACCTGGACTGGGTGGACCGGCCACCCTTACTTAACCAGGAAAGTGACATGTTTTGCACCATTAAGTTCCTGCGAGATTTCTGAAAGTGCTCTATGTCCTGTTTCTACTGAAATCCCTTCCTACTTTAAAGGGGTTGTTGTGATGCCTCAAATCACTTAAAGTTTAATGGGTTTGGACTCCTTAAAAAAGAGACATCACATGCAGTTAGGTAGAAATGGGAAGAAAAAGAGAAAAGGGGGAAAAGAAAATGGGGAATGAATGTAACGAAAAGAATGTAACTTGTGTAAATCACAAAGCATTTGCCAAGAGTGTGATAACGGTACATTACATGTCATTAAATTCATGACCTCAGATGTAAAACTTTAATTAAATCTTCTGCTTTAAACTAGCCACAAGCCAGGGAATTCAGGCTTTAGAATGGGATCCTTTTAAAGTAATTTTTTTAATCCTGATTTATCCGTATACTTACCAGGAACAAATGTGCCCTCTGCAAATTATATACATTATGAAATCTCAAGCAGTTCTGCCAAGACCTGGTGATAAGTTGCTGTAACAGCAGCTTGGAGTTTGAGAAAAGCACTTTCCTTTGCACTCATGACAACAGGTGACCTAGCAGTAATGACATCATTAACACATTTCACCTTTTTAAGCTCTCCTGCTGGTTTTTTACTTTATACTAGTTTATGGAGGAATCATTTCATTTTGGTGTTTCAAGCCTCTTGTACTCTTAGTATTGTTTTAAAGAAAATAAACAGAGAAGTGGAAGGAGACCATACATCCTCTGGAATATATGACTTGGGAGGAAGCCTTCCAATTACATCAGCAGTTCTGTTTCATATGAAAAGGACTTGGGAATTTTTACAGCAGATCAGTTCTCCCTTCATGAATTAGCAATACTTGTTTTTTAATAAGTAGTTATTAGATACTTGCAACACTTTCTAACAGATTCTCCAGACAGATATGTTTACATTTGTAATGAAAATGTAGGTATGTGCATTTAGAAAAAAAAAAAAAAAAAGGAAGGAATAATGTATCAATTAATTATTTGACTGAGTCCTTATGAACTCTTCACTCTAGACAGACATGCAGAAGGATCTTTTGTTACTGCTGTGGTTTTGTTTTTGTCCTTCTCTATATATCCCTATGGGTACTAATTCTTAAGAAAATATTACTAAATTGTTTACCTCTGCTTTTCAAAAGCCGTCTTTCCTACACCTCTCAATTATTTTTATTGTGTAAATGCAAAAGAATTGAAACCCACTATCTCCAATTTAACAATTTTAACTCAATAACCTCTTACAACTGACAATTCGCTTCCTACCAGCAACGATATAAAAACAAACCTATTAACTCCTGAAAAATACTTCAAAGAAGAAACAAAACCGACAAACCCAAAGTACTGGTAGTACAGGCCATGGCAGCAAATAGTACAGTACATGGGAAATTTCCTAATTCTGTGGGACCAGATTCTGTTTTCATTTACATCAGTTGGACATTTATCACTGAATTCCAAAGGATTGTGCCAACAGGCTTTCAAATAGGATTTGTGTTGAATATCCAAACAAATCTGAGTATTTGACAACTTGATTATAGTCTAAATGCTTGGATAGCACAACAGTACACGACAGAACTAGGTTATCTCAAGAGAAAGAGGTAATTGCTCTCTTCACTACCTAATTGGAGGTTACAGAGAAGGTGCAGCCAGATTATTCTGGGAGGTTAAACACAGAAAGACAGGAGGCAATGGGCAGGGGTTGCATCGAGGAAACTTCCACAAAGACAATAGGAAAATTTGTTTCAGTGATAGTAGTAGAAAAAATAAAATATGTTGTCTGTAGAGGCTGTGGAATCTCCATCCCTGAAGACATTCAAGCCTTAGCAGTATATGACACCAAGCAACTCAGTTTAACCTAGAATTTGGCCCTGTTCTGAGTGGAAGAGTTTGGACATGTTGGGAAGGGGAAGGGAAGAGGATCTTACTCAATTTTGCATGCTCAATCCTTACTATATTCCTGGAGTGCAAAGAGACAATGACAGATCATTTTGTGATTTATTTTTGTCTCAAATATGATATGCAGCCACTAGGAAAATAAAGGCCAGTATAAAGATGTAATTTTTTTTTTTTTAATGTTATACTAAATCGATCTGTAAACTTATGCTAAAAATCCCTTGCTGGAAGTCAAGCAAGATCATTAGAAAGACAATATAATGGATGCTTTTAAAGCTTTCCTTCTCTTTCAAGTTGACTTACGTGACTTAAAAATGGTACAAGAGTTCAACAAAACCTGCAAATAAAATGGGGGTTTGTTTGTGGTAACTACTAAACTTAAATGCACCCTGTGATTGTTTACACCAGCTGTCTCTGCTTAGGCTTTTAGTTTTTTCACTGTACTGGAAAAGTGGGAGAACAAAGTTCTAGTCCACGTCAAAGGAATGTAAACAATTCTATGTATGGAATCTTTGCAGTCCTCAAGTCTGAATTTAGAAAATAATTATCTATTCAGGACAGGTCTTCAAATGGCAAGAACTTGTATAGGCCTAGATGAATCCAAACAGCGTAATACCAATTTGTGCCTTACGAAGGACCTGGATTTACTGCACTTAAAGTACAATACTCAGCGTTCTTGGTACAGAAGCTTGCTGGGGCTCAAGAGTGCAAAGGTTATGGGTACACCAGCAACCTATTGTAGATTATGGACATATAGCACATCAGTAACTTTGGTGATTTTGCCCCCATACTACTCTGTTACCTCATGACAAATATAAGATGTTCTGTACCTCCATCATGAAGCATACCATTACCTTTGTGGCAGAAGTAGGGGCAGATGTCCCAGACTAGCTCCCTGCAAGTTAATCCTTAACTACTGGATGTTTGGTCATTAATCTGCACCTTCTTTTTCACATTCAGTGTACAGAATCTGAAAATGTCAGAAATACCTGGAGAGACTAGAAAATAAACCAAAAATGACCAAATATATTTCAGACTTCAGTGTCTTGCTCATCACATCAATGCCATCACACCTCTTAAGACAACCACCTGCCAAGTTCAATTCTCATTTGACACATACTTCATAGCTCTGTATCTTCCCTGGGATTTTTAATTTTACTAATTTAGTGCAATTAGAAACAGGAACTTTGCCTGCAAACAAGAAAATTTTTCTGTGCAATGATGGACTGCTTAAGGATAAGCCATTTTGTAATGCAACTAAGAACAGCAGTCAAGATCTTTAATACAAATAGTTCATTTTCTGTGCTGTAGCAAGTGTACTTCCATCATTTACTTCTCCACTTGCATACCACATTGAGGCTGGTCCCTTAGCAGAAGGGTATTAGCCTTACTTCAGATCCCTCACAATTCCTTGGATGTTGGGTGTTCCAGAAGCCTTCAAAAGATAGGAGTTTTTCCATCAACTGTGGCATGTTCAGTCCCCTGGGATGATCTTGACATCACAACAGACAATTGAAAGAACAGGGAAATTGTTCTTCCTACAATTACTCTTTAACCAGAAATGAAAGTGTCCTGCCTAGTGAACTTTTCATAGTGTCACATATAGTTGGAGTTTTAAGTGGCCAGGATAGGGGACCGTGGTTTTGTATCATGAACACTGCAAAGTTAAAGATTTTATTTAAAAGAACTTCATTTAGAAGAAAAATAGTAAATGGCACATCGTGTAATTGCTATTTATTTTCATAAACATGAGGTATTTCAAAGTGCTATAAGACACAGCACTAAATGTACATCGTTGGAAGAAATTAAACACAGAACTTTGCAGTAACCCAGTTCTATGCACCAAACATTAACAAATACATTAACTGGAAGAAACGGGCTAGGAAAAGGCATATATAGTAAATTTCTTTACAAAAGTTTCTTAGTTCAAAAAAGTGATAAAGTAATATCTACTCAAAACTTTCACAACTCATTTTCATACGAAAATATAAGTATCAAATTTAGTTATGTATCAGCATCATACTAAAGTATACAGGCAATGTAAGAATTAGTACAGTACATAACAGAGATTAACAATATATTTGTATACAAAAACATGCTCCTCAAACATTGAGGTATTACAGTACTTAGGTATGAACTTCCAGTCTAATACCGGTAGCAAAATCTACCTCTCATAACCCAAGACATGTACAAAAGGCAAGTGTGTAGATGGTATTTACAGAAAATTCCCACAGGGGCACAAAATGCCAACCCCTAAAGTAACATCTGTTAGAACTTAAGCACCATAAAACTTAGGAATGAACATTTCAAAACTCAACTAGATGTCACCAGCAGCTCCAAATGCTCCCAACAATTTGAAAAAAAATAAAATCCCCACCATTTACAGTTCTTAAGAAAAAAACCAAAGGCAGTCCATTCCTGTTTGGTAGTCTTGCAATAAAAAATAAACTCCTCTCAAGAACATCCATTTGCTCCGTACACGGATTAACAGTTTGTTGATTACTTCAGGGACTGGATTGAAAGTAAAACCAACATTCTTAATGTCAAAAAAAATTATTTTTTTTTAAAGAATCAAAAATGTGCAAAGTGGCAATTCCTGTCCTGGTAAGCCAAACAAAAACCAAAAACAAACCAAAAAAAACCAAGACAAAAAGTTTAGCAAGTCCGCTTGTATTCTATCTTCTTTAGCAATTGTTGTTGTCTGGCTTGTAATTTTTCCTTTTCTAGCAATAACTTCTGCTCCTCTTCCTGAAGGGAATGAACATACTCAGTGGCTTTTTTCAAGATCACAACTTTTGCAGCTTTCTCATTTTTAACCAGTTCTGGAACATGGTCCCTTAATGTGAGGAAACTGGACCGTAGATCATTACGTCGTTGACGCTCCAGGATATTATGGTTGCGTCGACGTTCACTATCCTCTGAATCAGAGTTTCGAGGACTTGAACTCTTAGACTTTGGTTGGATTGTGGGCTTTACTGGACGGGGCACCTCATTTTTTAACTTTTTTTGTGGTGGAGCATCCTCAGTCTCCATGTAGGGAGAAGGAGCAGCATAATTATGCTGCTGGTGAATCGGTGCACAGCGCTTTAAAATCAGTTCATTCTGCTGCGTCTTGACTGTTGGAAAAGTGGTATTTTTAGGACGCATTGTAACAGCAAGGGTGGTAACAGTCTTGTTGGAGGAGAAGCGTCTTTTCTCCACTGTCACAACATCTATTTCTTCTTCTTCATCCTCTTCCTCCTCATCTTCATCATCTTTTCGTAATAGAAAAGGGAAATTAAAACAAATATTATTCTCACAGACAATACTCTGAGCAATTATCAACCCGGATGTATTTATTGACAAAATAGGTACAGTAAAAGCAGCAGTAAAAACAGGGTGTGCCCACCATCTGTAGACAGATACAGATCTTGAAAAGTATGCAATATATATGATATATCTGAAGAATGGTGATTTCTGAAAGTGTATTAAGTTTAGTGATTTTTTTAACACTTCCAATTTTCAGTCAAAGCAGGTCTATCACCCACATAATCTGAGGGGCAGAAAAAAGTTTTTAGATAAAATGCATGTATTCTGAATGGAATCGTAAAGCAATAGTACAAAATGCATGCTCAGTGCCACAACACTGCCCTTGCTTGACAGAAAAGCAGCCGGAAAACTAAACAATCGCTGGGTTTGTTCTGAGGCAGAAGGTGAAGCTGCTCCAGCCGGGGACCCTTTAAGCAGGCGCTTGGTGCATTGCCAAGAAGACAGCTGTTGGAAGTGCTTCCTCACCCAAAGCTGTCAAACCAGACATTAAAGGGACTGCAGGCTTTTGAATCTCGGGACGGATCACCAGGTTTATGGCGATGTTCATACAGACTAGCTCATCTACACACACAAAAACACATGTCGGCCCGAGTGGACTTTTCTGCAAGCATAGACGGGATAGGTTTCTGGGCATTTTAACCTCTGTCAGTGAAGGGGTAAGCGCTGCTCTGAGGTGAGACAGCCTGTTCCACCTTCCCAAATCATGCCCCAGGGCACACACGGTCATCTCCTACGAACCTCGTACCCAGGGTAACAGTAGCAGCCCGCTATGCCCACCAGAAGGCTGCTCATTCCTCCGGCGCGGCCACTAGGTACGTGGCAAGCCAGCCACAGAGAACAGGAAAAGGTAAGGAAGCCCCAGGTAGTGCCTTCAGCACCGCGCAGCCCACGGGCTGGCCCTGCTGCCCGGGGGGGGGTTCCTGCCCTGCCGCTCCCCACGGCCTGCTGCTTGGATGGGAGGCCGGGAGCCGGCTGCCCCCAGCTCTGGTGCCCCCGTGGGGCCCTGACCACGAGGGCCCCTCCGCTGCCACCGCGCCTGCTGCCGCCTGCCGGCCGCTCTGTGCCCCGTCTCGCCCTGCACCTCGATGCCGCCGACGGGGACCGAACCAGGGCGCAGCTGCCCCTGCCTGGCCCCCGGAGCAATGTACGCCCGGAGGCAGCGCCTCCACCCCCCACCCTGGGGTCCCGGATACGGTGAGGCCGAGTACGGCGAGTGCTTACCCGAGTCGCTGAGTGTGTCATCCCCAGAGCTGCTGCTGGCCCGGTTGTCTCCGGTGGGGCGCGGTGGGCGTCCGCCCTGCAGAGTCCCGCCGCCCGCCGCTGCCACGGCCACCACTGTGCCAGCGCGGCCCGCCGCCGTCTCCCGCTTATTGACGGGGAAAGGGAAGACCACGGCTGGGTCGACGCACTCGGGCACGGCGCCGGCTAGTTCCCCGCGGCCGCTGGCAGCGGCGGTACTGCCCGCGGCGGCGCCTGTCGCCCCCGGCGGCGGCGGGACGGCTGCAGCAGGCGCCTTGCTCTGCAGTTTCTCGCTGACTGCCCGCTCCAGCTTCTCGCGGGCAGAGAAGCCGCTCCACATGCAGTCCTGGATGATGATGGAATTGAGGTTGTTGGTCACGCTGAGGCCTGTCTCGAAGAAGTCCCCTCCGTCCGAGACGCCCCACAGGTCGGCCTCGGGGGGCAGCAGGAGCAGCTCGGACGCCCAGTCCAGGGGGTCAGCGGGACGGCAGCCCCCCAAGGCCGCCCGTCCCCACGGCACCGAGGCTCCCCCCGGGGGGTGCTCCTGGAGCCCGGCCCGGCTGGGAGACAGGGGAGGGGTGGGCAGTAGCTCAAACTTTTTCCAGATGTCCTCCCCAGGAGGAGCGGAGTCCGGTCCGCACAAATAAAAATCATCTTCGTCCGGGTAGAAACAAGGCTGCAAAGAGTCGAACTCGAGGTCTGGGTTTTTACTGACCATTCCTGGCATTAGGGGTCTCTTCTTGCTGATCCCTGCGTCGGGCAATGGTTTTAGAGACAGGTTTTATGGGTATTTCCAGCAAGGGGATGAAGACAGACTCTCACAAGACCTGAAACTAAACCAAAAATAATAATAATGAAAAAAAAAATTAAAAAACCCCAAACACAATTAAACCACGAAGAAACAGACACCAATGACACCCTTCCTCTTAACCGAAGGAGAAAAAAAAATAATCCTATCATCAATAGCAAGAAGAAGGGAGTCTTTTTCAAGTTCTGAAAAAAAATGCATCTGACACACCTTTCCTCCCGACTCAAGATACTCAAAGAAAGGCGATCAGGTAGTGCGGGAACATGGAAAGCTTTCCGCCTGCCCCGGCGCTCGGTGAGGACACAAAACCAGCCGGCAAGGTACAGGGAGGATGCAAAGCACCTCTGTGCTTCTGCACATAGCACTCGCCGGCTCTCCCCTAACTGCTTCAAACGCTCAAAACAGCAGAGTAACTAGACAGATGTAAAGCTTTGATACCGTAATCTCTCCAGAAAGCCCTCCTAATATGCCAGCAAAAGTAGAGGAAATTTACTCCTTTTGTCATCTGCGAGGCAGTGCAAAGGGGAGAAGGATGCAAAAAAGGGGGCGGAGGGGCTCTTTGCAACTTCGCAAATCGCCAGTTCATTCACTCAAAGCGAGCCAGAGAAATCCGCACAAAACACAAGGGGGGGGAGGGGGCGGGAGAGGAGGAGGGGAAATCCAGCAGCAACAGAAATTATAAACCTTATGTAATAATCTCACGCACAAAAATGCATTAAAGCCACTTCGGCGCCACCAATAAAGCCAAGAAGGTACAGGAAGTCTTTCTTCCCCCTTCATTTTCCAGTTTAAGGCAGGAGAGCAACGGAGAAGCTGTAGGGACAACTTTGCGCGTTTTGCTACTTCCCGCAATCAAACCTCCTGCAAACACACCAGCCTTGCAACCCTCACCTCCGCAAAATGCACACTGCTGCCCTTACCTCGGCCGGACCCCGACCAGTCAACCACATCCCCATTCCTGTGGAGCACTCAGTTGCAACAGATATTAAAAAAAAAAAAAAAAAGTCCAAAAAAGACCTTTAGCGTCTCCCTTCAGCTCGGTTAAGGTAACGCGAAGGGAAATCATTCTGTTGGGTTCACAGCAGCTGACGCTGAAACGGAGACCAAAAGCGGGGGGAAAAAAGAAAATCCATTAAAAGCCTTATGATGAAATGTAAAGAAACAAGTCTGGCTCAGCTGCTCTCCCCCGTTACGTCTCCTGATCACTTCCAGTATTGTACATTTTTCTACTCGTGAAATACATTAAGCTGTTTAAAATGCAAAGCAGTAAAGAGGCACCTACATAACACAGGCAATCTCAATGCGTCAGATCCAAAACAAAACAAATATATCCTCCAAGATTTTCTGGTGCTCAATGAAAAACCCATTCAGGCACTGCAATGTCCCTGCTCTTCCTTTCCCTTCCCATCCTCCTCAGTTTAGCAACTCAAATGCGATGTGGAATTGTATTTATTTGATTGGGTTTTTGTCCTGCAGCCCAGACCCTGCAGTTTCCTCTTCTTACCTCCTTGGTGATGGTGGTGAGTGTTGCAAGGGGGAGTAGGCGGGGGGAAGGGGAATTAAAAAAAAAAAAAAAAAGGCAGCAGATGATCTTGTATGTTGCACTTTACTGAGCGCCAACCCCCCTGGCCCCCTCGGCTGGCCCAAGCCTCCGCATTCACCCTTTGCCTGCATACAGATGACTGTCACCGGCTGGCTTTGAGGCTGTTAGATATTATTGACCTCCCAAAAAAAGGAATGATATTAAAAAAAACCCAAAACACACAACAAAACACAAAAAACCCTGACACACCCGGGGAGCATTAAAAAAAAAAAAAAAGGGCAGAAGAGAAAAGCGAGGGCAGCCTAACCCCACCTCCCTGATTTCCATACAAGCAGGGAGGTGCCTGGCATTTGGCGCCAAAAGCCCCATTCGGTCTTTATTCTCTGCAAGCAGGATGAGGTCCCGCTCCCGGTTCAGGAGCGCCAAGGGCGGGCCGGGAGGGCGCTCGGCTGCCGCGGGGGGCCGGGGTCGTACAGGGGTACTACTCCGCGCTCTGAGCTGGTCCACGGACCCCGTTGCAGCCGCTACCCCTTTGTGTCGCTCCCTCACTGCGCCATCCCGGCCCCCCAGCTCGGGGGAAACATCCCCTCCGAGTCGCCGCTCAAGAAAGAGGTGACACTCCCTCACCCCCGTCCGCGATCTCCCGAGAAAACACCCGGGGCAATGGGAAAAAAAAAAAAAAAAAAAAGGGACTGGCTGGACGAGACAGTCTTTTCTTCGACCACTCTACTGTAACCGCCTCCCCTTAGGCGTTCCCTTGCACGCCGGCGGGCTGTCCCGGGCGGGATGCCGGGCCGCTGGCCAGGCCCGCGCTAGCCCGCGCACACCGCCGCGGCGCGGCCCCGCGGAACTAGACACGGACACTCGGCTGAAGCAGCCGCAGCCCGCCCGCCGTTCCGCTGCCGACGGCGACACCTTGCGGAGGGTCGGCAGGAGCGGCGGCGCGGCGCTCGCCCGGCACCCCCACGCATATCCCCGGCGGCGGAGCACCCACCGCTCTCTCGCCTCCTTTCCCTGCAGGCGCGGGGGCTGCGGCGGGGCCGGCCGCGGAACGGGACGCGATAGGACGGGAGCACGGCGCTCTCCTCGGCGGTGCGCGGCGGCGGGTACGATCCCGATCCTGGTGCGGCCGCCGCTTGGGGCGGTGCCTCCGCTCTCATAGGCTGCAGGTTGAGGCGGGGACTTGGGCGTCGCTCGCAGGAAGGTTGGTGGCAGCGGGCGGCCGCTTTGTGTGCGGCGGCGGGGCAGGCAGGGCGCCGCCTCTCGACCCATCAGGACACTGAAAGGTTGATGGAGCCGCAAAGCTGGAGGTGCGGGTGCAGCCCTGGGTGTTCAAAACCCTCGGCGCCCGGAGGCGTGGCGGGGAGAAAGGGACGTTGGCATTGATGGGAGTAACTGAGAAGGAGACTTTTAGAGAAGAATAAAAACTGAGGGAGAGAGGATAACCCGTGTGCTCTTATACCTCGTCCCCTCTAGGGAACTTTGGGCCGTCTGTGCCAGAAGGGCCTGCTGCAGAGGGTGTGGTGATCCCCTTTCAACCTCCATGTTGCACCTAAGAGTCGAAAACTTGACCTTTCAGTGTCACGAGGCAGTCTTGAATGTTGGAATCCGGGTCAGCAGCATGATTACCTGTGTGAGAAACTGGTTATAATATTTGGCTTTCGCAAGGGGAATTACTGGGGACCGTGGGGCTCGATTGTTGACCTGGATCGTTAGGCTGGATCGTTGAGCTGATGGTCTGTATTGTGTGGGGTATTGGGAGAGAAAGGGGAGGTGCCAACAGGTCTAAAGACTGGCCAGGTCAAAAGTGCAGGTTTTGTCTGTCCTGATGGAGAGGGGTGGGAGTGTGCTGGGGAATATATGAATATGTACGTTTTAATATATGAATATGTATGTTTGCCGTCTATGTAAGTTCAACTCGTGTTGTTGGGGTGCGCCTCTAGCAAACTCGCTATGCGCCCAGCGCTGTGTTGCCTTTATTTTATAATAAACTGGTTATAAATTTTCAGCAGTGAGTTCGTTTCTCACACCTGTGCACCCTGGGTGGACCTGGCAGTGGCATGGAGCTGCTAGAGGGAACCTGATGGCAATGTTTGTTCTGCTTCCATTGCTCATGGAGGCCAAACTGGTTTAGGTCGGTGACCAAAAGTGACAGCTGCCTTGAAATGGCTCTGGCCAAGGCAGTGAGCTTCTGCTAGACTCTGCTCCCCAAGCTCACTCTTTCCTGTTAGCACAGAGGTGGATGGCTACAGTTTATAGAGGAGCCTTCTGGTGGCCCTGACTGAGGGCAGAGCAGGCCCCACGGGAAACAGGCCTCTGTATCAGAGCTTCTGAACCAGCACAATTCAAGCAGGGAGTGCTGAAGGTGACTTTTAGATACTCTGCTGTGAGTTGTAACGTGACTAGGAGGTAACTGCTGGCTTCAGTCAGCTGTGTAAGGGGCAGCACGCTGTAAAGGTGCTGGGCCAACTCCTGATGGAGCTGGTGAGATATTTGAGATCAGGCTTGCCTGAACTTTTGCGATTTGTGATTTGAGACAGGGGAATTAATTGATTAGCTAATGTGTTCCTGGTACTTTGAAGATGTGAAGTCTTAGAAGAGTGCTGAGCTTTATTTATGTTTATTTATTTATGTATATTTAGTTTCCGTTGGGATAATTTGGCTGGATAAAAAAGGTGTGGGTGGTTGGGATTTTTTTCCTCTCACATTTCAGTAGCCTTGAACAGGTTGCAGCTTGTGAGCAGACATGAACAGTTAGTATGTGTCTCACCAAATGTGTGAACAATTTGTTTATGCTCATCAATCGAGGACCTTTCTCAGTTAAAAAAATTATTCATGATCTTCTGCTTTAAAGTAGTTCTTTTTGTCCTCCACATTTCCTGTATTGTTTTTGTATATGCAAATATTTGTGTCTATACCTTAGAGATGGACATGGGCTGCTGATTTATTGTTAATTCATTATAAATTCTCACCTGGGTTGTTTTTTTTTTTTCAGCACCATTTTTAGACATTTGTTTTTATGTTTATTTTTCCCCATATATATGTGTGTGGGAAGAAAGCCCTCAACTTCTAGGACAGTTCTGCTGAAGTATGTGGTATCTTTTGTGGTACCCTGGATGAGAACATTAATGTGGGGTAGCACTCCAGACGAATATTTTAAAGTAACTTTGCCAAAGAAAACCCAACCAAACAAAACCCCAAACCCCCACCAAACAGGAAATGGAAAGCAGTGCACTGAGAAACATTGCTCTTTATAAGCACTAACTGTTTAGACAGAAAGACTTCTTAAAATCCTGCATTTGTTGCTTTGTCTTCTACAGTTAGGAAAGACCTGGAAAATGTGCAAAGCTTTGGGAAGGCTGAACAAATGCTGACAGTTTTGGCAATTTTGTCAACACTTACTTTTTTTTCTTCTTTGACCCTTTGGTCCCTGGAATGACTCATATCAAGAAGCTTCATGGCAAATGGAAACCTGAAATTGCTTGTAGTTACTGTGAATTTATTACATGATTCTACTGAAAAAACTTGGGAATTAAGATGTTCAATATAGTCCAATTGTGTAACCAATATTTTAAGGCATTGTCAGAATTCACTATCCAGAAAAGTAGAAAAATATGTATTAAAAAGTGTATAAAAGGGTAAAAGGTACTTTTGCTTATTTCGTTGTCAAGAGTCTAAGTAGATCTTGTGGTCCTGACCAAGCACTGTGCTGAGAGCTTGGACATACACACCTGAACATAATACATGAGTATGTTACTGCTGTTCACAGCTACTGAACATTTTTCATTTTGTCATTTTTGATTCAATAAGTAATATGTAATGACATTTCTCTGGCTACATGTACCTCACTTTCACCCTTACTGCCTGCAACTACTGAGAAGATCAAAAGAAACAGGACAATATTACTCGGTATGTTTGCTGTTGTTTTCCTCAGAACCACCCAAGCTTCAGTACACTTCTGGGTTTTCTTAGCTAGTCAAAAGGAATGTATATACCCTCATGACTCCATGTTAAATTGTAAAAATAATTTATAAAGGGTTTCCTCACTCAGGGAGGAGGTGTATGTTCTGAGTTCACTTGGCAAAAGCATGACAGAATTGGAATGATTTATCCCTTTTCTGACTCAACCAGCAGAAATGTCACGTGAAACTTTCTGTGTAGGACTAGAAAGGACATGAGTATGAACGCTCATAGGTCCAGGATTTTATTTTCTTAAACAAGCATCTGATCAATACCTATTAGATAGCAGTAGTAACATTTTCAGGTGGATTAAGTATTTGGAGGTGGCTGTTAACATCTACAAAACCTGCCAAATATAAAGCAGACGATTTATTCCTGTATACCTTCAGTAAATTTTCTAGGCAGCTGTACTAATCCCTGTGATTTGATAGGGGCTGAATTAATGAGGTGGGAATTATAAAAATATTTTTCCTGACAACCCTACTCCTAAATTAGGTGTAAAACTTATTTGATTATTTGCGGGTTCTATTCAGTCGCAAATTCTACCAGGATGCTTATGGGCAACTTTAGTACAATTTAGAGAATTCAGAAAATGGGAAAGGCTAAGCCACAAAATAGCTTCACCCCACTTATAATGAGAGGCAAGCCAGGAACCTTAGGGAAAGCTGATGAGAATGCCAGATTTTACTCACAAGGACAGAACAGGAATTTGGCGACGGTCCCTAGTTATCTCTTTGGTGGCAGGCTCCAGGAACTACAGGTTTTATAACTGAATTTGTGGATAATGCAGCACAATCCAAAGGAAAAGGACCCGCCAGAATCAAAGTGTCCGTAGACACAGCTGCTACAAGGGGAAACTCGTGAGCAACAGCCCTGCAAGAAAACTGCAGATTTCATGGCAGGCAGGGCCACTCCACAGCAGGCAGGGTCCAGGGAGAAGCCAGGTCCAAGCGGAGCAGCAAGATCAAAGGCCAGAGCGAGAGCAGGAGCAGGAGCAAGATGATGGCGAGAGCCCCGATCGCTTTGTGGTGTGGTCAGTCTATTTAAGGCATTTCTAGACAATGTGTCCAAGGCCAACGTATAGTGGGTGTGAAGCACCCCACTTAATCATAGCTCCCAAATCCAGTGGACTTCCCCCATGGGGAAGGAACCTCTGCCCTGGTGGGAAGATGGTCACTAATTACCTGTCCCCAAGCAATTTCGTGCCTTTGTCTTTCCCCATTCAAACCTCCACTGATGGAGATGGGGGAAGGGGGTTTGGAGCACACTGTAACACCCTGCCGTGTAGCTGCTGAATGTGTGTAATCTAAAATACTTCTCTTGACACTCCTCCTGAAGGTAGAGCCTGGTATGACTTTGTGACCGTTTGAGGCTGTGCCTTTAAGAAAAGGACAGTATTGGGACACTATGGCTGAATGTTTTGGAATGTTGACGAAAACAACCAGATATTTTAAACTAATTTCATTGGTGGATTGGTAAAAAAGGCAGTTTTAAGCTTAGGTGCAACTGGGACTTTCCTCAGTTCGCTCCTTCCCTTCTCCCTTTCCAGCTCGTCTGCCTCTGGGCTCCCTGCCAGACTGACTTTGGATAGATAAGGCCTACTAACATACTCTGCTTTATTAACAACTGCTCTTTTTCTCTCTTTCTAACCCTCTTTGGGGAAAAAGGGGAGAGAAGGGGGTACGGGGGGGGAACCCTCCTCCAGAAGGGGGGGGGAATTTCATTCCTGTATTATTTTTTGGTTTTGTTTTGCTGTATATTTCTGTGTATATATTGTAAATACTGTAAATTGTGTATATATCCTGCATTCCCTACAAATTGTTTGTAAATATAGCATTTCCCTTTTGCTCCTCCGGTTGGCTAGCTGTGGTTTCTTTTTTTCTCTTTGTGGGGGGAGAAGGCTGGGCCTTTCTCTCAAACCCACCACAGACTTTCACCATCATTCAGGTGAGTCAGGCTGGGGACCTCCCCAGTGGCACATATGTAAGTTGAAGTAGATGTCTCCAGTATGCTTTCTGAGGTAGCAGTTGCTTTCACACAAGTTCTTGCAGAGTTTTTCTTCATCCAGAAATAGCACAACCTCTCAAAACCTTTGGATGTCACCTGTGCAAAGAATGCTGTCATTAGTCCTGTATTTACAGATGTTTTTGTGTCATGAAAACTCTCAAATACCAGCTGTAATACCTGCTGCTTCTACAAGTTTTCACATGACAAAGGTATTGTACATAGACAGTGAAAACCTTAAGTTATTTCACTTAGAGTCACCACAGACATCACTAAGCCATCTCACCTCTGCATTCAAAATCATTTTAAAGCGTCCCTAGTAATGAGAGAAGTAATTCTATTTAATTAAAACTAATTTTGAGGTCTATACTATTCATAAGAAATACTCTGATAATAGAATATCAGTCTGGCTGCTGAGAGCAGAGAAGGTAATGGATTTAAGCAGGTAACTGTGTCTGAATGCTTCATCTTTAAGCGTTCCAAGATATATCAGAAATCATCTTTCAATAGTCAATGAAAGGAAAAAGAACTTTCCTCCTTCTGTAAGTCTTTGTGTACATCTGGTTTCTTCAAAAGAAGTTCATCAGACTGGCATTTGTGTACTAATCTTCTTCCTCAGCTTCCTTTCTTGCTGCTTAGAGAGCACTGGATGATTTTCATTAAAACCAGAAGGGCTAGAAATGTATTTTTAGTTTTGGCAGAAGCTAATAGCAGTTGCTTAGGAAAACATCCTACTTGCAACAGATTTTTCAAACCCTATATAAGGCTAGATAAACATCTAAGCATTTGATATCTTACAGTGCTATTCTGAAGTACAAAAAATTATTATAAATACCTCACTACTTCTCTTAGGCTGCCACAAGAAACATTATTAGGACAAAATCTGAGGATAAATACACTGTAAGAATATTGTAACCCCCGCACATTACTGCAGTAATTGCTTCCTCCTAAATGTATATATAGTACATGAAAATACATCCTAATTGTAAAATCACTTGCAAGCATTTATAGTGTTTGCAAGCATTCTTTTATGAGTAGGAAGGTATACCTTTCCTAAATGTAATTGTTGCAGAAGTGTCTGCTGTTAAGTGACATGTGGGATCAGTAACATAACAGTAGAGTTGAGCTGTTCTTGTGTTATATTCCTGTTTTTATAAATAACCCATGACACAATAGATGCGTTTGACATTCACACGCATTTCAGGACAACAACTGTGGCAAAATACGTTTCCTGTAACAGGTATGTGGCCCAGTGAAAAATGTCGTGGTAGTATTTCCAAAAAATTAGCAAAATTAACAGAAGTAGAAAAGTACAGTTGTTTCTTTTTCACTTTTTGAAAAAAATGGCAAAGGTGATTCTTGTTCAGCACACTGAAATATGGATCTGTATTTACCATGCTGCAAATAAACAGTAACTGTCATATACTAGTAGCTCTGAAGATGCCAACAGTACAAATTTATACTGTCCTCCAGCCACAGCAAGTGTATTAGAATGCTTGCTGAGGTAGATGTCTTTACGGAGTAATCTCTTCATAAGTCTTCCATTTTTCTTTGGAAGTCAAGAGTGGTCAATACCCGATCCAGTGCCTGCTAAAGCTAGGGAAAACCCCAATGGAAAATTCATGTAATGAAGCCCAGGAGAGTCATCCTTATATTTTGTAGTTCGTAAGCAAGCACAGAAGAGAATGGCACTGAAGGGCAGCCTCCTGTTTCTCTAGACCTGCTGCACATAATAGGTGAGAAGAGGGCTGGTGAGATGTGACAGCTTCAAGGTAATGCCCCAATGCCATTTCATCAGGGAGACTTGTTGATCTCAATTAGTATAATTCTCTGCTTTAAAATCTAAATGCCACAGGAAGAAACACTGGGCAGCAAGAAACACTGGAAGATCCTTGGAGTTGTTCACATGGCTTGTAAAATGGACTATTTATATAGTTTGTCCCTAATTTCTTCTGCCTGTCCCCCTCTGCTTTGTCATCATATATTCCATCATTTAGTGGTTTGAAGCATAACAACATTTTATTTTAAACATGTGCTTAAATAGTTTAACTTCTTTTTAGCAATTAGCTATTCGTGCATTTTAATGCAACTTTACTGACTGTTTTTGAAACTTTATCACAAAACATTTAATTGGTTGCAAAGCCTATTAAAGTATTCATTATCATGAAATATTTTACCAGGTAATTAACTGAGACAAATGTGAAATGTGCATTTGGGAAGGTAAAATTATAACCAGTCACATAAACCTGTCTTCATTCGCTCCCTTTCAAACATCTCCAAATGTTACCAATAGAGAAAGACATCCTCAGAGAGTGGTTTGAAGCGTGAATTCTTTAGTTTTCAATTGGAATCTGCTGTATGTTTGAGAGGAAGGCTTTCATTTCCTGCATCTGAGATTCATTTTTAAATGCAGGCTAACAGGAAGATTAGCCTTTATGGACTATTGGTGACTAGCTAGAATGGTGTTGGTGACTAGAACATAAAAGAGCGGAGGGAGGGGGAAAGAAAAATATAGATTTGAGTGAGTGAATGAAGGGATGCATCAAGCTATATTGTCAGCTGGTGTTGATTGATATGGCTTCCTTCCATTGGGACGGTGCCATATGAGAACAGCAACAGATCTGTCCTGTCATGATTCCAACTTCAGTCCTGGGCCACAACTTGAAAGTAGTTTTCTGAATTGTTTATTTTGTTCTTATTTTATATGCAACAAATAAAGCCATTACTAATAACCTGTGGGACATTCTTCAAAGCTTTGCCATAAAAGCTCTTAATGGCAAAGGAAATGCTTAACACTTATTGTAGTAATGAAAATATCTTCAGAAACATTAAAGGCCTTTATGGAGTTTTGGTGGTTTTATTATTATTGCCATTCCAGCTTTAGTAAATCAGCATGTCAAAGTTTTGTTTATTTTTGTGTCACAGAAATAATTGATATATCTCTGGCTGTAAGCAGAAATATATGAAGGACTATGCCACAATCTTTGAATGTCTTACCATTTTTTCCTTCTTCTGTTTGCCTTTCATACTCTTCCAGAGAGAGCTGACTGCATCCTTAATGTCACCAGGGCTAATTCTCATGGGCTTCTGTGAAACTCTCAGCCCCCTTGCCAAATCATGGACACTTGATCCTTGAAGATAATGTTTGGCTCCTGGTAAAACAAATGATTGCTAAAAATGAGAAACCAGACTCAACAGACCCACATTTGCATCTGTTTTGGCAGCTCCTACAATCTATTTTATGTTTAGCATATTCATATGTTATTCCAGGCAAATGCAAGAGGATTTTGTATGAACCACAGTCTGTAAGTCCAAAAATTCCTTTAACATGAGTCATGATCAATAAGAGGCTGGGAGAGCCTCTTATTATCATTATACATCATTATTGTAAAATTGTTTGATAAATTACAGGCTTTCAGAAGTAGGGAGTTTTAGAAGCATGTGCAACAAAAAATGTGGTTTATGTAATTGATTTCTATTCAATTAGTAATAAATCATTTATTGTACTGATCATATTTAACATTAGATTCCTAATGCTTGTAGTGTTCTACTTTGAATGTTTCAGGGCTCATCAGTGTTTTAACTTTGGTCTTGGCTGTCCATGCGTCTTGGCAGATTTTCACAGTATCACAGTATCACAGTATCACTTAGGTTGGAAAGGACCTCGAGGATCATCGAGTCCAACCTATCAACACAGACCCCCTGACTAGACCATGGCACTAAGTGCCAGGTCCAATCTCCTCTTGAACGCCTCCAGGGTCGATGACTCAACCACCTCCCTGGGCAACCCGTTCCAATGACGAATGACTCGCTCGGTGAAGAATTTCCTCCTCACCTCGAGTCTAAACCTCCCCTGGTGCAGCTTTGTATTGCTACATACTCTAAACTAGCTAAACATGTACTATAAGAGCTAGACCCTATCATCTTGTCACTAAACCTGTCTCTCATGGCATTATAAAGGCAGCAGAACTGCCTCCTTTCTAAGTACTTAAAGTGACAGGGGTTAAACAGAGAGAAAACCTGAATAAGAAGCATCCAATATGTGGCAAGCCAGAAGAAAAGTGCAAGACAGGAGGCAGGACAGCATGTTAGCCAACCAGAAGAGGGTATGAATGAGAGAAGAAAAAGCTGCATGCAGTTTTGGCCGAATGGTATTATAAAGCATCATAACAAAACAATTTTCCTTAAAGCTTCTCACTTGGTTTTATGAAAATGAATTACGTGTTGTGTTTTAATGACTTTATTTGGGTAACTTGAAATGTCAAGGCAGAAAAAGCTGTTAAAGACAGAATGTCCTTGCAACCCTTAATTAAAGGAGTTTTAAAATGCTAGTGTGCACATATATATATGTGTTGCATGTATTTTATAATCCAATTTACACTCTAGGGATTAAAAATTTATTTGTTTCAGAAATGTACAAAAAACCCCAAAACAATAAGACTTTGAATCCTTGTCTAGACACAAGGTTGGATTTTTGTTAATATATATGGGATTATCTACAATATTATTTTAGCTAGATGCTTTTACATATAATTTATAGTATGTCTGTATGCAGCAGTAGATCATGAAGACCATTCCCAGCTCACCCAGAGTATACTGATAAATAAATGAAGCACATTGCCCTGTTGGTAACTCAAGTACTAATAGATATATAAACTATATTTGCCAGGCCCACTGCTCAGGGTAGTAAATTCCAATAACTTGGGCCCAGGATCATTTTGAAACTATTGTGGTGTGTTTCCTTCTGGTGCTGATTTAACCAATGCGAGCCAGGCAACTGCATCATGCTCCAATGTGCTGGGTAGATGCACCATGTGATAAACAGGATGGTGTCTGTTGTAAGCTGGTAAAAGAAAATAAATATGTAATGTCATTCACTGCATATTTTACTTTTCTTATTAATCTTCATACTCACCTTTCAGACCTGTCAATTTGTTAAATAATATGAAGCAGAATTGGACCAATGGTAAATGATGATAGTTCTAAGTTTGGATGAAATGTAGTACAGAAGAGCATGTTGTAGGGTTTTGATTCTACATTTAGTTTAGCCTTTTGACCTGTAGCAGATCATGGGCAAGGTCATGGTCACTTTTAGGCTAACTTTTAATTTTCCTCACTTATAAAATTGGGGTAATGATGGTTAAACTCTGCAAAGTGTTTTGAGAACTTCAGGAAAATGGAATGTTGCTAATTAAGCTAATAAAAACCTACTAGATTTGTGGTTTGTAGTGTATTTCTACTAATGTGATGGGGGGAACAATACTCTGCAATGAAGGTGGAATTACTCTATATGTGGAAAGCAAGGCAAAATGTTGGAATGAGACAGAGGAATTCATTTCACCTTAAGGGATATCCACAGTGCAGATGTGCATCTGAATTAGTCGCTATAGGCTGCCTTTCTAGTCAATGAAGAACATTTGCTGCAATTTCTTTGACTTTCTTTAGTTGTCTGCTTTAAGGTGAGATGAATAATACCTTATGAATAATGTTAATTATATAATTCAATCTTACCTCTTTACTATAGAGGTATGTCCAGCTACTCTGCATTTTTTGTGGTTGCTTTTATTTCACTAAAGCACTGCTTTCATAAAGTCCTTTACTGAGACTAATTTGGACAGGCAATCCAATATTTTGAATAGTGATACTACTTTTTTCCCCCTTCCTTCTCACCTGTATTTTATGTTCACCATCAAAAATAGTTAATGAAGCATGTAAATAGCAGTTGAAACTGTTTCTTATAGAATATCATCATGTTTGAAAGTAGGTGCTCAGTGTTGGTCAGTAACTGCTGTAAAAAATGAAAGGTAAATTTGGCATGCAGCAGTGAAATGCCGAAGTGGTGATTAGTCTTTTGACAAATAGATGAGTCTGGCTTGGCCAGCTGTCAGGATGGTTGTAAACACATTTTGCTGTTTTCTGTTTGTTTTACTTTGGATTTGAACTGAAATTAGGGAAATTTACATAGAAAGATGGCTATAAAAGACGGTTATAAAAATATCTGTTTCTGCACCTCCTTCTGAGATGAAATATCATTTCTACCTGCTCTATGAATTGTGCTGTTGCAGTAATTTACTTGTTAGCTGTAATGTGGATGCAAGGTTTTTCAATATATTTACAAAAATACATGTTTCAATCCCTTTTGAACTAGGATATTATAATATACAGAGAGTAACTACATTGTAAGACTGTTATTTGTGAAAGCTTGTTCTAATAAAGTTATTGAGAAAGTTTTTGTATACACATAAATGCTGTCATTTTTTCTTGGAGCTGGGTTGGGAATCTGGTTTAAAAATAAAGGTGAATAATGAAATGTGATGTATATGTACATTCCTTGTCCCACTATGCTGATAACCTTGTATCTGATTGCCGCGATTAAGAGATGGGAAGCAGCCTGGTGCAGGCCAGGTGTCCACTTTATTATACAGAATTCTTCTTTATAAAACTAATACAGCGCGGAAGCCGTTTACAACAGGAACAGGGACTCCGTTACATCCTTCTTCTGTATGTCTGAAGACTGACCCTCTCAGGTCATAACAACCACACGTAATCAAAAATCTGCCCTCCTCCAACACCACTGCTGCACTGAGTTCCCATAGTTCACAAGCCATCAAGGCCAACACTGTCTCCTTCTTATCAGTCCAGCAGTGCTTGGAGCTCGGCTCTCCAAGATTTAACCCTTCATTTCCCCCTTCTGTTATATAACAAGAATCCCCTTAACAAAGCTATTAATCAAACTCTATAAACATTACAATAAACAAAGTAAAAGTAACAAAAAGAATAAAGCAGTAAAAGCATACATAATTGTTCTAAGAAAACTACAAAGCCAGAGAAAAAGTTCCCAATTAGCAAGCAATTTAAAACATGAAGAAACTAGTCACTTATCCAAAGACAGTCCTACTAAACAAGTAAAAAAAAAAAAAAGGGGTTCTTGGAAGATTGATCATGTGGTGGGTTGGAAGGGGTAAGGCCAAGAAGCCTCTTCCCTCCCCCCTGTAAGTAAAGGGAAAGAAAAAATTGAAGGGAAAGGAAAAAAAAAACCTCACAAGCTGAATTAGCAAAGCAGTGGAGCTATATTTACAAAGCAATGTAGGATTTGCAGGGGAATATTTACAAATTTACAATATCTACAATATATACAAAGATATACAACAGAGTAACACAGAAATGAGAGTAACCCCCCTCGGCAGAGGGAGTTCCCCACCTCCGCTCTCCCCTCTCTTCCCCCCTTTCCCCAGAATGGGATAGAAAGAGAAAGAAAAAGAGAGGAAAAAAAAAAAAATGTTAGAAGCAGTTCGTGTTAATTGGAAAGGAGTTAATACCGGTCTTTATGTGGTCTTCAAGGCCGAGGCCTTGGCAGAAAGCCCAGCACAGACAAAGCTGCAGCATGAAGGAGAGGCGGAAGCAAGACTGAAGATAAAGTTCTGGAGTGCCCAGGATATCTCCCAGTTCAGAAGGTGCTTCCTCCCACTTCACCAATGAAATAGTTTAGATTATTCTTTCCGTTTACCAACTTCCGTCCACCATATTCCCTTTCTTAAGGGGGCAACGTCAACCGGTCACAGATCAGAAATCTGCAGCTCGCTGTCTCTCAATATCAATTACTCCTCTTCAACCTCCTCCTTTGGAGATGATAAAGGCTCTTGAAAGGGACGAATGTTCTTAGCTGGAATCCACCGAGGGCCTCTTTCTGTGGAAACACAAGCATGCTCTCTACCCCATGTTACTAAAGGGTATGGCCCTAAAATCACGATTCCCCAAGAGTCAAAAACAGATTTAAGCGTTGCAGAGACATATGCTGGTCCATTATCTGTTTTTATCTGAACAGGAATACCTAATGTGGCAAAGGCTCGCACAAAATGTCTGCGAGCATCTCGTGACTTTTCCCCTGTATGACAAGAAGCATACAAAGCTCCAGAAAAGGTGTCAATAGAAAAATGAATATATTTAAGATTACCAAATTCAGAAAAGTGAGTAACATCTGTTTGCCACAATTGTAAACTCTGCAATCCTCTTCGGTTAACTCCACTGGCAACAGAAGGAAAAGAATGTTTCTGGCAGTCAGGACATACAGCTATGATGTTAGCAGCTTGCTGTGAGGACAGACCAAACTGCCGTTTCAGTCCTCCTGCGTTCTGATGGAAAAAGGAATGACTAAGCCTACCTTGTGCAATGCAATCTGGCAATACCTGCCCTGCTAATGTCATAAAATCTGCTTGACGATTTCCTTCTGCAATAAATCCTGGTAAAGTCGCATGAGATCTAACATGCATGACAAAATAAGGATGTTTCCTTGAATCTAGAAAAAAGACCAGCTTCTGTAACAGGTCAAACAATTGAGGATTATTCACCTCCTTCAATACTGCAGCCTCAGCTCGCTGAACAATACCTGCTACATAGGCAGAGTCTGTAACTAGATTAAAAGGCTCTGACCATTTCTGAAAAGCTCGTACTACTGCAGCTAATTCTACTATCTGAGGCGAACCAGGAACTACAGCAATATCTGACTCCCATGTTAAGGACTGATTGTTCCACCAAACAATGACAGACTTATGAGTCTTCCCCAATCCATCTGTGAAAACAGTAGGGGCAGACAGTGGTTGCTCACTCCTACGAGGTAAAGGGGATAAAGAAAAGTCAAGATGAAACAATTTATGTGAAGGCGGATGCATAGAGAGTCGACCTGCATAGGCTGTTAAAAACATAACAAAAACATCTGATTGCTGAAAAAGCCACTGCAAGTAAATCTCTTTAACAGGAACATAGATACAATCAAAATCTTTCCCTGCTAAAGTTAATAGTCTCTGTCTAGCCTTAATAATTAAAAAGGCAAACATTTCATGCTGTACAGAAATTGTCTTAACAGGGTGGTTAGAAAGAAAAAACCACTCAATTAAAAGCAATGGGTCTGTTTTACCTGTATCCCACTGAAAAATCAGGGCATGTGGCTGTCGAGCAGGATTCAACAAAATTAAGAAAAAAGGTAGTTCAGGTGCACATCGATGAGCCTGCCTCAAAGCAATGGCCATGGTCACACTCTGCAAAGACTGAAGTGCTTCACAATTCAAAACTCGAGGAGAACACAGATTAGTGTCACCCTTTAGGAGTTCAAACAAAGGACTTAAATCTGTATTGGAAATTCTCAAAAAAGGGCAAACCCATTTTATGGTTCCCAGCAATTTCTGAACATCATGAAGTGTTTTCACCTGTACATTGATTTGTAAAGACTGTGGAACAATTGTTTGGGTCCGAATCCTCCACCCTAAATATTTCCAAGGTGGTACATTCTGAATTTCCTCAGGTGCTACACAAAAACCCACTTTAGTCACAGTAGATACAGTAAGGGCTACGGCTTTCTCCATGAGCTCAGGACTTTGTGCTGCCACTAGAATGTCATCCATGTAATGATAAATCAGAACATCAGGAAATGCCTCTCGAACAGGACTAAGAATTTTTGCCATGTACCACTGACAAATTGTAGGACTATTTTTCATTCCTTGTGGAAGCACAACCCAATGATATCTCTGCAAAGGTTGTTGCATGTTGATGTCTGGAACTGAAAAAGCAAATTTAGGAGCATCATTTGGATGTAAAGAAATGCTAAAGAAGCAATCTTTCACGTCAATAACAGTTAAATGCCAATATCATGGTATCATTGTGGGTGAGGGTAGCCCTGGTTGAAGGCTCCCCATATCTTCCATAACGTCATTAATCTTTCTGAGATCATGGAGTAAGCGTCACTTGCCTGTTTGTTTTTTGATGACAAAAATAGGAGAGTTCCATGGACTCGTGGAGGGTACAATATGCCCTTTCCCCAGCTGCTCTGTGACTAGTTCTTGGAGTGTGCGAAGCTTTTCCAATGGTAGGGGCCATTGATCCACCCAGACAGGGGAATTTGTTTTCCATGTTAACTGGAGGGTGTCGCGCACCGCAATGGCCCCCTCTAAAAATGGGTGTTCATGGTCATCCCCCATTGTGAAAGCACATCACGACCCCATAGCACCATAGGCACAGATAAAACAAAAGGTTTCACAGAAGCTATATGTCCCTCTGGTCCCTGACTCTGAATGAAATTCAGGCTCTGATGACTTTCTCCAGCCCCCCCTATGCCTGCCAGCACCTGAGATGCACTAGCTACAGGCCAGCGGGGGGGCCATTTAGCTTTCGAAATCACTGTGACGTCTGCTCCAGTATCAATAATACCACTAAGCACTATTTTCTGCTGACCATACATCAGGACACATTGAAAAATAGGACGTTTTTGAGAGATAGTCTGTACCCACAGAATCTGTGGATCCCCAGTAGACCTGAATCCTCCTTTATTTCTTAAAGGTCCCTTTGCAGGGGGACGTTCTGATCCTAAGGGAAGCAATAATAGCTGTGCGATATGACTTCCCTTTGGTACCGTGCAGGGAGGAAACGGAGTCCATGCCATGATCTGAATTTTATCTGTGCTGTCTGTGGCCAGTTGACGGTGTCCCTTTAAGAAAGGGAATATGGTGGACGGAAGTTGGTAAACGGAAGGAATAGTCTAAACAATTTCATTGGTCAAGTGGGAGGAAGCACCATCTGAACTGAGACTGAAATGGGCATTTCCAGCACTTCTCGGTCACTCTTGCTTCCGCATCTTCTTTAGGCAGCAGCTCCCCTGTGCTGGGCTTTCTGCCAAGACTTTGGCCTTGGAGACTTGATAGGAGTCCGGTATTAACTCCCTTCCAATTAACACAAACTGCTTTTAACTTCTTTCTTTCTTCTTTCTCCCTCTTTTCCGAACTATTCTGGGGAAGGGGGGGAAGAGAGGGGAGAGCGGAGGTGGGGAATCCCCTCGGCCGAGGGGGGTTACTCTCATTTCTGTGCTACTCTGTTGTATATCTTTGTATATATTGTAGATATTGTAAATTTGTAAATATTCCCCTGCAAAATCCTACACTGCTTTGTAAATATAGCTCCACTGCTTTGCTAATTCAGCTGGTGAGTTTTTTTTTCCTTTCCCTTCAATTTTTCTTTCCCTTTTACCTTACAAGGGGGAAGGGAAGAGGCTTCTTAGCCTTACCCCTTCCACCCACCACACTGTCAGAATCAACAACCTCAGGAAGCACAAAAAGCCCTGATATCATTGTTGATGATCTACCTAATATTGATGTCTGAGTTTTAACTGGAAGAGAACCTGACACACCTGTTGGCAATAAATGTACCGTGGTATCAAGTAAAGTTACTGTGTCGGAGGTTGCCAGGCCCAGTCCTGCGCTGCCTGCTGTTGCTCGGTGGAGGTCAGAGACGTGCGTGCTGCCGGCATCTGGCTGGCCGGTGATGGCTGGATGATTTGTGTCTGCGCGCAGCGCCGTCCTGCGCTCCGCATCCAGTTTCCCTGTACAGGCTGCCCTTGAGAATTATACTTGGATCAACACTGGTTAGCATAATGCCTCCCCTTCTGGCACTTAGGGTAAATCCCGGGTGCTTTAGGTTTGGCTCCAGTATTAGCTACCAAACAGTTCTTTCTGAGATGACCCGGTTTCCCACAGCCATAACTCTTGTATTCATTGGACCATTCATAGCTGCAAAAGCTGCAGCCATAGTTTCATAGTTATATTCCATCATATCTATCTTATTACATGCCTCAATCATTTCTAGCAAGGTGGGGTTTTGATTAGGTAAATATTTTAACAGCTTCTTACAATCTGCATTTGCATTTTCCACAGCTAATTTCAACAGTAATATTGCCCTTGCCTCCCCATTATCGATTTGGCGTTCTAAAGCCAGTTTAAGCCCATCTATGAATTGCATATAAGGTTCCCATGGTTCCTGAATGATTTTCATAAAAACTCTTTGTGGCTTTTAGAAGTCCGGGACTTTAAGAAAAGCGTTTTGTGCCTCCTCTCGCGATGCTTCCAGGGCTTCCTGTGGGCAGTCGCAGGCTTGCGCTGCCGGGTCGGTGTGTTGACCTGTGCCCATGAGGTGATCCAATGTGAGTACCGCTAAAGCCTGATTGTTATGTCCCGCATATGTAAGTAAGAGCGCTTGGAGCCCTTCTCTCCACTGGAACTCCCATAGAGTGTACTGAGACGGAGTTAGCAACAGTTGCGCTAGGGATTTCAAGTCGTATGGTGTCATTACGTGATTGTCGAGTATAGATGTTAAAAGATTAGCGAAATAAGGAGAAGAGACCCTATGCTCAGCGGCAGTACGACAGAGTTCTTTAATCACTGGGAAGGACAAAACCTCCCATTGAGGGTTACCCCCTCTTCCCGTGTACAGTACAGGAGCCACAATTCTTGCAGCAACCTCAGTGTCTCCATCCCGCAAAGCTTGGCGCTTAATAGAAGCCCACACATTGTGAGGATCCTGGAGATAAAGGACTGGTTCCCGTTCAGGATCAACAGGACCTGGATCTAGGAGGTCGTCGTCGGGGGGGTATTCTGCTGCATATGTACCCAAAGTCTCAGTCCGCAGCTTCGGCTTTGGTGGCAGCTTAGAGGGTAACGGAGGAGGAGTCTCAGCTCCCTCAATACTCTGTTCCAAGTTCCCTTCTTGTGCTTTAATCATCTCAAATATAATCCGCCACCATGGGAGCATACACTGCACCTCAGCATTCCCTGTAGTAGCAGCATCCCATAACTTCACCCCCACTTGATCCCAGATTTCACTCGTAAACATGCTAGATATTGTAACTGTCGGATGTTCTCCTGCACCTACTCCAGCATCTCCTTAAGATCACGGCCACAGATAACTTTGCCATGCTTTTTAAGGAGTTCTTGCATTAATTCATAAATGTCTCTTTCTGAGGAACTCTCCTGGTTCCCCATGTTTCCCACGGCTCACCTCTCGTCCAGCGGGAGGGATTGCTCTGGCCGGCCAGCTTTTCCTGCTTCCTTTCAGCAGCTCATTCAAAGTTCCGAGGGAATACACGGCAGGACACAGCTGTGGTGAAGGCACATTATGCCCCGATACTGAATCTTGTCCCAGCATGTGGGCAAGTTCCCCCTCCTCCAGGAGGAAGACATAAGCCAAGGCATAAGCCAGGCTTGCACACACCCAGCGCATGCGGTGCTTGTGCTGACACCAAGTATGGGCATAATTCTAGCTTCACGCTTTCTATAGGCTGAAGCCAGTTATGAGAGTGCCCATTGGTCAAGCCCAGCCTCAAGGGATCTATAAGTATCACCCCAGTTGGTAAACAAGTTGCCCCCTCACTCACTTTGTCTCTGTGCTTGCTCGAGAGAGTAACTCTTGAGCTGCAGCCTTTGCCATTGAGCTTATTGTCGTTAGCTTCTGTTATACATGCACGCATACTGGAAGCGTCCGCATAGTGAAGAAGCCCAGAGGGAGGACCTTCGCTGTTTCTGAGGAATCCAGCGTTGCTACAGCCAGTCGTACTGACCGGGAGAGCCCACCGTGCCACCGGAGGACTGGACCAATCCCCCGAGGGTAAGATCTGCCCAGTTACCGGGGAGAAGGGACTTGAATGATACCGAGTCCACGTATGCCTAGCCCTGCCCTAGTGGGAGAGAAGCCGCCGAGTGCCACTCTGAGGAGCCGCCGAGTGCCGCTCTGAGCCCTGTGAACCTCAGGGAAGACTAAAGCATTGTTCGTGCCTATACTGCACCGAACCCGGGACCACCCCGAGATTCCCACTGCTCCTTTAAGCTCAGCAGACGAGAATCCGCTGCCTAACGCAGCCGCATTCTCTCCCTGAGGCTGTTTGCATCAGCCTCGAGAACTGCCGTGGTTGGGCCGACCCCTGTAGCTTTGCCTGCTGCCGTGTCGTCCGAGCCCACCTACCGGCCACCGTCGCCCCACCCTGCCGTGCGAGCCACGGGCTGACCCCGACCAGGACTGATCCCTGTTTTCTGAAGGGAATTGAATATCTTCCACGTGCTTTCCACCCACTAGCACTCAGTTCAAAGTATCCGCGTCTAGCAGAGTAAGCGCTGACGCATAGAAAGATTGTAATATTGCTGTGTATAGCCAGGAGCTGCCTGCGTCCCGCCGAATCTCCATCTAGTGGCCAAGCGGCGGAACTGCACCCTTCATTATATAAATATAGAGATAGTCTGTAACTAGTTCAATTAAGTTATAATCATAACACTAAGTCACTTGTGGAATCTATTTCACGAACGTGCACTAGAACATGTATATAAGTTGGTGATTCATCGGTTATTAATAATTTTATAATTAATAAAAACAATATTTTAATAATTCATATTTCATATTCATAAATTTAATAACCTATTCACCACATTAATGGCGCAGCGAGCAGGGTACACAGCTGTGAAATACCTATGAAGTAGCCAGGGCACATGACACACGAGAGCCAGGCTCTCCTATTCTGTTTGTTCCAGCTGACAAGCAGAAGCTAGCTGATTTTGTGTGTGCTTGTGCTGACACCAAGTATGGGCATAATTCTGGCTTCACGCTTTCTATAGGCTGAAGCCAGTTGTTTATGAGAGTGCCTGTACTGGGTTGAGGCAGCCCCCTTCCCCACCCCTGGCAACAATAAACACTCAGACAAACGGATTGCAAAAGTGATGGAAAGTTTAAACAGAAAGCAGTGAACTTTTACAGAAAGCCAAACGCACAGTGACAAAGAAAAATCCCAAACAGACCCAGAGAGATCCCATCCCCACCTGAGGGTGCACCCAAGACCCCCAGGGCTCCTTCTTCCCCCTCCCACTGCTAGGCTAGTCTCAGCTGGCCAGATCTGAGACTGCTCATCCCCCCCCAGCCTTGGGCCTAGCCAGGCCCAAAGCCAGGAGACATCTCCCCCAGTTACCGGTTGACGGAGGAGGAAGAAAAAAGAGCGTGCTAGACTCCGCACTGGATCTTATAGTGGTGCAAAGGATTGTGGTAGGAAATACTACATAATTTCCTGTGTCCACCCCACTGGGCTGGACTTCTGGACACAGGAAGTAAACATTGCAGGGGGGCACCCAGCTCAAACTGCAACACGCCACCCCTTATTTCATACCATAATCTTTGCACCCAAACACATCATTAAATCAGAAATCTTCTCATGACATGTTCGGCGAAGTCCATATCTTCATCTGGGCGTCCACCCAAACAGTCTCTCATTCAGGCTCAAGTGTCAGTCCATTCCAGTTCTTCTTCCCTCATCTAATGGAACATCCCAGCGATGCAGAGTTCACTCTTCTGTGGTGCAAGCTCTTCATGGATCCATTGGACATCCTGGTCATCTGGAAAGAACCTCACAACTTCTCAACCAAACCTTTATTCCCATCTCTATTTACTCAGCGGCATATTTCCACCCCTGGGGCAAGCCAGTCAGAACAATCAGGCTCTAACTGCTTCTCCACCCCTCCAGGAAAACAGCACGCTGAACCTTTCACAACCCTGCACGGACCTAGCCCAAGCCCAGTGCTAACCGCTTCCAGCGGTGGCCCGAGGCTCTACAGATGCATATGACAGTACACCGCCTTTCCGCTAGGCGTTCGTGTACCAAGACGTGACAGCATCCAACAACACAACCCTCCCCTGGGAGAGGGAGGGCTGCACCACAACCTAGTGAGAAGAAGAGAGGTAGAGCCAGGTGCTCGGCGCCATTTTTGGAAGTCGTCCGAAAAAGTCAGGGAAGAGACTAGGGCCGGCCCTGCCGCAACCCGAGGGCACGGCGAGGACCGCTGCCGCCGCTCCGAGCACACGGCCGGTCCCGCTGCCGCCGCAGCCCGAGTGGACGACCGGGGCCACCGGCGCCCGCTCCAAGCGCACGGCCGGGCCCACCGCCACCCGAGCATACAGGAGGGCTCTGGCCACCTCTGCCGCCGTGGTACAGAATCAAAATCTCCTCCACCCCTCGGGCATTCAAACGCCTCCTCCAGCAAAAGCCATAAGCACGTCCTCAGGGCCCTTGAGAACAGCTTTCAGATGGAGTCCCCGTTCGCCCACAGGGAGCCGAGCTCGCCCACTCGCCGCGGCTGACCCTACCCCGCAGCGAGAACAGACCTGACTTTGATCTGCTCGCCGCTGCCTCTCCCCCACTTCACTCCCTGCCGCTTCTGCTGCTCCGCAGAGAATAAAGGTGAAGGAATGCAGGTCCCGCATTCTCAAGCGGTGCCCCCATTCCGATGGTTAAGAACCACCCCTGCTTGAAATAGCAGGAGGGACTCTGTGCCACCGGTCACGCACCAGGTATCCCCCTGCAATCCACAAGAACTTAACACAATCACCCCAACAACAACACATGAGCCCCCAACTGCCAGAAGGCCAAAACGACGCCCCGAATTAAATTTAAACTCTCTTATCTTTTGCAATCTGATCTGCAGAGTAGCCACAATAACCAACTCCTACTCCTGGCTGGTTCTCTGCCAGGAATGTAAAGGGGTTGGGGGCAGAACCTCTGCCCACTGAAACCATCCTCTGCTACCAAGAATGTGCTGGGTTGAAGCAGCACCCTTCCCCACCCCGGCAACAATAAACACTCAGACAAACGGATTGCAAAAGCGATGGAAAGTTTAAACAGAAAGCAGTGAACTTTTACAGAAAACCAAAAGCGCAGTGACAAAGAAAAATCCCAAACAGACCCAGAGACATCCCATCCCCACCTCAGGGTACACCCAAGACCCCCAGGGCTCTTCTTCCCCCTCCCACCGCTAGGTTAGTCTCAACTGCCCAGATCTGAGACTGCCCATCCCCCCACGGCCTTGGGCCTAACCAGGCCCAAAGCCAGGAGACATCACCCCCAGTTACCGGCTGACGGAGGAGGAAGGAAAAAGGGCGTGCTAGACTCCGCACTGGATCTTATAGTGGTGCAAAGGATTGTGGTAGGAAATTCCATAGTTTCATAGTTTCATTCAGGGTTGGAAGGGACCACAAGGATCATCTAGTTCCAACCCCCCTGCCATGGGTAGGGACACCCCACACTAGATCAGGCTGGACAGAGCCTCGTCCAGCCTGCTCTTAAACAACCCCAGGGACGGGGCCTCGACCACCTCCCTGGACAACACATTCCAGGGTCTCACCACTCTCATGGTGAAGAACCTCCTCCTCACATCTAGCCTGAATCTCCCCACCTCCAGCTTCATTCCATTCCCCCTAGTCCTATCACTACCTGAGATCCTGAGAAGTCCTTCCCCAGCCTTCCTGTAGGCCCCCTTCAGATACTGGAAGGCCACAATTAGGTCACCTCGGAGCCTTCTCTTCTCCAGACTGAACAGCCCCAACTCCTTCAGTCTGCCCTCATAGGAGAGGTGCTCCAGCCCTCTGATCATCCTTGTGGCCCTTCTCTGGACACGTTCCAGCACCTCCACATCCCTCTTGTAATAGGGGCTCCAGAACTGGACACAGCACTCCAGGCGGGGTCTCACCAGGGCTGAGTAGAGGGGGAGGATCACCTCCCTCGACCTGCTAGCCACACATCTCCTGATGCAGCCCAGGATCTGATTGGCTTTGCAGGCTGCAAGTGCACATTGAGAGCTCATATTGAGCTTCTTGTCCACCAGCACCCCCAAGTCTCTCTCCTCAGGGCTACTTTCCAGCCAGTCACTGCCCAGCCTGTATTTGTGCCTGGGATTGCCTCGACCCAGATGCAGGACCCTGCACTTGCTCTTATTGAACTTCATGAGGTTGGCTTGTGCCCACCTCTCCAACCTGTCAAGGTCCCTCTGGATGGCCTCCCTTCCCTCCAGCGTGTCTGCTGCACCACACAGCTTGGTGTCATCAGCAAACTTGCTGAGGGTGCACTCAATGCCACTGTCCATGTCACCCACAAAGATGTTGAATAAGACAGGTCCCAGGACTGATCCCTGAGGGACTCCACTTGTCACTGGCCTCCACTGGGACATGGAGCCATTGACAGCCACTCTTTGGGTGCGGCCATCAAGCCAGTTCCTTATCCATCTAGTGGTCCACCCATCAAACCCATGTGTCACCAGTTTGGAGACCAGGATGTGGTGCGGGACAGTGTTGAAGGCTTTGCTCAGGTCCAGGTAAATGACATCAGTTGCTCGCCCCTCATCTATTAATTTTGTCACTTGCTCATAGAAGGCAACCAGGTTGGTCAGGCAGGATTTGCCCTTGGCAAAGCCATGCTGACTGTTCCAAATCACCTCCTCACTATTCTTTTGAGCGAGTAGGCACTCCAGGAGGATCTGCTCCATGATCTTTCCAGGCACAGAGGTGAGACTGACTGGCCTGTGGTTCCCTGGTTCCTCCTTCTTACCCTTTTTGAAGATGGGGGCAATGTTTCCCCTTTTCCAGTCTGTGGGGACTTCCCCAGATTGCCATGACTTTTGAAATATAATAGAGAGGTGTTTCGCAACCTCATCTGCCAGTTCTCTCAGCACCCGTGGGTGTATCCCGTCGGGTCCCATGGACTTGAACACTTTCAGGTTCTTCAGATGATCACGAACCTGATCTGCACTTACAATGGGCAGTTCTTCCTCCCCGTCCCTGGCTTTGACTTCCATAACATCAGGAGTGTGCCTAGAGGCCCTTGCAGTGAAGACTGAGGTAAAGAAGTTATTGAGTACCTCAGCCTTTTCCCCATCACTTGTGACCATGTCACCATTTTCCTTTCTGAGGGGGCCCACACCTTCCCTAGTCTTCTTCTTCCCATTAATATACCTGTAAAAGTTCTTAGTGTTCCCTTTAATCTCCCTGGCTAGATTCAATTCAAACTCTGCTTTGGCTTTCCTAACCAGGACTCTCGCTGCTCGGGCAGCTTCCGTATATTCCCCCTGTTCTACCTGTCCTTCTCTCCACTTCCTGTAGAGTTTCCTTTTAAGTAATAGTGTGTCCAGTAGCTCCTTGCCCATCCAGGCAGGCCTCCTAGCATTCTTACCTGCTTTTCTCTTTGTTGGTACACAGAGCTCCTGGACACAGAGGAGGTGGTCCCTGAATACTGACCAGCTGTCCTGGGTCCCTCTTCCCTCCAGGCCTTTGTCCCACGACACTTTGGCTAGCAGATCCCTGAAGCGATCAAAATCTGCACGCCTAAAGTCTAGGGTCGTGAGCTTGGAATATTTCCTCCTGATTGCCCTGAGGATATTAAATTCAACTGCTTCATAGTCACTGCAGCCAAGGCCGTCTATGAGCCTCACATTGCTTACCAGCCCTTCCCTGTTGGTGAGAACAAGGTCCAGCATAGCACCATTTCTTGTTGGTTCCTCTACCATTTGGAGGAGGAAGTTGTCTTCTATGCAGTCCAGGAACATCCTGGATTGCTGGTGCCTTGCTGTGTTGTCCCTCCAGCAGATGTCCGGGTGGTTGAAATCACCCATGAGGACCAGGGCTTGTGACCTGGAAGCTGCTTCTATTTGCCTGTGGAGGGCCTCATCTGCTTGGATCTGCTGGTCAGGTGGCCTGTAGGAGACCCCCACAGTAATAGCTCCTTCCCCTGTCCTGCCTTTAATTTTAACCCATACGCTCTCAACTAGCTCATCATCCCTCCCCAGTTGGAGCTCCACTGATTCCAACTGGCTATTGACATAGAGGGCAACACCTCCTCCTCTCCTTCCCTGCCTATCCTTCCTAAAGAGTTTATATCCATCTATGCCTACATTCCAGTCATGGGATTCATCCCACCAAGTTTCAGTAACAGCCACTATGTCGTGGCATCCCAGCAGCACAGTGGCCCTTAACTCATCCTGTTTGTTGCCCAAGCTGTGCGCATTCGCATAGAGGCACTTCAGCTGGGCTGGCCCTGTCCTCCTCTTGTGCCAAATCCCCTCGGTTTCCACAGAATGTCCTGGTGGATCATTCGTGGCTTGCCTCAGGGCAGCAAGTTGAGAGCCCTTACCATCTCTCCTTCTCTCTACTGCTGGTGAGCTGCCCCTCTGTTTGTCACCAGCCAGCAGGAGACTATTAACCCCTTCCCCCTTCAAATCTAGATTAAAGCCCTATCAATGAGCCCTGCCAGTTCCTGCCCCAGGATTCTTATCCCCCTCTGGGACAAGTGTGTCCCATGAGTTGTTTTCAGCTCAGGTGCCTTGAAAACCAAAACTACATAATACTACATAATTTCCTGTGTCCACCCCTCTGGGCTGGACTTCTGGACACAGGAAGTAAACATTTCTGGGGGGCACCCAACTCAAACTGCAGCAGTGTCCACTGGTCTAGTCCAGCCTCGAGGTATCTATAAGTATCACCCCAGTTGGTCTGTGTGCTTACTCGAGAGAGTAACTCTCAAGCTGCAGCCTTTGCCATTGAGCTTATTGTCGTTAGCTTCTGTTATACATGCACGCATACTGGAAGCGTCCGCATAGTGAAGAAGCCCAGAGGGAGGACCTTCGCTGTTTCTGAGGAATCCAGCGTTGCTACAGCCAGTCGTACTGACCGGGAGAGCCCACCGTGCCACCGGAGGACTGGACCAATCCCCCGAGGGTAAGATCTGCCCAGTTACCGGGGAGAAGGGACTTGAATGATACCGAGTCCACGTATGCCTAGCCCTGCCCTAGTGGGAGAGAAGCCGCCGAGTGCCACTCTGAGGAGCCGCCGAGTGCCGCTCTGAGCCCTGTGAACCTCTAAACTAAAGCATTGTTCGTGCCTATACTGCACCGAACCCGGGACCACCCCGAGAGTCCCGCTGCTCCTTTAAGCTCAGTAGACGAGAATCCGTTGCCTAACGCAGCCGCATTCTCTCCCTGAGGCTGTTTGCATCAGCCTCGAGAACCGCCGTGGTTGGGCCGACCCCCGTAGCTTTGCCTGCTGCCATGTCGTCCGAGCCCACCTACCGGCCACCGTCGCCCCACCCTGCCGTGCGAACCACGGGCCGACCCCGACCAGGACTGATCCCTGTTTTCTGAAGGGAATTGAATATCTTCCACGTGCTTTCCACCCACTAGCACTCAGTTCAAAGTATCCGCGTGTGGTGGGTTAACACCTTTTTCTGAAAACAAAAGTAGAAAGCAGGGTGGAGGGCTTGCGGGTACTTTACACTCCCTGAAGGGCGTCTCCCCCCTGGGAAAGCTGAGTCTGTTCCACTCCCCCCTCCCTGCCCAGCAAGGGTATAAAAAGCAGGACCTCATAGCTGTTGGGTCTCCTTTTTGGCTCCTGCCTCTGCTGGATGAGAGCTACAGCACCTGCCCTCCTGATCCTCAGCCACGTGGCCGGACCTGACCCTTCTCCCTGCTGCCTCTGCGCCTCCTCAGAGAAAGACTGGTTTTGTACAATTCTTTTTCTGTCCCACTCCCATCCATTCTTGTTGCTTGCCCTTGTGAACTTTTTGTCCCTGTTATTGTTATATTTGAAGAAAAAAATTATTTGCCTCTCTACTTCCAAGCTGACTCCAGATTGTTGCTTAGTGGATTTGCTCCTTACCCCCTTTTTTTTTTCTTTTCCCCCTTCTCCTTGTTTGGAGGGAGGAGGTGTTGGGGGGGGGAAAGTGGGAAAGAGATTCTCAGCCTTTTCCCCATTTCAGCCTTTAACTCTCAGTTAAGGCTCAAACCACTACACCGCGTCTAGCAGAGTAAGCGCTGACGCATAGAAAGATTGTAATATTGCTGTGTATAGCCAGGAGCCGCCCGCGTCCAGCCGAATCTTCATCTAGTGGCCAAGCGGCGGAACTGCACCCTTCATTATATAAATATAGAGATAGTCTGTAACTAGTTCAATTAAGTTATAATCATAACACTAAGTCACTTGTGGAATCTATTTCACGAACGTGCACTAGAACATATATATAAGTTGGTGATTCATTGGTTATTAATAATTTTATAATTAATAAAAACAATATTTTCATAATTCATAATTCATATTCATAAATTTAATAACCTCTTCACCACAGCAGCTTAGCATTTCATCGCCCCTATCACATCGGGGGTCACCATTTGCTGCGATTAAGAGACGGGACGCAGCCTGATGCAGGCCAGGTGTCCACTTTATTATACAGAATTCTTCTTTATAAAACTAATACAGCGCAGAAGCCGTTTACAACAGGAACAGGGACTCCGTTACATCCTTCTTTTGTATGTCTGAAGACTGACCCTCTCAGGTCATAACAACCACACGTAATCAAAAATCTGCCCTCCTCCAACAGCACTGCTGCACTGAGTTCCCATAGTTCACAAGCCATCAAGGCCAACACTGTCTGCTTATTATCTTATTTATTTAGAATAAACCAAACCCGGTTGGAAGAGACCTTCAAGATCATCGTGTCCAACCCATCAACCAATCCAACACACCCAAACAACTAACCCATTGCACCAAGTACCCCATCAAGTCTCCTCCTGAACACCTCCAATGATGGTGACTCCACCACCTCCTTGGGCAGCCCATTCCAATGGACAGTCACTCTTTCTGTATAGAACTTCTTCCTAACATCCAACCTGAACCTCCCCTGGTGCAGTCTGAGACTGTGTCCTCTTGTTCTGGTACTGGGTGCCTGGGAGAAGAGACCATCATCCGCACCATCAGTCCAGCAGTGCTTGGAGCTCGACTCTCCAAGATTTAACCCTTCATCTGATAGTTTTGAGAAAAATATTAAAATATAATGAATAAGCCTTTGTGCACATCCCATGGGTCAGAGAAGAAAAGAGGCTCTTCTGAGACTTGTGTGTTGTTAGAGGTGAATGTTGGAAAAATCCCCTCTGCTTGTCCTGCCTTGTGAGAAGTGAGACTTGAAAGAACTTTCACTTCTTTTACTGGTTTGAAAACGTTTGACCTCTGAGAAAGGAAGCCAGGGAGAGTGTTGAATAAGTTGATTTATCATCTCTTGAAATATCTCCTTTACTGGTTCTATGCCAGAATCTGAAGTGCTGCAGTGACAGCAGCCAAAAGGGAGTGGGGATTTGGATGGAGATAGAGGGAAAGATTAAAAAAAGAAGTCTAAACCTATATTTAATCCGATCGTCTCATTATCTGAAGCTGGCCATTTCTAGGAGCTCTGCAAACTTCCTTTAGTGAATGAATTGAGCCCGGTGTTATAATGTGTATTGGATTGAACTGAGGTGGAGTTAATTCTCCTCACAGCATCATTCTAGTGCTGTGGTTTTTTTGCAGTAGTAGTTGATAACACAGCAGTGTTTTGGCTACGGCTGAATCCAGTATCCGAGCTGTGTCCTTTCAATATTTCCCTGCCCCAAGAGTACATTGAGGGGTGGGCAAGATCTTGGGAGGGGACACAACTGAGCCAACTGACTCAGACTGGCCAAAGAGGTATTCCATACCATATGACGTCAGCTCGGGTATAAGAAGGACGTGAAAGAAGGAAGTGTGAGGATTCATCCATGGCGTTTATCCTCCCAAGGAACCACCAAGCTTAGAGAGCCCTGCTTCCCGAGACCGACCACCGTCCTGCTGATGGGAAGTAGGGACTAACATCTCTCTCTCTGCTTTCTTTGCTTCCGCGCGGTCTATTTGCTGTTTGCTTATTAGTGTTATTAAATTGCTCCTATCTTATCCCCGGCCTCTGTTATATTTTCTTTCCCTTCTTCCCCTGTTCACTTAAGAGGGGAAGTGATAGAGCGGCTTGGTGGGTATCTGGCCTCCAGGCCAGAGCCAAACCACCACAGTCCTTTTTGGTGCGTTGGCCAGGAAAACGAAAATATAACATAGATGTAGTTTCTGCAGTTGTTTTTTATATAAGCTTGCTTATGATACAAGCTTCTGTGCTGGTCACGTGGCTTGCTGATAACTTCTGCTTTGTTTTGGAAATACTTCATTTGTTTAGGAACATGCCGAAGCAAATAATGGCTATGTGTCTCTTTCTCCTGCTTGTAGGGCTGTTGTTTTGTGGGAGCTATGCTAGAGAGATCATAATTTCTGTCTCCCCACCTGAAATGAGTGTAGAGAATTTTATTATGCAGGCCCCCAAGATTTTGATCCATCCATATGTGAGCTCTCTAGTACTGCTAATCAACATTACTGGCATGTTGCGGGTTTTGTGGAGTTTGATTCCATCATGGCATGAAAAGAGACAGACTTTGGGTGGGGATATATTGAAGTGTGCCTTGAAGCGGTCAGTCCCTGGGTGGCAGGGTGTGTGGAAGGATTTGGGCAGATTCCTAGGATGGTGTGAGAGTCTAATAAATTTGTCTCTCTTGATGTGAGTCAACAAAGATAAACTGATAGCAGAGCCACTGGAAAGAAGGTGGAAAGAATCCTGTCTACCAATCCTGGATGCAAATCAGCTTGTGATTGCATCGTGATAACACGGGACTACAACAATGGACCCAAGGACCTAGCCATCACGCCTTTAGGGCAAGATAATCTCCTCCCATCAAGTACCCTGGATAGGGTGATGGTTTTTACCACCTGTTTCCTGAAGGAATGTGGGGGGCCTTGTCTGGATGGAGACCGGGGAGACAGAGATTTCCCCCCCCCAATCCAAAAATCTTGCCCAAACACACAGCAATACACAGAACCTAAGGATTATTTCCTGCCACTGGAATTCCTGAGGGACAATATTTGAATACATACCTAAGGACTAAAAACTGTATAAAAGACTTGAGCAACTACTGGTTTGTAGAGAGAAACGGAAGAGAGAAACAGAGGAGAAAAACGGGGAGAAAAACGGAGATGGAGGAAAACAGAGGAGATGTGCCAGGCCACTGAGAAGAGAAAACCGGGACAATGCTGCTCCGGAGAAAAGAAGCTGCCTGGAAGACCAACCCAACATCTCCCCTGAGGATCACAGCTCTTCTCCAGCCAGAGCCTCAGCACCGTTTCTCTATAGACCCAGGCTGCCCAGAGGAGCCTCAGCACCTTTCCTGTATCAACCCAGCATCTCCCCAGAGGACCACAGCTGTTCTCCAGGAAAAGCCTCAGCACCGTTTCCCTACAAACCCAACATCTCTTGCAGCACCTTTCCTCCACAGACTTTAACTGTCTTGGGGGGGATGAGGGGTGTGCTAATATAATTCCTCTTCTCTCTCTCTTCTCTCTCTCTCTCTTTTCTCCCTCTCCCCTTCTTAATATAATTCCTTTCCTCTTCTCTCTCTCCCTCTCTCTTTTCTCCCTCTCCCTTTCTTATGTCCACTTTATTAATGTGATAAATAGTCTAGCTGTTGATACTTTGGCCTCGTTTATGCCTCTAATTTCACAACACGGGAATATTTAAAAGAGCTGTGTCTCTGGACCGAGACATCTAATGTCTCCGGACCTTGACATTTGTAAGCTTTGAGCGAGGTAGGAGAGGTACTGCTTTCAACAGCCGAATGCTCATTATGGGAGACCCAAAAGACCATTTTCGCCCTTTGTTGTCTGACCAGGTCTTCCCTTTTAAAGCATCAAGCCCTAGGAGGTTAGTTGGAAACTCCCCTACGACCATTGACACCTTAGTGTCCTTATCTTCCCCTGGCAAGCGTAACCAGATGGTTGCTAATGCCTGCGCATGGGTTTGACCCAGAGCATCTGCTACCAGCAATTTCTGTTTGGAGAGCACCACTCCACAATCAGTAGCATCCTTCGTTTTAATAGCTGAAATCTGAGCCCCGGTGTCTACTAAAAATGTAATAGGAATTTGTTTTGGTCCTACAATGCCAGTGATTAGTAAATCGCCCTGGCCATTTTTGGTGAGCTGACGAATATACATCCACCTATACATCCACCCCTCACCCCTCCGCCCACCACTGAGGAGTGAAGACTTCAGTTTCCCTGAGGCTGAAAAGAAGGCACGCCTTTATTCTCCTCAGATAAGTCTATTAAGGGGGGCGCAGTGGGCTCAATTTTCTGATTGGGCTCAGGCCAGTTCTTCACAGTCATTTCTAATTGCTTTGTGTTTAGTCCATCTATCACTTCTTTGGGGATATTTTTCTTTAGACCTAAGCTCCACCAATATTGTCGGGTATTTGTGTGTTCCCTGCCCCCTGTTCCAAGCCGGCTGGGGGCACAATTAAACCCCTGAGGACTTGAGGGTAAGTGGTTCAGTTTTACATGCCTCAAGCCCCTAGGGTCAGGTTTTCTAATTTCTTCAGGGATACTATATTGCCTGGCATAGTCTAATAACTCCCTTCCGACCTCCTCCCACGTCCATGGTTTCAAGTCAGGCTGGCTGCCTCCGTGTGTTAAATTGTCTCTTAGAGCAGCCTGCATCCTGGAGGAAATTGGAGTATCAGCTATTTCTTTTTGGAGCTGGATACCTCTTATTTTAAGCGAGTCAGGGAGACCCCTGACCAGAGGAGTCATTCTGTTTGCATCCACCAGGAGAGAAAGGGGGGATTCATAGTTTATAGTTTCATAGTTTCATAGTTTCATTCAGGGTTGGAAGGGACCACAAGGATCATCTAGTTCCAACCCCCCTGCCATGGGCAGGGAAACCCCACACTAGATCAGGCTGGACAGAGCCTCATCCAGCCTGGTCTTAAACACTCCCAGGGACGGGGCCTCGACCACCTCCCTGGACAACCCATTCCAGGGTCTCACCACTCTCATGGTGAAGAACCTCCTCCTCACATCCAGCCTGGATCTCCCCACCTCCAGCTTCATTCCATGTTTTAGTTCCCTTTCATAAATCATCTGCAGGCATGCAGCCTTTTGCACATTCTCCATTATCTGATTCATCCCTCCCTGCAGAATTAGGGGTTCACCCCTCTCCTTTGGATCAAACCCCCCTGCCCAATAGGCAACCCTTTGAGTAAGACTCCAGGGCCCACTTCTGTTTTTTGTAGTTAGAAAAACATTATCACTCCAATAACCCATGGTTTCAGCTTCTGTTAACAGAATCTGATCACCTCCAGTTTTTGAAACTCGCCAGACATATTCTGCCTCAGATTCCCCAGCAGAGTGTGCAAATTCCTTACGAATTTTGGCCAATTCAGTGTAGGAGAAAGGCGTTTCTTTGGTTGTGATAGTGGGGGTAACCTCCCCATCCTCGTATAAAACTTCAGTTTTAATGAGAGGTCTGATATGCGCAGCAGCTTCCTTAGCCGCTGTCAATTCAGCCCGAGGATATATGGGGGCAGGATCCGGGTAATTCCCTTCCTGTTTTGCTTCTAACTGAAGTTTAAGATCTGCTACTACGTTTTTTAAAGTAGCCACATGGCTTTGTAGTGCGTCTACTAAGCCCTGCAAAGAGGAAATAGTTTTATTCTCTTGCTCGTACCATTCGTCTTTCTCTCTCACTGCAGTTGCTAAACAGGCGCCGAACACTGCACAAATAAAAACTTTCCCTTTTCCGGTTTTTGCCTTGGTTTCTTTTTGCAGAGCCAAAATACGATCAGCCACACTCTGGAAATTATTCCAGTTTTCATAAGCCCAATCAAGACCTTGTATAGATGGGCGGGCACCGTGAACTTCTAAAAGATTAAAAAGCCGCTCACACCGGGCCATCTCTTTTGTTTCACAAAGCATTTCTCAATGGGGCACTAAGTTTCACAGCGAATTCAGACCAAAACACTGTTTGTACCAACAAAATCTTCTCCAGGAAAAATGCACAATAGATTTCTCAGGAGAGGTCACACACAAGAAAAAACAACAACATCCTGGGCTTCTCAAGGAAGTCACACTTTACAAATATCACCAAAACTGGGTTTCCTAAAAGAGGGTACTGAGAATTCTTGGGGAGGTCACACTATAAAGTCAACAGTTGTACCCCAGATAATCTTCCCCGGGAAAGCACACATATTTAAAGCAGGGTACAGAGGATTCTCGAGGAGGTCACACTATAAAACCAACAGTTGTACCCCAGATAATCTTCCCCGAGAAAGCACACACATTTAAAGCTTTTGAGAACTCCCACACAGTCTCTCTGAAAATTTCGCTTCGTCCTTCTCCGGCCACTTCCCTCTCGGGCAAGTGAAAACGCGAATCTGGACTCCACTCTCGTTTCGTACTCAGAGTACGTCTCAGGCACACACACATATTTCGGGGTTCTCAGAAAAGCAATAATTTTTCTGCGATACTTTTCACTGCACGGGAATCCTGCCGACTATGCCAATTAATGTTAAGGTCCGGAGACACAGGTCTTTTAAATATTCCAGTGTTGTGAAATTAGAGGCACAAACGAGGCCAAAGTATCAACAGCTAGACTGTTTATTACATAACCAAAGTGGAAATAAGAAGGGGAGAGGGAGAAAATGGAGAGAGAGAGAGAGAGGGGGAGAAGAGAGAAGACGGCACCATAACATCACGGGGCAACACAACACATCTTGGACTCTCACCACCCCTGACCGTTGGTAATATAATCTCTTTCTGACTTCCTCCTTCTAATTCCTTCCCTCTTCTCCCCCTCTCTCTCTCTGGTTCCTTCCAGGTGACCAGGATGTCCAACGGATCCATGAAGAGCTTGCACCGCAGAAGAGTGAACTCTGCATCACTGAGAGGTTCCATTAGATGAGGGAAGAAGAACTGGAATGGACTGACACTAGAGCCTGGATGAGAGACTGTTTGGGTGGACGCCCAGATGAAGATATGGACTTCGCCGAACATGTCATGAGAAGATTTCTGATTTAATGATGTGTTTGGGTGCAAAGATTGTGGTATGAAATAAGGGGTGGCGTGTTGCAGTTTGAACTGAGTGCCCCCCTGCAATGTTTACTTCCTGTGTCCAGAAGTCCAGCCCAGAGGGGTGGACACAGGAAATTATGTAGTATTTCCTACCACAATCCTTTGCACCACTATAAGATCCAGTGCGGAGTCTAGCACTGCCTCTTTTCTTCCTCCTCCGTCAGCCGGTAACTGGGGGAGATGTCTCCTGGCTTTGGGCCTGGCTAGGCCCAAGGCCGTGGGGGGATGGGCAGTCTCAGATCTGGCCAGCTGAGACTAGCCTAGCAGTGGGAGGGGGAAGAAGGAGCCCTGGGGGTCTTGGGTGTACCCTCAGGTAGGGATGGGATCTCTCTGGGTCTGTTTTGGGATCTTTCTTTGTCACTGCGCTTTTGGCTTTCTGTAAAAGTTCACTGCTTTCTGTTTAAACTTTCCATCACTTTTGCAATCCGTTTGTCTGAGTGTTTATTGTTGCCAGGGGTGGGGAAGGGGGCTGCCTCAACCCAGCACAGCAGTCCGTTAAGAGTGTGCATAATGACAATGCTAAGAAGAAAGCTGTCACCCATAACATCAGGGCAGTCACAGCAGGAGGAAGCAACTATTTTTAATCAAAGTGGGAAGTGAAGCATGGCAAAAGTGAAGGCTTTGGAATAGTGTGAAGACTTGAGAAAAGCTGAAGGCAGAGAGGCTTGGTGTAAGAAGATTTTGAGTGGCTGGCTTGCTTTAATTGGGAGCAATGGATTTAGAATTGAACCAGAGTTACAAGAGAACTGACATCTTTACAGCCATGTCAGTCCATATCACCCACCTGTCTTGGAAAACACTATGTTGTGACCAACAAGAAAAACTGTAAGACCACATGCCTAATAGATTGCTAAATTGAGTTTAGGCGAGATTCTGGCAAATCAAAAGGCCTTTCAGATTACCTTTTGATCCACATACTATTGTAGCTGCTTTTGCTGTCATGTAGTTCCTTTAAAGAGCTATTTCGAAAGCAGGCAGTCAGAAAAGTTTATCTAAGTTACCAAAGAGCCATAACAGTTTCTTCAACCTGTTCTTATCTTCTGAGTAAAAAACTGCCTAATGATATATATACTTTAGAGAATAAAAGGCTTTCTTCAAAATCATTAGTACAACTTGATCCATATTTTATAGTGTTCAGGACTTTTTCTTCTTTTTTTTTTCTCATAAAATGAAAAACACATTTGGGGTATGACTTAATAATCCTATATTTAATCTATTTTGATTATAGTTAACATTTTTATCTGAATAAACACAAGAGAAGTGAGCCCAAACTTTATATCATATGATGCTAAAATAACTTCTTAGTCTTTTGACAGCAATCTTTTCTGTTTGAAATTGATGTGAACCAATACATTAATAAATAAATTTCATTTACAAACAAAAAACCACACTCATGTTAGATCCTCATACATGCTTACCAGTGGATCTTCCTCAACAGAGCATGCAACATTTTATGATATTTTGTTTACTTATTTATTCGAACTTTGAGATGTAAAAAGTAAGTGTCATGCCATGGTCAGAAGAGCCAGGGATTACCTAACTATGATTGTCACATATATTGATGTTTTAAAAATGAACAATATTGAAGTCAATACTTAAGAATAAGCTGTTTAAGTTCACACTCACATCTATGTATGTATGGCTTTGGTTCATGATGCCTGAAACGTCTCTTAGATAAGAGTCCAGCTACCAGTGCATTAATCATTTGAATTAAATAAATATTAATTTAACATGAAGAAGTATTATAAGCTTAGTGTAGAGGGTTAGAGAGAAAGTCTCAGCCTTCTCCCCCCACAAAGAAAAGAAAAAAAAATAACCACAGCTAGCCAACCAGAGGAGCAAAAAAGGGAAATGCTATAGTTACAAGCAATTTTTAGGGAATGCAGGATATATACACAATTTACAGTATTTACAATATATACACAGAAATATACAGCAAAGTAAAAAGAACAATAATACAGGAATGAAATTCCCCTCTCCCCCCCTTCTGGAGGAGGGTTCCCCCCCTCTACCCTCTTCTCTCCCCTTTTTCCCCAAAGAGGGTTAGAAAGAGAGAAAAAGAGCAATTTTTAATAAAAGCAGTTATAAATTAAAGCAAAGTGTTAGTAGGCCACACGCTTATCTGTCCAAGGTCAGTCTGGCAGAGAGCCTAGAAGCGGACGAGCTGGAAAGGAGGAGGGGAGAGTGAACTGAGGAAAGTCCCAGTCGCACTCAAAACTTAAAGTTGCATTCTACCAATCCACCAATGAAGTTTGTTTAGACCTGTCTTTTGTTTACAAAACATTCAGCCACAGTGCCCCAGTACTGTCCTTTTCTTAAAGGCACAGCCTCAAACGGTCACAGTCCACCCCTTCTAAACAATTTCATTGGCTGTAAATACTGTCCATCCAATCCAAGACAACATTTACAGTTCGTAAGTGAAGTTCATAGTCCATTCCAGCTACACTCAGATGTAGATGATTCAAAAGCCCAAGAAAATCAGGAAATGAGAAAAATGGAAAACAGTTTATCTCTTTGCCGACAAAGTGAAGAAAAGTAAAACAGGGATTCTCAGGGTCTCTTAGTTGACTCAGGGCTCTCAGGGTTCTCAGGGCTCGTGCACTGTAGATTCCTTGCAGATTCCTCCTTTGGATGCGATGTAGCTGTACAACAGTTTGAAGTTAAACACTTTCTGCTGAAGTTAAATTTCTTTGTGGAATACACTGAATTTCACTATTCTCTTGCATTACCCAATAAGTGTGACCTGGACCTTCAGCTGAAACCACCCCTCGAACAGGTTGAGTCGCTCCTGAGGGTGAAAATACCCAAACAGTTTTACCTAACAGATTCTTTTCTCTAACAACAGGGACTCCATCGCCTTCCACTTTCTGTAGCAGATCTGAATGTGCAGGTCCAGCTCGGTTCACTGAACCTCTACTATTTACCAGCCAGGTTGCTTGTGCTAAATGTTTTTCCCAGTTTTTCAAAGATCCACCCCCCATGGCTTTGTCTTCAACAAACCGTTGTAGCATTCAATCTTCCCTGAAGCTGGTGCATAGCAAGGAATACGGAAAATCCATTCAATACCGTGCTCTTTTGTCCAGTTCTTTACAAGGTTGTTCTTGAAATGAGTTCCGTTGTCTGACTCAATCCTCTCTGGAGTTCCGTGTCTCCACAGGATTTGTCTCTCCAGACCGAGAATGGTTTTGCATGCAGTTGCATGCAGAACTGGATAAGTTTCCAACCATCCAGTGTTTGCCTCTACCATAGTAAGCACGTATTGCTTACCAGAACGAGAACGTGGTAGAGTGATGTAGTCAATCTGCCAAGCTTCACCATACTTGTACTTGGACCATCGGTCACCATACCACAAGGGCTTAAGTCGTTTTGCCTGCTTAATAGCAGCACAAATGTCACAGTCATGGATGACTTGCGTGATAGCATCCATGGAAATGTCTATGGATCTGTCACGAGCCCATTGGTATGTTGCATCTCTGCCTTGATGTCCTGACGAATCGTGAGCCCACCGAGCTAAGAATATCTCACCTCGGTGCTTCCAGTTGAAATCAAGATTAGAGTCCATGTCTACTTGAGAAACTCTTGCAGCTAGATCTGCCTGATGGTTGTGTTGCTGTTCCTCAGTAGCTTTGCTCATAGGAATGTGAGCATTGATGTGTCTCACTTTCACTGGAATTCTCTCGACTCGATCAGCAATGTCCTGCCACAGGTCAGCTGCCCAAATGGATTTTCCTTTCCTCTGCCAATCATTCTTCTTCCAGGTCTTTAGCCAACCCCATAGAGCATTGGCTACCATCCATGAGTCGGTGTAGAGATAAAGCTTTGGCCATCTCTCACATTCAGCTACATCGAGAGCAAGCTGGACAGCTTTTACCTCTGCAAACTGACTGGATTCTCCTTCTCCATCCTTTGACTCTGCAACTCGGTGTGTTGGACTCTATACTGCAGACTTCCACCTTCGCTTGTTTCCAACAAGACGACAGGAACCGTCCGTGAACAAATCATATTTATTTTCATCATCCACTGGAATGTGTCAGAGTCCATCCTGCCACTGCACTCCCAGAAACTGAATCTCTGTGGTAGGTCCTTTCACCTTGTCTCGCTTGATGGCAAAACCTGCATTCAGAAGAATGTCAATGATTTTGTTACCTTTCTCGAAGACTTCCTCAGCAGTTTTACCCCAGATGATGATATCATCGATGAACTGGATGTGTTCTGGAGCACCACCTTTCCCCAGAGCATTGTGGATTACCGCATGACAGATGCTTGAGCTGTGGATCCAGCCCATTGGCAGCCTGTTGAAAGTGTACTGGATTCCTCTCCAGGTGAAAGCAAACTGAGGCCTGCATTCCACTGCTATGGGAATAGAGAAAAATGCATTAGCAATGTCTATGGTAGCATACCATTTGGCCTCTTTGGAGTCCAGCTCATACTGGAGTTCCATCATGTCTGGTACTGCTGTACTCATAGGTGGTGTTACTTCATTTAGGGCTCGGTAGTCTACTGTCAGACGCCAGTCTCCATGCTGCTTTTGCACAGGCCACACTGGACTGTTGAAAGGTGAATGAGTTTTGCTGACGACTTTCTGACTCTCCAACTGACGAATCAGATTCTGAATGGGCAACAAAGAGTCACGGTTGGTTCTGTGTTGTCTGTGATGCACAGTCTGAGAAGCAACCAGCAATTTAATGTCCTGTATCTTATGTTGTCCCAGTACTGCAGATTCATCAGAAAGCTCAGGTCTGGCAGATAGCTTCAATTTTTGTCCATCAATTTCTATAGAAGCTACTCCAAAAGCCCATTTGTAACCTCTAGGATCTTTGAAACGCCCTTCTCTCAGAAAATCAATTCCCAAAATACAAGGTGCGTCAGGTCCGGTCACAACTGTATGCTTCCTCCATTGTTTACCAGTTAAACTTATATTAACCTCCACCTTACTTAACTGTTGAGATCCACCAGTGACTCCCAGAATAGTTATAGACTCTGATCCCTGATAATTTGATGGTATTATGGTGCACTAAGCTCCTGTGTCAACCAAGGCCCTGTACTTCCGAAATCGTGAAGTGGATGTACACATCCCAATAGATTCTGTTATCTCTGTTATCCCTCTCCTCCCCCTGGTGGGAGGCTGGGCACCCCTAGTTATGGGGAACATGCGCACATGTGCATTGAGCACAGTGTGCAGTGTTATAGCTGGAGCCACTGTTGGAGTTCCTAGAGTTGTTCTGGGGAACTGTGGAAGTAACAGCTCCCCTTCTGGTATTGCTACCTCGGGTTCTGCCACTTTGCAATTCCCTCAGTCTCCTGAAAAGATTAGAAGTTGGTTGGCCATCCCACCTGTTCATGTTCTCACCAAACTGATCTCGCAGACTTATCCAAATAGTCCTACATGAATGTCTTGGTGGTCTATTTTGATTTGATCTGTTTTGCAATTAACTCCTTGGAGGATGTCTATTCCTCACAGATGAAACTATTAGAGTTGGAGCACCTGTGTCATAACATCTATTAAGCCAAGTTAGAATTGGCTCCTTATCTGCTCTGGTGTAATGTTTACGGACATTTCTTACCTCTTCGTGGGGCAAAGGAGATTCGGAAATGTCATCTTCTTCTCCATCTGTCACATCTTCCTGAACACGTTGTCCCCATAATCCTGCTGAAACTCTCCTAAGGATCTCTTTATGCTGAGAACCACCACTGCTAGCTCCTGTTCTAGCTGCATCTCTATCCTGTTTTGATCTCACTAATACAGCTAGATCTTTAAAACAAACCTTCTCTTTCTCCTCAGCCGGATCTTTTCTAGTAGAGGGTCCCTCACCCGCATGAGTCTCCTTCTCTTCTCCTCCATTAGCTCCTGGATCATCTTTGGTCTTTCCACTTCTAGTCTTTAAAACTGCTGCTTGCTTAATTGGAGTTGTGTTTGAATTTACAGCCACCTTGACAGAAGCTGACAGGTTTTGAGACAGATCATCTGCTGCGGGAGTGGCTTCTGGTCCTGCCATGCAAGGAGGCGGATATGACTGTGCCTCGTTAATGGCCGAAGAAGAAGAAGGAGGGGGAGCCGCTATGTTTGCAGCTGTCGCTGCCCTTGGAAGCTTGCCAGAATCAGCCACAGAGCCATTGAAAGCAACTTTTCCTGTAGACTTTTTAGCTTTCTCTTTAACTGACACAGATTCTCCATTCTCCTCATCACTAGACGTCTCTGGGGCTGACCCAGAGGAACGCCACTTCTTCTTTGATCTATGCTTAATAATAAAACATGCTCTGGACACCTTTTTCTCCCGGCACAAGGAAAATAGCAAATACACATTAATTATCACCAGCAGGAGGATTACACACATCAAATAAATCACCTTTGGATCCCAGCCATCACTTAAAGTCACTCTTTCCCCTACTGGGATGTTAAACTACTTTATCTCAATTGGGAGAGTGCTAGAGGTCACAATCCTGTATCTTGCAGGCCAGAAAAAATCCAGGCAGCGACCATACAGAAGCCTCATTTTGTACATAAACCTCAAATAAATTGTCTGCATCAAATATTTACCTAGGTAATCCAGAATCAAACCCAAACAATATCTGTAGATCACAGCCCCAAAAATTGAGAAAAACAGACACTCCAAAATCCAAAACACCTTCGTGTTTGCTAGTCCGGCTCGAGGAAGCAATAAATCAAGATAATTATCCTCAAGCCCCACGTTGGGCGCCAAAAAAAGATGTGGAGGGTTAGAGAGAAAGTCTCAGCCTTCTCCCCCCACAAAGAGAAGAAAAAAAGTAACCACAGCTAGCCAACCGGAGGAGCAAAAAAGGGAAATGCTATAGTTACAAGCAATTTTTAGGGAATGCAGGATATATATACACAATTTACAGTATTTACAATATATGCACAGAGATATGCAGAAAAGTAAAAGGACAATAATACAGGAACGAAATTCCCCCCCCTTCTGGAGGAGGGTTCCCCCCCCTGTACCCCCTTCTCTCCCCTTTTTCCCCAAAGAGAGTTAGAAAGAGGGAAAAAAGAGCAATTTTGAATAAAAGCAGTTATAAATTAAAGCAAAGTGTTAGTAGGCCACACGCTTATCTGTCCAAGGTCAGTCTGGCAGAGAGCCTAGAAGTGGACGAGCTGGAAAGGAGGAGGGGAGAGTGAACTGAGGAAAGTCCCAGTCGCACTCAAAACTTAAAGTTGCATTCTACCAATCTACCAATGAAATTCGTTTAGACCTGTCTTTTGTTTACAAAACATTCAGCCACAGTGCCCCAGTACTGTCCTTTTCTTAAAGGCACAGCCTCAAACGGTCACACTTAGTCACAATATGAACAAATGTGGCGTCCTCTGGACATACAAGTTGGTTTGTACTGGTAGAATTTACATCTTCTTCTAGAATTAAGGCTGAAGGTGTAGAATCATAGAATTGTTGAGGTCAGAAGAGACCCTCAAGATAATCATGTCCAATCTCGCTCTCATCGAGAGCTCACAATCCCACAACTACTGCTAACACAGTACCACCAAACCATGTTCCTAAACACCTGTGGTGGTTGAGAGAAGGCCTAGCTCTCCCTCCCCCACAAAGGGAAAAAAAACCACAGCTAGCTCAGTCGGAAAAGCAAAAGGATATGCTATATTTAGAAGCAAAAATGAAATGCCGGTTACATATATATACACAATATACAGTATTTACAATATATATACAGAAATACACAGCAAAGAAAAATACAGGAACAAAACTCCCTCCTCCTGACAGAGGAGGGTTCCCCCTCTGTACCCCCCTCTCTCTCCCTACCTCCCTTTTTTCCCAAAAAGGACTTGAGAGAGAGAAAAGGTAATTAATAAGGATGAAATTTTGTTAGGCCTCAAAAGTGCATGCAGGATTAGTGCTTATCTGGTATCCAAGGTCAAACTCCAACTGCTCAGAAACAGACAGGCTAGAAAAGCAGGACAGAGAGAAACTGAGAAAAATTCCAACTGAACTAAAACTTGAAGTTGCATTCTACCAATCTACCAATGAAATTCGTTTAGAATATCTGATTGTTTTCATTATGATTCCAAAACATTCAACCAGAGTGTTCCAGCACCATGCCTCTCTTAAAGGCACAGCCTAAAATGGTCACAATACTACATCCACACACCTTTAAATAACTCCAGGGATGGTGACTCCACCACCCCTCTTACCTTTGTTTTTGCTTTTCATCCTATTAAATTGCTTATATATTGACTCATGGGCCTTTGGTTATATTTTCCCTCTCCCCTGTCCATTTAAGAAGGAAAGTGATAGAGTGGCTTTGGTAGGCATTCAGCCCTTAGCCAGGGCCAAACCATCACAGGGTTTCAACTCATCTGGACTGAAATAAAGGAAGTGAGCCATGTCTTGAAACAACATTTCAATGTGCAATTTCACCATCCAAGTTAGAAGATCACATCCCCATGCCATAAAATATTTCTAATTAAACATTCACATATTTTTACCACAAGCTGTTGTTATTTCTTGGTGCCAGTAATTCATCTGCACAGGTATGATAAATAAAAGGTAAATAAATGTTTTACCCTATGAGTAAATAAACTTACTGGGTTAGTCACAAGATAGAGTCCTAATACTTGTGAGTGCATCATTGCACAGTCATATACCCTTTTATGGTCTTCCAAGAAAGTGGACGTTGCAAAGGACATTTCCCAGAGCCATATCGCTTTGATGATAATTAAACCTAAGCTCACTGTCATCACATAACAGCTTCTGATGTCAAACATTGTGACTACTTAAAGAACAACCTTTCAGAGAAATGGGATTACTAGAAAAAGTTCTTTCTGGTTCCATTATTCTGCTGACCATTGTATTCTTTCCAGTCAATGTGTAACTGTCAGCACTGAATCTGGTCCTCATCCAAATGCAGAGGGTGGAGATTTTTAAATACCAGCCATCTGTTTGCTCCTTAAAGGAATGCTGGTCAGCTACTGGAGTCACTGTCAGTGGCAGGTAGAGGAATGTGAAAGAATGCTTAGAAAAAAATCCATAAAATGCATCTCTTGTTTTCTTATCTCTTATCTCACAGCATCAAGGCAATTAGCATCACCCCTGTAATTATTTTCTGGCAAATTGTTTCATTAGTATTTCCTGCCACAGACAGAACAAATTGTCATTATTCTTCTCACCTCCATTTCTTTTTATCCAGCTAGATAAACGTAGCGTGGCCACAAAAGGTACCTTTACAAAATATGAACTACACTCTGCCGTATTGTTAGCTTCTGAGTCTTTCAGATAAGTTTTGGGTAAGAAAATAATTTTAAAAGTGATTCAGTTGTTCATAAAATATTTTGTTTGCTTTATTTCTCCATTGCTGTGAGTTTTTTTGAAATTAGCAATAGGAGAAAACAGTAGACAAATGAGGGTGTAAGATGCATCTGAGCAGCATCCTGATCGCATTCTGAAAAGCAATAGAAATCACATCCAAGTTTTTTTTTCTTACTCCAGGTAAAGTGCAAATCACAGCTTTGCATGCAGTCCTATTGTATTATCTGTGCAATTTTCTATGGCTTATTAAATCTGTGATGACCTTGTGCAGTAATATCTGTTTCCACTATGGCATTCCCTAGTTTTGAACATAAAATTATAAGAAATCTGAGGCCAGTCTGGAAAAAGGTTTTAATTACCTAATCTGTGGGTAATTTTGGGAATAGAGCCATTAGCTTTTAAATAGATGTTCCCTCAAAGGGCAGTGGAGCATTGCAGCACCACTATGAAAGGTGTCATTACAGTGTGGAAAAGCCAGATGATCCCACTAGGAATGGTGCACATTGCTCTGCAAGTACAGCAAGACTGCTTATGGAAAAGGCATACTGCTGTCAAGCTGGTGGACACTGCATGTGCTCTGTGGAAGCCAGCAGACATGAAAAAAGAGTTAGTGCTGAAAAAAAAAGGCTATGTAGGCTTTCAGCTAATGTATGTTGGCCCAGTGCCATGAAGCTATGTGGGTTTATTAAATGTAAGAGCTGCTGCTTATGTATAAATTAAGACTGCCACCTGGCTGGTTTCCAGCTGTCTTGCCTGGTTTTATTCTGAACTTGCTGGCTGCTGTGGAGCTACTGTACAGATTGGTCTGGACATTCTCAGCAGACGTATTTTTGGAAGGTGGTAGACCTTTTCTGTGTTGAAGACGATTTTACCTGTGTTCTAACAACAAAGTGCCACTGAAGTGACAGAGGTGACTATTCTGAAGCTTTAATGGTGGTGATCACCCTGACAAAAAAAAAAAAAGTCACTTTAAACAAAATATAGTTTACTACAGGTTAACTTTATCTAAATAAAATGATGGTGAAAAGGCATGCAACCTGTTTCCTTTTATAGCCTTTTTGAATTATAACAGTTACCAAGATGGATGTAGATAAAAAAATTGTAACAGAAACATATTGTGACACTTAACTGCATTATAGACCAACAGAAGCCCATAGATAGATGTTTCAATTTCTAAGGTTCTAGATAAACTTTCTATGCTTAATTCAGTTACTAAAAATGACCTCTGTTTTTGAAGAGAAGTTGGTCAAAACTGTTTGTTTCCAAGCCAGTCAATATCCTTTCTTCTGCAGTGGCCAGTACAAGCAAAATCAGACAACATCGTGTGCAGGTGCTGGATGCGTTAGTCAATTTCATATCCAAAAGTGTCTGAAGAATTATTTTATGACATGTCCAAAGTTCAGATGAGTGCCCATATTTGTCCTCACAGTTCAAAGGCATGCTTTGTATTCTCATTGTATATAGAAATGTATGGCTGTGCTACACAATGTGAAGCCTAACTGAGGTGTATTTGGTCAATGGACCTTCTTAGGGTTCTTGCATTTGTGAAGTTATACAGTCTATCTTCAGGCTTTGAAATCATCTTCACAACCTGTGCCAGGCTACAAAACATTTGCATTCTACTATATAGATGAGAATAAAAGGTCAACATTAACTACAAGTAAACCCCCAACTAATTTTTTTTCTACACATGTAATAGTATCCGGATGTTCTACATCTGCTAGAAACAACTCACTAGCACCTAATACTTACAATATATGTATAAACAGAGAGGTCTTGTTTACATGCCAAATGCTTGCACTGACCCTGCTGTCCAGTGCTGGTAATAGAGTTGTGTGGCTGTGAGTGATTCCAATCCTTTGCAGACATTTTTCTTCTGCAAAACATCAGACATGTTCCTAACACAGCAGGGGTAATGAAAATGAGTATCATGGACAAATTAAAGGAAAATATGAGTGCAGGTCTCCAGATCTGACTAAGTCTTGGTCCTAAACAAAATCCAAGTGTTTAAAAAGGCCCCAGACACACACACAAAAAAAATCTGGTTTATGCTTCTCTTAATACTAGGTTCAACATTAGCTTTAACACATCACAACATAGTGTTCTCATTTCAATAATTTTGGAACAAAAAAGAGAAGAAATTTGATGAAACATCCACCTAGCTTTCAGCATCAAGATACTGTGTTTGGATAAGCTTTTAAATTAGCAAGTGCTTGTTATCTTCTTATACCCTAACAATTTGTGCAACAAATATAGTAATGTAAAGCTGAGACAGATATACCATGTAAAGAGTTCCTAGCAATTCAAACAACATCAGATTTGTCACCTTTACAATATCTTGCTTTGATGGCTCTGGAATTTTTTGCATGTAGGAAAAATGTCTTAAAGATGCTAAAATTTGTGGAACAACTTTGTCTTCAGGGCCACCAGCAGTTCACAATCTGGAATATATCAGCACTCCCTACCCCCTCTAATCATTGCAGTTTTTGAAAGTTTTGCAATATTAAGACAGTCCAAAAGCTCAAATTGTCTTAAAATTATGTTCTCACTGTTTATGCCTGTGGAAATTATCTGGAAAGATAATTTCGGCTAATGGATTTTAAATGTTCTATAACTTTTGAACAGCCTTAATATATATGATGAGTTTTATTCTTCCATCACTGAAACTCATGCAATGCAGCTGAGCAATAAACACTTATTATCGGAAAACATTCTCAGAACTCTTTTAGATACCAGGGTAGTCACAACTTGTGTGGGGCAAATGATCTCCATGCTTGCAGTTCAGCAGCCATCTCTCCCCCCCCCCCCCCCACCTCTGTAGGAGGAATGCTTCTTTACCATTTCCTTACAGCTGCAAGAAACTGAATGAGCTTGGTCATGGCAATAAGGCTCTGAATCTGAGAGGGGAACCATGTATTAGAATACTGCCTTCTTCCATTTCCTTTTATGACAATGTCAACATTTCTACTAACCAAATCAAAGGAAAAATGGGAACCAGTGTTTTCTGCTGACCTGGCACTTTTCTTAAGCATGAAAAGAGTCCTTAAAGAGTTGCTTCCTCATATGCCTCAGTTGATGTTATTTACTTGTAACTTCCAGAAAACATGTGACAACTTCATGAAACTGCTAAAGTGTTAGTGTAGTACTGATATTCATTAAAGACAAATAGGGATACTGATGTAGCCACAGGCTGGTATAAATCTGAGGAGGGATGAGGCAAGAGGACTGACATGGGATTCAGCTAAAAAGGAGTTAAAGGTGAGGAGCGTAAGAACATTTGTAAGAACATTTTCTGTAAATTAGTTTTTCTCAAAGCATTTGATGTGATACTTTGACAAGATTATGATTGTTTCACAGAGCAGTTGTGTAGCTATATTTGTACTCCTGTAGGGTGAATGACTTCATATTGCCTGACACTATTATTCAACATACAGCAGAGTAACAATAAAGCATAATACCAGACTAAGAGATGGCTGACAGATGACAAAAATATCCATCAATGCAGAATCATCACACAGGTGTCTATATTTATGCATTAGATGCCTTTTTCAGCATGTCTTGGAAGTTGATAATATCACTACTGATGAAATTTCCATCAAATATAATAAAGGGTGCCCTGCAAATTGCTAAGGTGAGCAGTACAGTCAGAAAAAGCAGTTGAAACTGCTTAGGAAGCTAGCTTGTGCCAAAATGTCTGTAATGCCAAGTACTTGACTTGAAGATCTCTGATATTTGTTTCATCTTTCTTACTGAGTTTCTCTAATCCCTCTGTGTCTCATCTTTGGGTTCTCTTATTGTCATAAAGCAGACATTATTATTTGGCGACAACTCTACAAAAACATCCAAAACCCCAACCAACCAAAAAAACCCAAAACAAAAAACACCCACTCAGGAACAAAACCAACCTGGCCACCCTCTCTTACTAAGGGCAGCTATCATGGTCTGGCAGCTTCTCTAGTGTTACATTTTCTTTCACATCTGGATGGTCTCATTTAAATTGCCCCTTGGGAGTCTAGCTCCTAGCCTGTTTTCTAGTGTCATGGCAAGGTCAAAATACTGCCAGAGACTGCTCAGTGCTTTGACAGTGTGTATGGATGAGTTCTGGGCATGGAATCTTTCCCTGGATTTGCACTATATGGTGGTGTGGATGCAACTTTTCTGTGAAAAGTGAAGTCCTGTGTTCACACTCTGACTTTTTTTAGATGTATACTCCTCTGACAAATCAAATTCAGTGTGGATGAAACAAAACATTTAATTCCCTGCCTGTTATCACTTCTAGCAAATGTGTCCTCATAGCTGCTGTTTTTTTCCTGATCTTTACCGTCTTTCCTTGTCATGTAGAATGATAATCTGAACATTGCCTTCAAGCCTAGACACTCCCTCAGGCTTTGTATCCTGCCTTGATCTATCAATATCCCTGTGCATCTGACACTTTTAATAAAAAAATTAACAAAATAAATAATTAATAATAAAGTTATCTGGGAGCAAGGAATTTCAAGTGCACCTTGGAATGCAGAAAGTATTTGGAGTACAAGGAGAGTTATTTAATAGAATCTGTGGTATGGATTTACAAACCATAACTAACGTATGGTTAAACATAAACTTTTAAAAAGATATGGGGATAGATAGCCAGGGAATACAGGCAGGGAATTATTTGATCTCTGCAAGTGACTCTAATTTTTAGATCTAACTACCTACCCATTTCTTTTCCCCTTAAGAAAAAATATAGGGTAAGTATACTTTTGATGTTCACATTTACAAAAGGTGTGACGAACAATTGGAAGCATTAAGGAAAAGAATCATAATAATATTGAAGAACTGAACAAAATACCATAAAACAGTCTGTCTATCAAAGCTGAATGGATAAAAAACATGTAAATACCTTCATGTTACCTGATTCTGAATGAAAAATGCACTTACCCTTAACAACAGCTAAGAGGTGAATAAGAGGAATATGTTCCAACCTGAAAAATATACTAGAATGGAAAGGAATGTTGTTAAGATATTTGCTTGGGTTTTGTATTTAACTGTTACTGCTAGAATATTTTTTCACTCAAAATACTTAGTATTAAATAGGTTGCTTGGGTAGGCAACTAGGAAAGCAGTGATACATTTATCACTGAGCAGTCATGTAAAATTAGTGCATAAATACAGAACAGCCTTGAGTATTTGTTGGAATTAGTGTCTAAATAACTTTAATGTGGTACATTACTTTTACCTGAAGCCTGTCTCTACTACTTGTTTATCTTTCCAGGTGTCAAAAAAAGTGTGTAAAACACATTAGAAGTATGTGCTGTGTTGAAAGATTGCTGATGACCTTGAGTGTAAAGCTCCTATGTCAGTTTCTTTGTGCTGTAACTCCATTTAATGCAACTGAATTGAACAAAATTTCACCAGTGATAATCTGACTAAAACTGTTAATTTGCTAAATGGAGAAGGGAGAAAATAACTCTTCCCTGGAGATATTTCCTGAAGCTATATATTAAAATATCAATGTGTGTCATACAGAAAACTGCCTCACTGGTTCATTAAGAATCACAGAATCACAAAATCATTGAACATTAGGGGTTAGAAGGGACCTCCAGAGATCATTGAGTCCAACCCCCCTTGCAAAGTAGGACCACTTAGGTCAGATCACACAGGAATGCATCTAATCAAGTTTTGAAGATCTTTAGAGGAGACTCTACAAGCCCCCTGGGCAGCCTGTTCCAGTGCTCTGTCATGCTCACAGTAAAAGAGTTTTTTCTCATATTGAGATGGAATTTCCTATGATTGAGTTTACATCCACTGACCCTTGTCTTATCACTGGGTATCACCAATGAGAGACTGGCTCCATCCTCCTGGTAGCCACCCTTCATATATTGAAGAACTTCTAGAATAGTGCATTGTGAGCATATACTACAAAAATGAGGGATTTGGGGCTGTTTCATTTAATTTGAGATTTATTTTTTTTTTGAGAAGTGCCCTGCATCATGATAACGAGTGCAGTTATTAACAATTACTAGATAATACCACACAGTCATCATACTATCAGGAATATATATTCCACAAATAAAAAATCACCTGAAGGCTTTTTTTCCCACTAAAACAAAACAAGAACAAAAACATAACAAATTAAGATCTGCCTTAATTTTATCCATTGATTCTGCCCTTTGTACCACCTGCCCAGGTCTTTGAGGAACAAATATTCCCTACTTTCCTGCTGAGCATAGATAAATGGTGGACAGGGTCCTAACAATATCCCAGAGATAAGGGGGATGAAGCCAGTTTTTCATTTAGTTTTCAATAAGTGTATGTAATGCTCATTCAGACTGGAAAAATGAAGGGAGATGTGAACTTGGATAAAATCTGCTGAAGTCAAATTCTGTGAGGCCAGTATCTTACCCTTAAAAGAGTGGCTCTATTGATTTGCAGAATAATGAGGATCTCTCCCTGTATATTGTCATGGGTCTTGAATAGTCTTCAGCTTCAGAAGAACTGAATATTAGAACTCTAATTTACAATCAGCACTGTACAAAGCTTTGTCCTATTCACATTGTCTGGCAGCAGCAAGTACAAATTTGTTTATTGAAACCCATTCCAGGGCATTGCAGTTGTCCTTATTTAGGCAGTTTTTAAAAGGGAGAAATATATAATTCATAGCAATCTTTAAAAATTGGTTGACCAAGACTCATGACAAATGCTTACAAATGGGGATTAAAACCTGAGCTGTCACTGAGATAATTAGTTTATTCTAGCACGATGAAAGGCTGTGGTTGTGATGATGATGAGTGCCATCTGATGAATAGTTACATTACAGCACATGCTCCACTTCCTCTGTCCTCCAGTATAGACCTTATTTAGCCAGATATACTGATTTTTAGAAGCAATAATAAAAAAAAAGGGGGGGGGAGAATGTTTTTAATTCTGCCATTTTCTGGATCTTTTCAGATATTGATTGACAGTCCCCATTTGGCTAGAGTAGCCAAGACCACAGATGTCAAAGGGAAATATTTGCAAATTCTGTTCTGTGGTGGGTGGAAGGGTAAAGCCAAGAAGCCTCCTCCCTTCCCCCTTGTAAGGTAAAAGGGAAAAGAAAAATTGAAGGGAAAGGAAAAAAAAACTCACCAGCTGAATTAGCAAAGCAGTGGAGCTATATTTACAAAGCAGTGTAGGGTTTGCAGGGGAATATTTACAAATTTACAATATCTACAATATATACAAAGATATACAACAGAGTAACACAGAAATGAGAGTAACCCCCCTCGGCCGAGGGGATTCCCCACCTCCGCTCTCCCCTCTCTTCCCCCCCTTCCCCAGAGTAGTTTGGAAAAGAAGGAGAAAGAAGAAAGAAAGAAGTTAAAAATCAGTTTGTGTTAATTGGAAGCAGTTAATACAGGCCTGGCTTTTCTTATCTTCAAGGCCGAAGTCTTGGCAGAAAGCCCAGCACAGAGATAGTTGCTGCACCGTGGAGAAGCGGAGACAAGAGTGACAGAGAAGTGCTGGAAATGCCCATTTCACTCCAGTTCAGAAGGTGCTTCCTCCCACTTGACCAATGAAAATTAGTTTAGACTATTCCTTCCATTTACCAACTTCCATCCACCATATTCCCTTTCTTAAGGGGACACCGTCAACCGGCCACAAATAATAAAAAAAAAGGGGGGGGGAGAATGTTTTTAATTCTGCCATTTTCTGGATCTTTTCAGATATTGATTGACAGTCCCCATTTGGCTAGAGTAGCCAAGACCACAGATGTCAAAGGGAAATATTTGCAAATTCTGTTCCCTCTCTTAAAGTAATTATTTTTAGTTTCTGATGATCAGGCAACTATAGTCAGATATCCATAAACAGATTCCTAATGCAAAGGCTGACAGCAGATTGGCCATATTACAAAACAAACTGGACCCTCTGACATTAGGTTCCATATTGTGGATTTTCTCTATACCAGCACTTCTGGTCTCAACATGTGAAGACTGCAACTGGCTCATCATTTTTCTATAGATAGGACAGTTGTGAAGGGATAGAAGGAGGCCAAAATTAAGTAGCTCTTCTGCCTTTTCGTAACACAGAGCACAGAATAATCTGTAGGTAGTCAAGAATATATTCATACAGGCAGCAAGTAGACTGAAGCTATGGTCACACTAATCTGTAACTAGCAATGTTCTTATTATTCAATCTATAAGAATAAAATACTGAAGATTAGACTTATGATCTCTAGCAGAATTCTTATCACCTGTCTTATCCCCATGTAGCAAGAGAATGAAGACAACGATGGGGGGGGGGAAGTATAGTCCTGATGAAAACTGCAGCATTGTTTAATAGAATGTCAAAGACTATGACTGTGTCAAATAATGCTTTACTCTTTTTGCTCCTTATTATCTTCAATTTATTTAGGTTCCTAAATTTACTTTCTGTATTATTACAGTGATTTCCAAGTCTTTTATAATCAAGTAGTGACTGGGTTTCTTATGGCAAACCCTGAGGTACACATTTAATTCATTCATGTAAGATTAGAAAGAGGAACCCAGTATAGGAAAAAAACAATTGATTTATTGAAAATGCTTCTGAGCTAAAAAGAAATAATCATAAGCAGTTAGTCTGAAGATGACAACTCCTATTAGGAAGAGAATTAATAATGAGAGAACTAAAGTACTGTGAGCTCCACAGTTAGAGATTAAACCCTCCATGATAAATGAAGTAAAAGCAATCTTATTGTGAGAGACAGACCTGTGTCTGCCTGCAAAACAAGTCTAGTGAAAACAGTTTTCCCAAATGAAGATGTTAACAAGTCATAGAGGAATTGAAATTCATCCACTTCAAAATAAATGCAAAGCCATAGAACAAGAATTGAAGTGTGAGAACCCAGCGCGTGGCTGAAGACAGAGGAGGCAGCTTGAGGAGCGCAGCTCTGGGAGTTTGGCTTTTGGCTTTGATTCCCTTGCTTTTCAGGCAGTAAGGGGCTGGTGGCTCGGGACTTCCCGAAGAGGAAGAGAGGAGGAGGGGCAGGGGGCTCGGATTGCCTACCTGCCGGAGGGCAGTGACGTAGCTGGGGGAGGGGTTGCCGCGGAGACCGCGCGCAAACCAAACAGAACCCAGCACGTGGCTGAAGAGAGAGGAGGCAGCTTGAGGAGCGCAGCTCACCTTCTCACTGACAGGGGGGAAAAAAAAAAGAAAAAAAAAAAAAAAAAGAGCCGTGTGGAGAGGGTGGTTACTGCAAGATGGTCACTACTAGAGCAAAGGCTAGTGGAAGGACAGTGGGCACCCAAACAGAGACCACACACAAGCGTGCAGATGTTCAGGTAGGTGGCTGTAGTGAGTGCTGGAGCCTGGCACTCGATATGGAGGCTGGAGGGAGCAGCTCCTGTTTCAGGTGTGAACAGGTCAGTGATCTAGTTTCATAGTTTCATTCAGGGTTGGAAGGGACCACAAGGATCATCTAGTTCCAACCCCCCTGCCATGGGCAGGGACACCCCACACTAGATCAGGCTGGACAGAGCCTCATCCAGCCTGCTCTTAAACACCCCCAGGGACGGGGCCTCGACCACCTCCCTGGACAACCCATTCCAGGGTCTCACCACTCTCATGGTGAAGAACCTCCTCCTCACATCCAGCCTGAATCTCCCCACCTCCAGCTTCATTCCATTCCCCCTAGTTCTATCACTACCTGAGATCCTGAGAAGTCCTTCCCCAGCCTTCCTGTAGGCCCCCTTCAGATACTGGAAGGCCACAATTAGGTCACCTCGGAGCCTTCTCTTCTCCAGACTGAACAGCCCCAACTCCTTCAGTCTGCCCTCATAGGAGAGGTGCTCCAGCCCTCTGATCATCCTTGTGGCCCTTCTCTGGACACGTTCCAGCACCTCCACATCCCTCTTGTAATAGGGGCTCCAGAACTGGACACAGTACTCCAGGTGGGGTCTCACCAGGGCTGAGTAGAGGGGGAGGATCACCTCCCTCGACCTGCTAGCCACACATCTCCTGATGCAGCCCAGGATCTGATTGGCTTTGCAGGCTGCAAGTGCACATTGAGAGCTCATGTTGAGCTTTTTGTCCACCAGCACCCCCAAGTCTCTCTCCTCAGGGCTACTTTCCAGCCAGTCACTGCCCAGCCTGTATTTGTGCCTGGGATTGCCTCGACCCAGATGCAGGACCCTGCACTTGCTCTTATTGAACTTCATGAGGTTGGCTTGTGCCCACCTCTCCAGCCTGTCAAGGTCCCTCTGCATGGCCTCCCTTCCCTCCAGCGTGTCTGCTGCACCACACCGCTTGGTGTCATCAGCAAACTTGCTGAGGGTGCACTCAATGCCTCTGTCCATGTCACCCACAAAGATGTTGAACAAGACAGGTCCCAGGACTGATCCCTGAGGGACTCCGCTTGTCACTGGCCTCCACTGGGACATGGACCCATTGACAGCCACTCTTTGGGTGCGGCCATCAAGCCAGTTCCTTATCCATCTAGTGGTCCACCCATCAAACCCATGTGTCACCAGCCTGGAGACCAGGATGTGGTGCGGGACAGTGTCGAAGGCTTTGCTCAGGTCCAGGTAAATGACATCAGTTGCTCGCCCCTCATCTATTAATTTTGTCACCTGCTCGTAGAAGGCAACCAGGTTGGTCAGGCAGGATTTGCCCTTGGCATGCTCTGATGAGCATGGTGGTCAAACTAAAAGAAGAGGTGGAAAGGCTAAGAGCTAGAAGAGATGGCGAGCAGAAAATTGACGATTCCCATAATGTAATCTCTTCTAAACCAGAACAGGGGGTAACACAGGGGAACAGGGAGTTTGATACCTTCCCAGAAGCAAGATTCTCAACCTCCCTGTAGTAACCCACATGAGCAGGGCCAATGGGAACAGGTCTCTGCCCGACGGAAGAAGTGCAAACGAAGGAAGTCTGCTCCTGTGAGCAGCACGCTACCTCCAGTGCAGTTACAGAACAGGTATGAAGCTCTGCAGGAGGAACAGGTCATTGGTGAGGCTGAGGACTCAAGAAGGTCAGAAGCTGCACCAATGACAGGTTGCCTCAGGCCAGCCATCAAAACTTACCCAGAAAAGAAACCTCGCAGGGTCATCGTCATAGGAGACTCCCTACTGAGGGGAACAGAGGGCCCAATATGCAGACCAGACCAATTTCATAGAGCGGTCAGCTGCCTCCCTGGTGCCCAAGTTAAAGACGTTGTAGACAGAATTCCCAACCTCGTGAGTCTGTGGTGAAGAGGTTATTAAATTTATTAATATGAAATATGAATTATGAAAAATATTATTTTTATTAATTATCAAACTATTAATAACCGATGAATCACCAACTTATATACATGTTCTAGTGCACGTTCGTGAAATACATTCCACAACTGGCTTAGTGTTATGATTATAACGTTAATTGAACTATCTATAAACCCTTTCTATATTTATATAACGAAGGGTGCAGTTCCGCCGCTTGGCCACTAGATGGAGACTCGGCGGGACGCGGGCGGCTTCTGGCGATACACAGCAATATTACAATCTTTCTATGCATCAGCGCTTACTCTGCTGGACGCGGATACTTTGAACTGAGTGCTAGTGGGTGGAAAGCACGTGGACGATATTCAATTCCCTTCAGACAACAGGGATCGGTCCTGGACAGGGTCGGTCCGTGGGGTCGGCCCTCTAAAGTCGGCTCGCACAGCAGGGCGGGACAACGGTGGCCGATAGGTGGGCTCGAACGACGGAAGCAGGCAAAGATACGGGGGTCGGCCCAACCACGGCGGTTCTCGGGGCTGATGCAAACAGCCTCGGGGAGAGAATGCGGCTGCGTTAAGCGGCGTCTCTCGTTTAATGAGGTTAAAGGAGCAACAGGACTCTCGTAGTGGTCCCAGGTCCGGTGCAATACAAGCACGAACAATGCTCTGGGTTTCCCTGGAATTCACAGGGCTCAGAGCGGCACTCGGCGGCTCCTCTCCCGCACGGCGGGGTTAGGCATACAAGGACTCGGTATTAATCAAGTCCCTTCTCCCCGGCAACTGGGCAGATCTTACCCGCGGGGGTTGGTCCAGTCCTCCGGTGGCACGATGGGCTTTTCCAATCGGCACGACTGGTTGTAGCAATGCTGAGCTCCTCAGGCTCAGCGAAGGTCCTCCCTCTGGGCTTCTTAACGATGCAGAGGCTTCCAGTATGCATGCATGTATAACAGAAGCTAATAACAATAAGCTCAATGGCAAAGGCTGCAGCTCAAGAGTTACTCTCTCGAGCAAGCACAGAGACAAAGTAAATGAGGGGGCAACGTGTTTACCAACTGGGGTAATACTTATAGATTCCTCGGGGCTGGGCTTGACCAATGGGCACTCTCATAAGCAACTGGCTTCAGCCTATAGAAAGCGTGAAGCTAGAATTATGCCCATACTTGGTGTCAGCACGAGCGCTGCATGCGCTGGGTGCGTGCAAGCCTGGCTAATGCCTTGGCTTTTGTCTTCCTCCTGGAGGGAGGGGGAACTTGCCCACATGCTGGGACAAGATTCAGTATTGGGGCATAATGTGCCTTCACCACAGAGTCCTTCAGACTACTACCCACTGCTGGTCTTTCAGGTGGGCAGTGACGATGTAACAATGAGAGACTCACAATCTATTAAAAAAGACTTCAGAACCTTAGGGCAAATGCTAAAGGGATCAGGGGCTCAAGTCGTGTTCTCTGCCATCCCTCTAACGTCAGCAATGGATGAGGACACACTGAGGAAGGACCGACAGATCAATTCAAGGCTTAGGGGCTGGTGTCATTGACAGGGCTTTGGGTTCCACAATCATGGATTGGTTTTCAAGGCACCTGAGCTGAAAACAACTCATGGGACACACTTGTCCCAGAGTGGGATAAGAATCCTGGGGCAGGAATTGGCAGGGCTCATTGATAGGGCTTTAATCTAGATTTGAAGGGGGAAGGGGTTAATAGTCTCCTGCTGGCTGGTGACAAACAGAGGGGCAGCTCACCAGCAGTAGAGAGAAGGAGAGATGGTAAGGGCTCTCAACTTGCTGCCCTGAGGCAAGCCACGAATGATCCACCAGGACATTCTGTGGAAACCGAGGGGATTTGGCACAAGAGGAGGACAGGGCCAGCCCAGCTGAAGTGCTTCTATGCGAATGCGCGCAGCTTGGGCAACAAACAGGATGAGTTAAGGGCCGCTGTGCTGCTGGGATGCCACGACATAGTGGCTGTTACTGAAACTTGGTGGGATGAATCCCATGACTGGAATGTAGGCATAGATGGATATAAACTCTTTAGGAAGGATAGGCAGGGAAGGAGAGGAGGAGGTGTTGCCCTCTATGTCAATAGCCAGTTGGAATCAGTGGAGCTCCAACTGGGGAGGGATGATGAGCTAGTTGAGAGCGTATGGGTTAAAATTAAAGGCAGGACAGGGGAAGGAGATATTACTGTGGGGGTCTCCTACAGGCCACCTGACCAGCAGATCCAAGCAGATGAGGCCCTCCATAGGCAAATAGAAGTGGCTTCCAGGTCACAAGCCCTGGTCCTCATGGGTGATTTCAACCACCCGGACATCTGCTGGAGGGACAACACAGCAAGGCACCAGCAATCCAGGATGTTCCTGGACTGCATAGAAGACAACTTCCTCCTCCAAATGGTAGAGGAACCAACAAGAAATGGTGCTATGCTGGACCTTGTTCTCACCAACAGGGAAGGGCTGGTAAGCAATGTGAGGCTCATAGACAGCCTTGGCTGCAGTGACCATGAAGCAGTTGAATTTAATCTCCTCAGGGCAATCAGGAGGAAGTATTCCAAGCTCACGACCCTAGACTTTAGGCGTGCAGATTTTGATCGCTTCAGGGATCTGCTAGCCAAAGTGTCGTGGGACAAAGCCCTGGAGGGAAGAGGGACCCAGGACAGCTGGTCAGTATTCAAGGACCACCTCCTCTGTGTCCAGGAGGTCTGTATACCAACAAAGAGAAAAGCAGGTAAGAATGCTAGGAGGCCTGCCTGGATGGGCAAGGAGCTACTGGACACACTATTACTTAAAAGGAAACTCTACAGGAAGTGGAGAGAAGGACAGGTAGAACAGGGGGAATATAAGGAAGCTGCCCGAGCAGCAAGAGTCCTGGTTAGGAAAGCCAAAGCAGAGTTTGAATTGAATCTAGCCAGGGAGATTAAAGGGAACACTAAGAACTTTTACAGGTATATTAATGGGAAGAAGAAGACTAGGGAAGGTGTGGGCCCCCTCAGAAAGGAAAATGGTGACATGGTCACAAGTGATGAGGAAAAGGCTGAGGTACTTAATAACTTCTTTACCTCAGTCTTCACTGCAAGGGCCTCTAGCCACACTCCTGATGTTATGGAAGTCAAAGCCAGGGACGGGGAGGAAGAACTGCCCATTGTAAGTGCAGATCAGGTTCGTGATCATCTGAAGAACCTGCAAGTGTTCAAGTCCATGGGACCCGACAGGATACACCCACGGGTACTGAGAGAACTGGCAGATGAGGTTGCTAAACCCCTCTCTATTATATTTCAAAAGTCATGGCAATCTGGGGAAGTCCCCACAGACTGGAAAAGTGGAAACATTGCCCCATCTTCAAAAAGGGTAAGAAGGAGGAACCAGGGAACTACAGGCCAGTCAGTCTCACCTCTGTGCCTGGAAAGATCATGGAGCAGATCCTCCTGGAGTCACTACTCGCTCAAAAGAATAGTGAAGAGGTGATTGGGAACAGTCAGCATGGTTTTGCCAAGGGCTGGAAAGTAGCCCTAAGGAGAGAGACTTGGGGGGGCTGGTGGACAAAAAGCTCAACATGAGCTCACAATGTGCACTTGCAGCCCGCAAGGCCAATCAGATCCTGGGCTGCATCAGGAGAAGTGTGGCTTGCAGGTCGAGGGAGGTGATCCTCCCCCTCTACTCAGCCCTGGTGAGACCCCACCTGGAGTACTGTGTCCAGTTCTGGAGCCCCTATTACAAGAGGGATGTGGAGGTGCTGGAACGTGTCCAGAGAAGGGCCACAAGGATGATCAGAGGGCTGGAGCACCTCTCCTATGAGGGCAGACTGAAGGAGTTGGGGCTGTTCAGTCTGCAGAAGAGAAGGCTCCGAGGTGACCCAATTGTGGCCTTCCAGTATCTGAAGGGGGCCTACAGGAAGGCTGGGGAAGGACTTCTCAGGATCTCAGGTAGTGATAGGACTAGGGGGAATGGAATGAAGCTGGAGGTGGGGAGATTCAGGCTGGATGTGAGGAGGAGGTTCTTCACCATGAGAGTGGTGAGACCCTGGAATGGGTTGTCCAGGGAGGTGGTCGAGGCCCCGTCCCTGGGGGTGTTTAAGAGCAGGCTGGATGAGGCTCTGTCCAGCCTGATCTAGTGTGGGGTGTCCCTGCCCATGGCAGGGGGGTTGGAACTAGATGATCCTTGTGGTCCCTGCCAACCCTGAATGAAACTATGACACTATGAAACTATGAATAATACTAGAGATGGGATTTATTTGCATTACTCTAGTAAACATAATGTAATACAGAAATGTCCAGTGGAAAGGCTGTCAGATGTTGTTCATGACATAACACTTTACAAAAGGTTAAAGTTGCAAAAGAATCATAGAATCAGTCTGGGTTGGAAGGGACCACAAGGATCACCTAGTTCCAACCCCCCTGCCATGGGCAGGGACGCCTCACAGTGGCCAGCATGTATTTTGTTGCTTTTTTTGTATAAGACTCACTCAGAGGAAGAAGTATGAATGGCTTCAATTTTGGGACTCTTAGTATGCTGACATTGTGTTTGTGACATTTCTGCTGATGTCACTAGGGTATGAGAAGGCAAAGTATCTCCACATCATACAAATGTAGTGACTTTTGGGGGAGGGGGAGTGAGATTTGTACTGGAGATAAGATATCTGCACTGCAGATGAGTGAAGGAAACTTTGTTCTTGGTCTTTAATAAACTTCCTGTCACATGTGTCACTCCTGGTCTCAATAATCTTAATCTTAGCAAACTTCCTTCTTTTATAATTAGTGAAGAGCCTATAGCTGGGTAACAGAGGTTAGTCATTTTCTAAATGTCAGTTTTAGGAGGGTACAAATGATTAGAGAGGACAAAGACTGCAATACAGACACATAATACTTTGATGTTGGAGATTAAATATTTCATGATATGAATAATTTCCTGATGCCTCAAATGTGTGGTTTTGGGTGTTGTTTTTTTCTTTTCTTTTCTGTATTTTTTGAAAAGTGGCTAGTTGTGTTATTACATTAGTGATGATGAAAGCTAAGGCATTTTGCCTGTGAACTCAATCACACCTCTTCACAGCTCCTTTCATTTAAGTTAATGGCTTACCACATGACCCCATGTTTATGTAGCAGGATGTACTTTTGATACCTTAAATGTTTACATAGCACAATGCACTCCTGGTTTGAGAAGATACCATCAACGTCCTTTTGCTGTGAGCAAGTTTCATGACACGAGTCTGCCAAGATATTTTCCTTGCAAGCTCAAATCTTAGAAACTGGTATCAGCTTTTCCAGGTTTTGTTTCAGTAAAAAAGATAATTTTTTAGTTACTGCCATAACACACTGCTTTTGGACACCTGCTGATGTGGCGCTGTGTTGTATGGGCAGCTCTCTAAAAGGCTCTGGCAGCACTTACATTGTGACTTTCTGTGCCAGTAGATGTGCTAAACTCTGCAATATTATGAAAGTGTGCTACCTAGCTGGGGTGACACCAGGTCAGTATTAGGACAAGAAGTTTCTAAGCAAAAATTATATTGATGTAATCAAACATTTCTCCAATACATGTCAATACCTTTAAAATTCAGAAGCCAAATAGATTCACATAATGCCCAAATCTTTAATTGCTGAGAGTTAAGTCTGGAAATTCTACAGTGTGGCTAATTCCCCAACAGTGTATGTGGAACTGGAAGTAAAGACAGCTTGGTTACAAATGGCTGTCAGACATGGCTTACACTACCATCACAAGTTAAGCAGAGATGGGTGATTGGCATGAGCTGCATATTTTTAGTCAAGAAATTAAATATCCATATAATTACTTTTTAAATTATAAGAACCGAAATAAGAAACAACCAGATTAAAAAAAAATATTATTGCAGTAATTAGCAAATTACTCTTAAAATTGCTTATTCATAAGAAAATTACTTTTTCCCTTTCCCTCTTCAGATTTGTCTCCAGGGCAAACATTTCTTTAGCTACACACCTGGCTTAGAAGAAACCTCCCATTTCAAACTTTGCTTGTTGTGACAGTCAAAAAGGACTCAGGAAACTGCTTGAAAGAGTCCAGCACAGAGCCACAAAAGATGCTGAAGGGAGTGGAACATCTCCCTTGTGAGGAAAAGCTGAGGGAATTGAGGCTCTAGCCTGGGTACGAGGAGCCTGAGGGGTGACCTCATTCGTGTTTTTAAAGATGTGAAGGGTGAGTATCAGGAGGATGGAGCCAGGCTCTGGAGTCTTGTGGTGGGTTGAGAGAGAAGGCCTAGCTTTCTCTCCCCCACAAAGAGGAAAAAAAACACAGCTAACTCAGCCGGAGAAGCGGAAGGAATGCTATATTTTACAAGCAATGTGGAAAATGCAAGATATGTACACAATATATACAGTATTTAAAATATATGTACAGAAATATAGAGTAAAGTAAAAAAAACCAAGAATACAGGAATTAAATTCCCTCCTCCAGACAGAGGAGGGTTCCCCCCCTGTACCCCCTTCTCTCCCTCTACCTCCCTCTTTTCCCAAAAAGGGCTAGAGAGAAAGAAAAGGTAATTAATAAGGATGAAATTTGGTTAGGCCTTAAAAAAAGCACATGCAGTATTAGTGATTAGTGCTTATCTGGTGTCCAAGGTCGTTCTGGCTAGGAGCCCAGAAGCAGACAAGCTGGAAGGGAGAAGGAAAGGAGCGAACTGAGAAAAAATTCCAGCTGCGCTAAAATGTAAAACTGCATTCTACCAATCTACCAATGAAATTTGTTTAGACCTGTCTTTTGTTTACAAAACATTCAGCCAGTGTCCCAGCACTGTCCCTTTCTTAAAGGCACAGCCTCAAATGGTCACAAGTCTGCTTCTCTGGGGACATTCCTGTGTGATCTACTCTAGCTGATCCTGCTCTGGCAGGGGGGTTGGACTAGATAATCTTTCAAGGTCTCTTCCATCCCCTAATGTTCTGTGATTCTGTGACTCTGTGCCTGGTATGATGATCCTATTGCAGAGCCAGAGGTGTGACAAGGTAAATTGCAGCTGAGAAAAAAAGTTAACCCTTCCAGATCATACTGCTGTTTCAAAGCTATTTTGTCTCAGTTCTAGGGAAAGAGGTGTAGTTTGGCTGTACAAGCTGGGAAAATCACTCCATTTTAGTTCTTTGTCTGGGATTAGATTATTTTGTTAAACTTTATGGTAAAATGTGCTAGCACTGCTATTTGGGGCTAGGTTGCATGTCTGTACTGCTACCCTTGTGGAGGGCTGATGGGAAGAAGCATTACCAAAGATGGCTTTGTGGATGAGGAGAAAGTGTTCCACAGAAATACCGGGGCGCAGGAAGGGCAATCATCAATGACTTGTGCAGCCCTTTGTGATTAATTTTTCCTCTCTTCACTGGATTTTCTAATTGCCAAAACAATTAAATAAGTCTTTATACACTCATCTAATCTAGTGCTGGTATCAACACTGTCTGTACTCCAATTTATCTTTGGATTTATGCACATGTACAGGATCAGCCAGATTCTGCTCTTTACCCATGTGTCATACTTTCACCTTAGATTATCCTCCAATATTTTGTAAATAAGATGGATCATGTTTATTCCAGTTTTTATGTTCATGACAGCGTGAATTGTGGTTCCATGGAAACTGGGATACAAAAGGGTTGTGAGAATGTTAGCTATGGACTCTCCATTTTGTATGATATTGCTCAAATGTCTTTGTGTCTCTGAAAAGAAACAGGAGCTCTGTCATACCCAGCCTTGCTCATCCCACTCCTTGCACCCAGGCTGATCAGGTTAATCAGGTTGTAGCAATGAGAAATTGCTATCTACAAATATATTATTTCACTAGTTTCTTACAATAAAAACCTGCCCCAAACCAGCATAAATCCAAAAAAATCAAGACCATTTTGAGTTTGGCAGAGGCAAATGTTTCCTTTTAGATTGTGGCATGAAAACAAAGTAAAGCAACTACTGTTGTTTGAGAGGGAACTTTCTTTATAGCATAGGTATTATCTTAATTTAAGTTATTTTTTAATGTTAAATTAACTAATATTTTAAGATAGAACTGCCCACTCAAACTGGTGTTAGTAATGCTTTTTCACATTATCAGGAAATGAACACTCCTCTTTCTCCATGGGTACCACCACAGTAATGAAGAGTTTATGCCCATCAGCCTGAGAAGTAAGAGGGTCACTGGTCTGTAATACAGTGGATTGTTTTCAACTGCCCCTGTGTCCTATAAGAAATGCTCTCTGCGCTCTTTGGGTTCTCACCTGCTCACTCAGTGAGCCTTAACATCTTTCATAACTCCATTTTCCTGATAGCATTAATACTGCAAGCTGTTGTTCCCCATGGCAGAGAGAATTAAGTCTTCAGGGAATATTTTAAGGGTCACAGAGGAAAGACTGAGAGGGAGAATAGATGTATAATTTCCCTAAATTCAGTTACACAATTTTGTACTCAGAGCTTAAATTCAGTTAACATTTTGGAGGGAATGTGTCTTTTAAGCTGCAATTCTTAGCACTCTGAGCTCTGTTTATTATCTATTTGTAGTGGGTTGAGAGAGAAGGCCTAGCTCTCCCTCCCCCACAACAGAAAGAAACTACAGCTAGCTCAGTCGGAAAAGCAAAGGGATGCTATATTTACAAGCAAAAATGAAATGCAGTTTGTATATACACAATATGTAAGGTATTTACAATATATATACAGAAATATACAGCAAAAAAAATACAGGAACAAAATTCCCTCCTCCAGACAGAGGAGGGTGCCCCCCTTGTACCCCCCTCTCTCCCCCTACCTCCATTTTTCCCAAAAAGGGTTAGAGAGAGAAAAGGCAGTTATTAAGGAAGAGAGTTCATATTAGGCCTCCAAGCGCATGCAGGATTAATGCTTATCTGTTATCCAAGGTCAGAACTCCAGCTCGTTGCCCGGAAGCAGACAAACTGGAAAGGGAGAACAGAGAGGAACTGAACAAGATTCCAACTGCGCTAAAACTTAAAGCTGTGTGGTGGGTGGAAGGGTAAAGCCAAGAAGCCTCCTCCCTTCCCCCTTGTAAGGTAAAAGGGAAAAGAAAAATTGAAGGGAAAGGAAAAAAAACTCACCAGCTGAATTAGCAAAGCAGTGGAGCTATATTTACAAAGCAGTGTAGGGTTTTGCAGGGGAATATTTACAAATTTACAATATCTACAATATATACAAAGATATACAACAGAGTAACACAGAAATGAGAGTAACTCCCCTCGGCCGAGGGGATTCCCCACCTCCGCTCTCCCCTCTCTTCCCCCTTTTCCCCAGAATAGTTCGGAAAAGAGGGAGAAAGAAGAAAGAAAGAAGTTAAAAGCAGTTTGTGTTAATTGGAAGCAGTTAATACAGGCCTGGCTTTTCTTATCTTCAAGGCCGAAGTCTTGGCAGAAAGCCCAGCACAGAGATAGTTGCCCAAAGGAAAGGCGGAAGCAAGACTGACCGAGAAGTGCTGGAAATGCCCATTTTCACTCCCAGTTCAGAGGGTGCTTCCTCCCACTTAACCAATGAAATTGTTTAGACTATTCCTTCCGTTTACCAACTTCCGTCCACCATATTCCCTTTCTTAAAGGGACACCGTCAACCGGCCACAGTCCACCCCTTCTAAACAATTTCATTGGCTGTTCACACTGTCCATCCAATCCAAAATGATATTTACAGTTCGTGAATAAAGTTCATAGTCCATTCCGGCTATGCTCAGATGTGGATGATTCAAAAGTCCAAGAAAATCAGAAAGTGAGAAAAATGGAAAACAGTTTATTTCTTCACCGACGAAGCGAAGAAAAAGGGAAACAGGGATTCTCAGGGTCTCTTAGTTGACTCAGGGCTCTCAGGGATCTCAGGGTTCGTGCACCGTAAATTTCCTCGTTGATTCTTCTTTTGGGCGCGATGTAGATGTACAGCAGTTCGAAGTTAACCTCTTTCAGCTAAAGTTAAATTTCTTTGTGGAATACACTGAATTTCACCATTCTCTTGTATTACCCAATACGTGTGACCCGGACCTTCAGCTGAAACCACCCCTCGGACAGGTTTAGCCTCTCCTGAGGGTGAAAATACCCAGTTTTACCTAACAGATTCTTTTCTCTAACAACAGGAACTCTATCACCTTCTACTTTCCGTAGCAAATCTGAATGTGCAGGTCCAGCTCGGTTCACTGAACCTCTACTATTTACCAGCCAGGTTGCTTGTGCTAAATGTTTTTCCCAGTTTTTTAAAGATCCACCCCCCATGGCTTTATGAGTGGTCTTCAACAAACCGTTGTAGCGTTCAATCTTCCCTGAAGCTGGTGCATAGTAGGGAATGTGAAATATCCACTCAATACCGTGCTCTTTGGCCCAGTTCTTTACAAGGTTGTTCTTGAAATGAGTTCCGATGTCTGACTCAATCCTCTCCGGAGTTCCGTGTCTCCACAGGATCTGTCTCTCCAGACCGAGAATGGTGTTGCGTGCAGTTGCGTGTGGAACTGGATAAGTTTCCAACCATCCAGTGTTTGCCTCTACCATAGTAAGCACGTATTGCTTACCAGAACGAGAACGTGGTAGAGTGATGTAGTCAATCTGCCAAGCTTCACCATACTTGTACTTGGACGATCTGTCACCATACCACAAGGGCTTAAGTCGTTTTGCCTGCTTAATAGCAGCACAAATGTCACAGTCATGGATGACTTGCGTGATAGCATCCATGGAAATGTCTATGGATCTGTCACGAGCCCATTGGTATGTTGCATCTCTGCCTTGATGTCCTGATGAATCGTGAGCCCACCGAGCTAAGAATATCTCACCTCGGTGTTTCCAGTCGAGATCAAGATTAGAGTCCATGTCTACTTGAGAAACTCTTGCAGCTAGATCTGCCTGATGGTTGTGTTGCTGTTCCTCAGTAGCTTTGCTCTTAGGAATGTGAGCATCGATGTGTCTCACTTTCACTGGAATTCTCTCGATTCGATCAGCAATGTCCTGCCATAGGTTGGCTGCCCAAATGGGTTTTCCTTTTCTCTGCCAACCACCCTTCTTCCAGTTCTTTAGCCAACCCCATAGAGCATTGGCCACCATCCATGAGTCGGTGTAGAGATAAAGCTTTGGCCATCTCTCACGTTCAGCTACGTCGAGAGCTAGCTGGACAGCTTTTACCTCTGCGAACTGACTGGATTCTCCTTCTCCATCTTTCGCCTCTGCAACTCGGGCGTGTTGGACTCCACACTGCAGACTTCCACCTTCGCTTGTTTCCAACAAGACGACAGGAACCGTCTGTGAACAAAGCATATTTCTTTTCATCATCAGAAAGGTCATTGTAAGGAGGAGCTTCCTCAGCACGAGTTACTTTCTCCTCTGGAGGTTTAGCACAGTTGATACCTTCAGGCCAACTTGAGATCACCTCCACTAGACCAGGTCTTTCAAGATTTCCCATTCGAGCTCTCTGTGTTATCAGAGCCATCCACTTAGACCATGTGGAGTCTGTGGCATGATGTGGTGTGGAACCTTTGCCTTTGAACATCCAATTCAAAACTGGTAATCTGGGAGCTAGAAGAAGTTGTGACTCAGTTCCAATCACTTCAGAAGATGCTTTTACTCCTTCATAGGCAGCTAGAATTTCTCTCTCTGTTGGAGTATAGTTAGCCTCTGAACCTCTGTAACCTCGACTCCAGAAACCAAGAGGTCGTCCACGTGTCTCACCTGGAGCTTTTTGCCACAAGCACCAGGTTGGACCATTGTCACTTGCAGCCGTGTACAAAATGTTCTTAATGTCTGGACCATCTCGGACAGGTCCCAGACCAATTGCTTGAATTACCTCTTGCTTTATCTGGTCAAAGGCTGCTTGTTGTTCAGGTCCCCAGTGGAAATGGTTTCTCTTTCGAGTCACATCATACAGAGGTTTCACAATCTGACTGTATCCAGGAATGTGCAGTCTCCAAAATCCCACTATCCCCAAGAAACGTAGGGTCTCTTGCTTGTTTGTGGGACTTGCCATGGTAGAGACTCTATTGACCACATCCACTGGAATGTGTCGGCGTCCATCCTGCCACCGCACTCCCAGAAACTGAATTTCTGTGGTAGGTCCTTTCACCTTGTCTCGCTTGATGGCAAAACCTGCATTCAGAAGAATGTCAATGATTTTGTTACCTTTCTCGAAGACTTCCTCAGCAGTTTTACCCCAGACGATGATATCATCGATGAACTGGATGTGTTCTGGAGCACCGCCTTTCTCCAGAGCATCGTGGATCACTGCATGACAGATGCTTGAGCTGTGGATCCAGCCCATTGGCAGGCTGTTGAAAGTGTACTGGATTCCTCTCCAGGTGAAAGCAAACTGAGGCCTGCATTCCTCTGCTATGGGAATAGAGAAAAAGGCATTAGCAATGTCTAGGGTAGCATACCATTTGGCCTCTTTGGATTCCAGCTCATACTGTAGCTCCATCATGTCTGGTACTGCTGCACTCATAGGTGGTGTCACTTCATTCAGGGCTCGGTAGTCTACCGTCAGACGCCAGTCTCCATTCTGCTTTCGCACAGGCCACACTGGACTGTTGAAAGGTGAATGAGTTTTGCTGACGACTTTCTGACTCTCCAACTGACGAATCAGATTCTGAATGGGCAACAAAGAGTCACGGTTGGTTCTGTATTGTCTGTGATGTACAGTCTGAGAAGCAACCGGCAATTTAATGTCCTGTATCTTATGTTGTCCCACAACTGCAGATTCATCAGAAAGTTCAGGTCTGGCAGATAGCTTCAATTTTTGTCCATCAATTTCTATTGAAGCTACTCCAAAAGCCCATTTGTAACCTCTAGGGTCTTTGAAACGCCCTTCTCTCAGAAAAACAATTCCCAAAATACAAGGTGCATCAGGTCCGGTCACAACTGTATGCTTCCTCCATTGTTTACCAGTTAAACTTATATTAACCTCTACCTTACTTAACTCTTGAGATCCACCAGTGACTCCCAGAATAGTTATAGACTCTGATCCCTGATAATTTGATGGTATTATGGTGCACTGAGCTCCTGTGTCAACCAAGGCCCTGTACTTCCGAAATTGTGAAGTGCCAGGCCACTGGATGTACACATCCCAATAGATTCTATTATCTCTGTTATCCCTCTCCTCCCCTGGCGGGAGGCAGGGGCACCCCTAGTTATGGGGAACATGCGCACATGTGCATTACACATAGTTTGCAGGGTTATAACTTTGCATGTTATAACTGGAGCCACTGTTGGAGCCATAAGAGTCGTTCTGGGGAACTGTGGAAGTAACAGCTACCCTTCTGGTATTGCTACCTCGGGTTCTGCCACTTTGCAATTCCCTCAGTCTCCTGAAAAGATTAGAAGTTGGTTGGCCATCCCAGTGGTTCATGTTCTCACCAAACTGATCACGCAGAGTTATCCAAATAGTCCTACGTGATTGCCTTGGTGGTCTGTTTTGGAACGACCTGTTTTGGAATGACCTGTTTTGGAATGACCTCCTTGGAGGACGTGTATTCCTCACAGATGAAACTTGTACCCACCTGGAGGAAGAATTGAAATTATCCCTTTGTGCCAATTGGTATATGGAATCTTTCAGATCCTTCATGCAATTCTCAATTTTTCCAGACAGAGTTTCAATGGCTGAAACCAAAGAACCACGTGTCATGCTATCCTCCAATTGTCTCATTTGATCACTGAATTGGCCAACCGTGGGAGAAGCTCCACCATAACTTCTTGACACAATTCTGCTTGCCAGAATGTTTGCATAATTGGAAGGAGCAAGTTTGATGATCTTTTTAGCAAGACCAATACCCACAGGAATGTCATCAGGATTCAGAGTTTCATGTTCACCATAGAGTAGCTCTCTAACAGCAAATTCTCTCAAGCGCTTAATCCCTCATCTATGGTAGTCCAGGGTTTAGGATTCCATGGAAGATCATCTCGGGAAGGGTATCTCAGGGCAACCGCCATTAAAAGGCGTATCCAGAGATTAACCTTACCGAGAGCTCTGCCTAGATGTCTATCTATTCCATTGTCCCTTGAGAGAGTTCCTAACTGAGCTGCTGACTTGTCTCCAACTGTTAGAGCCAGAGCACCTGTATCATAACACCTACGGAGCCAAGCTAGAATTGGTTCCTTATCTGCCCTGGTGAAATCTTTACGGACATAACGCAATTCCTCGCGGGGCGAAGAACATTCTGAAATATCATTTTCCTCCTCGTCTCCCTGAACTTTTTGTCCATATAATCCTGCTGTCATTCTCCTAAGGATCTCTTTAAGCTGAGAACCACCTTTGCCAGCTGCTTTCCTAGCTTCATCTGTATCCTGCTTTGATCTCACTAGGTTAGCGAGATCTTTAAAACAAACCACCTCTTCCTCCTGAGCAGGATCTCTTAAAGTAGAGGGCCCCTCACCAGGATCAGTCTCCAGCTCCTCTTCTTCTCCATCTTTGGCCTTTGCACCTCTAGTCTTTAAAGGAGCCACCTTAACTGGAGCTGTGTTTGAATTTACAGCCACCTTAACGGAAGCTGACAGGTCCTGAGATAAATCAGCTGCTGGGGCAGTGACTTCCAGTCCCACCGAGGCAGTGGGTGGAAGTGACGTTGCTCCGTTAATGGCCGATGGAGAAGAAGAAGAAGAAGAAGTAGGAGCCATGTTGATACCAGCTGCCGCCTTTGGCAGCTTGCTAGAATCAGCAAAGTCATTTAGAGCTGCTTTACCAATTAACTTTTTAGCCTTCTTTTTAACTGACACGGGTTCTGGACATTCCTCGTCACTAGATGACTCTTGGACTGATCCAGAGTCACGGCGTTTTCTTTTTGATCTAGTTTTAATAACAAAACAAGCTCTGGATATCTTTCTCTCTCGCCGCAAAGAGAACAGCAAATATGCAATCACCATCACCAGCAACAGATTTATACACATCACATAAATCACCTTTGGATCCCAGGCATCACCTAAAGTTACTCTCTCTTCAGGCGGAATCTTAAAACCCTTTATCTCAATTGGGAGAGTGGTGGAGGTAACATTCCTGTATCTCACTGGCCATAGGAAATTAATACATTTTCCATACCATAATTTAACTCTATACATAACCCACATATAAATTGTCCGCACCAAATATTTACCCAGGTAATCCAATATCAAACCCAAACAATATCTGTAAACCAGAGCCCCAAAAATTGAAAAGAATAATCGCTCCACAAACCACAAGACCTTCATGTTTGCTAATTCAGCTAGAAAACACTAAATCAATCAGGTAATAAATTAAACTAATTATCTGCCGCACGTTGGGTACGCCAATAAAAAAAAATGTGGTGGGTGGAAGGGTAAAGCCAAGAAGCCTCCTCCCTTCCCCCTTGTAAGGTAAAAGGGAAAAGAAAAATTGAAGGGAAAGGAAAAAAAACTCACCAGCTGAATTAGCAAAGCAGTGGAGCTATATTTACAAAGCAGTGTAGGGTTTTGCAGGGGAATATTTACAAATTTACAATATCTACAATATATACAAAGATATACAACAGAGTAACACAGAAATGAGAGTAACTCCCCTCGGCCGAGGGGATTCCCCACCTCCGCTCTCCCCTCTCTTCCCCCTTTTCCCCAGAATAGTTCGGAAAAGAGGGAGAAAGAAGAAAGAAAGAAGTTAAAAGCAGTTTGTGTTAATTGGAAGCAGTTAATACAGGCCTGGCTTTTCTTATCTTCAAGGCCGAAGTCTTGGCAGAAAGCCCAGCACAGAGATAGTTGCCCAAAGGAAAGGCGGAAGCAAGACTGACTGAGAAGTGCTGGAAATGCCCATTTTCACTCCCAGTTCAGAGGGTGCTTCCTCCCACTTAACCAATGAAATTGTTTAGACTATTCCTTCCGTTTACCAACTTCCGTCCACCATATTCCCTTTTTTAAGGGGACACCATCAACCGGCCACAAGCTGCATTCTACCAATCTACCAATGAAATTCGTTCAGACGTGTCTTTTGTTTATAAAACATTCATCCAGAGTGTCCCAGCACTGTCCCTTTCTTAAAGGCACAGCCTCAAAGGGTCACAGTCCACCCCTTCTAAAAGATTTCATTGGCTGTTTATACTGTCCATCCAATCCAAAACAATATTTACAGTTCGTAAGTAAAGTTCATACTACATTCCGACTATCCTCAGATGTAGATGATTCAAAAGTCCAAGAAAAACAGAAAACAAGAAAATGGAAAACAGTTTGTCTCTTCGCAGAGAGAGCAAAGAAAAGGGAATGTGCCCGGTTGACGGTGTCCCTTTAAGAAAGGGAATATGGTGGACGGAAGTTGGTAAACAAAAGGAAGAGTCTAAACTAATTTTCATTGGTCAAGTGGGAGGAAGCACCATCTGAACTGAGACTGAAATGGGCATTCCCAGCACTTCTCTGTCACTCTTGCTTCCGCATCTCCTTCGGTGCAGCAGCTTTCTGCCTGTGCTGGGTTTTCTGCCAAGGCTCCGGCCTTGAAGACTTGATAAGATAACGAGGCCTGTAACTGCTTCTAATTAACACAAACTGCTTTTAACTTCTTTCTTTCTTCTTTCTCCCTCTTTTCCGAACTATTCTGGGGAAAGGGGGAAGAGAGGGAGAGCGGAGGTGAGGATCCCCTCGGCCGAGGGGGGCTACTCTCATTTCTGTGTTACACTGCTGTATATCTTTGTATATATTGTAGATATTGTAAATTTGTAAATATTCCCCTGCAAAATCCTACACTGCTTTGTAAATATAGCTCCACTGCTTTGCTAATTCGGCTGGTGAGTTTTTTTCCTTTCCCTTCAATTTTTTTTTCCCTTTTACCTTACAAGGGGGAAGGGAAGAGGCTTCTCGGCCTTACCCTTTCACCCACCACATTTTTTTTTATTGGCGCCCAACGTGGGGCAGATAATTAGTTTAATTTATTACTTGATTGATTTAGTGTTTTCTAGCTGAATTAGCAAACATGAAGGTCTTGTGGTTTGTGGAGCGATTGTTCTTTTCAATTTTTGGGGCTCTGGTTTACAGATATTGTTTGGGTTTGCTCTTGGATTACCTGGGTAAATATTTGGTGCGGACAATTTATATGTGGGTTATGTATAGAGTTAAATTATGGTATGGAAAATGTATTAATTTATTATGGCCAGTGAGATACAGGAATGTTACCTCCACCACTCTCCCAATTGAGATAAAGGGTTTTAAGATTCCACCGGAGGAGAGAGTAAATTTAGGTGATGCCTGGGATCCAAAGGTGATTTATTTAATGTGTATAAATCTGTTGCTGGTGATGGTGATTGCATATTTACTGTTCTCTCTGCGGCGAGAGAGAAAGATATCCAGGGCGTGTTTTGTTATTAAAACTAGATCAAAAAGAAAACGCCGTAGCTCGAGATCAGTCCCAGAGTCATCTAGTGATGAGGACTGTGGAGAACCCGTGTCAGTTAAAAAGAAGGCTAAAAAGTTAATTGGTAAAGCAGCTCTAAATGACTTTGCTGATTCTAGCAAGCAGCCAAGGGCATCGGCTGGTATCAACATGGCTCCTACTCCTTCTTCTTCTTCTTCTTCTCCATCGGCCATTAACGGAGCAACGTCACTTCTGCCCACTCCCTCGGTGGGACCGGAAGTCACTGCCCCAGCAGCTGATTTATCTCAGGATCTGTCAGCTTCCATTAAGGTGGCTGTAAATTCAAACACAGCTCCAGTTAAGGTGGCTCCTTTAAAGACTAGAAGTGGAAAGGCCAAAGATGGAGAAGAAGAGGAGCTGGAGACTGATCCTGGTGAGGGGCCCTCTACTCTAAGAGATCCTGCTCAGGAGGAAGAGGTGGTTTATTTTAAAGATCTAGCTAACCTAGTGAGATCAAAGCAGGACACAGATGAAGCTAGGAAAGCAGCTGGCAAAGGTGGTTCTCAGCTTAAAGAGATCCTTAGGAGAATGACAGCAGGATTATATGGGCAAAGAATTCAGGGAGATGAAGAGCAAGATGATATTTTGGAATGTTCTTCGCCCCGTGAGGAATTGCGAAATGTCCGTAAAGATTTCACCAGGGCAGATAAGGAACCAATTCTAGCTTGGCTCCGTAGGTGTTATGATACAGGTGCTCTGGCTCTAACAGTTGGAGACAAGTCAGCAGCTCAGTTAGGAACTCTCTCAAGGGACAATGGAATAGATAGACATCTAGGCAGAGCTCTCGGTAAGGTTAATCTCTGGATACGCCTTTTAATGGCGGTTGCCCTGAGATACCCTTCCCGAGATGATCTTCCATGGAATCCTAAACCCTGGACTACCATAGATGAGAGAATTAAGCGCTTGAGAGAATTTGCTGTTAGAGACCTACTCTATGGTGAACATGAAACTCTGAATCCTGATGACATTCCTGTGGGTATTGGTCTTGCTAAAAAGATCATCAAACTTGCTCCTTCCAATTATGCAAACATTCTGGCAAGCAGAATTGTGTCAAGAAGTTATGGTGGAGCTTCTCCTACGGTTGGCCAATTCAGTGATCAAATGAGACAATTGGAGGATAGCATGACACGTGGTTCTTTGGTTTCGGCCATTAAAACGATGTCTGGTGATATTCAGAATTGCATAAGAGAGTTAAAAGATGAATTTAGAAATTCCATATACCAATTGGCACAAAGGGATAATTTCAATTCTTCCTCCAGGTGGATACAAGTTTCATCTGTGAGGAATACACGTCCTCCAAGGAGGTCATTCCAAAACAGGTCATTCCAAAACAGGTCATTCCAAAACAGACCGCCAAGGCAATCACGTAGAACTATTTGGATAACTCTGCGTGATCAGTTTGGTGAGAACATGAACCGCTGGGATGGCCAACCAACTTCTAATCTTTTCAGGAGACTGAGGGAATTGCAAAGTGGCAGAACCCAAGGTAGCAATACCAGAAGGGTAGCTATTACTTCCACAGTTCCCCAGTACGACTCTTATGGCTCCAACAGTGGCTCCAGTTATAACATGCAAAGTTATAACCCTGCAAACTATGTGCAATGCACATGTGCGCATGTTCCCCATAACTAGGGGTGCCCTGCCTCCCGCCAGGGGGAGGAGAGGGATAACAGAGATAATAGAATCTATTGGGATGTGTACATCCAGTGGCCTGGCACTTCGCAATTTCGGAAGTACAGGGCCTTGGTTGACACAGGAGCTCAGTGCACCATAATGCCATCAAATTATCAGGGATCAGAGTCTATAACTATTCTGGGAGTCACTGGTGGATCTCAAGAGTTAAGTAAGGTAGAGGTTAATATAAGTTTAACTGGTAAACAATGGAGGAAGCATACAATTGTGACCGGACCTGATGCACCTTGTATTTTGCGAATTGATTTTCTCAGAGAAGGGCGTTTCAAGGATCCTTGAGGTTACAAATGGGCTTTTGGAGTAGCTTCAATAGAAATTGATGGACAAAGATTGAAGCTATCTGCCAGACCTGAACTTTCTGATGAATCTGCAGTTGTGGGACAACATAAGATACAGGACATTAAATTGCCGGTTGCTTCTCAGACTGTGCATCACAGACAATACAGAACCAACCGTGACTCTTTGTTGCCCATTCAGAATCTGATTTGTCAGTTGGAGAGTCAGAAAGTCGTCAGCAAAACTCATTCACCTTTCAACAGTCCAGTGTGGCCTGTGCGGAAGCAGAATGGAGACTGGCGTCTGACAGTAGACTACCGAGCCCTCAATGAAGTGACACCACCTATGAGTGCAGCAGTACCAGACATGATGGAGCTACAGTATGAGCTGGAATCCAAAGAGGCCAAATGGTATGCTACCATAGACATTGCTAATGCATTTTTCTCTATTCCCATAGCAGAGGAATGCAGGCCTCAGTTTGCTTTCACCTGGAGAGGAATCCAGTACACTTTCAACAGGCTGCCAATGGGCTGGATCCACAGCTCAAGCATCTGTCATGCAGTAATCCACGATGCTCTGGAGAAAGGAGGCGCTCCAGAACACATCCAGTTCATCGATGACATCATTGTCTGGGGTAAAACTGCTGAGGAAGTCTTCGAGAAAGGTAACAAAATCATTGACATTCTTCTGAATGGAGGTTTTGCCATCAAACGAGACAAGGTGAAAGGACCTACCACAGAAATTCAGTTTCTGGGAGTGCGATGGCAGGATGGACGCAGACACATTCCAGTGGATGTGGTAAATAGAGTCTCTACCATGGCAAGTCCCACAAACAAGCAAGAGACCCTACGTTTCTTGGGGATAGTGGGATTTTGGAGACTGCACATTCCTGGATACAGTCAGATTGTGAAACCTCTGTATGATGTGACTCGAAAGAGAAACCATTTCCACTGGGGACCTGAACAACAAGCAGCCTTTGACCAGATAAAGCAAGAAGTAATTCAAGCAATGGGTCTGGGACCTGTCCGAGATGGTCCAGACATTAAGAACATTTTGTACACGGCTGCAAGTGACAATGGTCCAACCTGGTGCTTGTGGCAAAAGCTCCAGGTGAGACACGTGGACGACCTCTTGGTTTCTGGAGTCGAGGTTACAGAGGTTCAGAGGCTAATTATACTCCAACAGAGAAAGAAATTCTAGCTGCCTATGAAGGAGTAAAAGCATCTTCTGAAGTGATTGGAACTGAATCACAACTTCTTCTAGCTCCCAGATTACCAGTTTTGAATTGGATGTTCAAAGGCAAAGGTTCCACACCACATCATGCCACAGACTCCACATGGTCCAAGTGGATGGCTCTGATAACACAGAGAGCTCGAATGGGAAATCTTGAAAGACCTGGTCTAGTGGAGGTGATCTCAAGTTGGCCTGAAGGTATCAACTGTGCTAAACCTCCAGAGGAGAAAGTAACTCGTGCTGAGGAAGCTCCTCCTTACAATGACCTTTCTGATGATGAAAAGAAATATGCTTTGTTCACAGACGGTTCCTGTCGTCTTGTTGGGAACAAGCGAAGGTGGAAGTCTGCAGTGTGGAGTCCAACACGCCGAGTTGCAGAGGCGAAAGATGGAGAAGGAGAATCCAGTCAGTTCGCAGAGGTAAAAGCTGTCCAGCTAGCTCGACGTGGCTGAACGTGAGAGATGGCCAAAGCTTTATCTCTACACCGACTCATGGATGGTAGCCAATGCTCTATGGGGTTGGCTAAAGAACTGGAAGAAGAGTGGTTGGCAGAGAAAAGGAAAACCCATTTGGGCAGCCAACCTATGGCAGGACATTGCTGATCGAATCGAGAGAATTCCAGTGAAAGTGAGACACATCGATGCTCACATTCCTAAGAGCAAAGCTACTGAGGAACAGCAACACAACCATCAGGCAGATCTAGCTGCAAGAGTTTCTCAAGTAGACATGGACTCTAATCTTGATCTCGACTGGAAACACCGAGGTGAGATATTCTTAGCTCGGTGGGCTCACGATTCATCAGGACATCAAGGCAGAGATGCAACATACCAATGGGCTCGTGACAGATCCATAGACATTTCCATGGATGCTATCACACAAGTCATCCATGACTGTGACATTTGTGCTGCTATTAAGCAGGCAAAACGACTTAAGCCCTTGTGGTATGGTGACCGATGGTCAAAGTACAAGTATGGTGAAGCTTGGCAGATTGACTACATCACTCTACCACGTTCTCGTTCTGGTAAGCAATACGTGCTTACTATGGTAGAGGCAAACACTGGATGGTTGGAAACTTATCCAGTTCCACATGCAACTGCCCGCAACACCATTCTCGGTCTGGAGAGACAGATCCTGTGGAGACACGGAACTCCAGAGAGGATTGAGTCAGACAACGGAACTCATTTCAAGAACAACCTTGTAAAGAACTGGGCAAAAGAGCACGGTATTGAGTGGATATTCCACATTCCTACTATGCACCAGCTTCAGGGAAGATTGAACGCTACAACGGTTTGTTGAAGACCACTCTTAAAGCCATGGGGGTGGATCTTTGAAAAACTGGGAAAAACATTTAGCACAAGCAACCTGGCTGGTAAATAGTAGAGGTTCAGTGAACCGACCTGGACCTGCACATTCAGATTTGCTACGGAAAGTAGAAGGTGATAGAGTTCCTGTTGTTAGAGAAAAGAATCTGTTAGGTAAAACTGTTTGGGTATTTTCACCCTCAGGAGAGGCTAAACCTGTCCGAGGGGTGGTTTCAGCTGAAGGTCCGGGTCACACTTATTGGGTAATGCAAGAGAATGGTGAAATTCAGTGTATTCCACAAAGAAATTTAACTTTAGCTGAAAGAGGTTAACTTCGAACTGCTGTACAGCTACATCGCGCCCAAAAGAAGAATCAATGAGGAATCTATGGTGCACGAACCCTGAGATCCCTGAGAGCCCTGAGTCAACTAAGAGACCCTGAAATTTCCCTGTTTCCCTTTTCTTTGCTTCTTCGGCGAAGAAATGAACTGTTTTCCATTTTTCTCACTTTCTGATTTTCTTGGACTTTTGAATCATCTAGGTCTGAGCATAGCCGGAATGGACTATGAACTTTACTCACGAACTGTAAATATCATCTTGGATTGGATGGACAGTATAAACAGCCAATGAAAATTGTTTAGAAGGGGTGGATTGTGCCCGGTTGACGGTGTCCCTTTAAGAAAGGGAATATGGTGGACGGAAGTTGGTAAACAAAAGGAAGAGTCTAAACTAATTTTCATTGGTCAAGTGGGAGGAAGCACCATCTGAACTGAGACTGAAATGGGCATTCCCAGCACTTCTCTGTCACTCTTGCTTCCGCATCTCCTTCGGTGCAGCAGCTTTCTGCCTCTGCTGGGCTTTCTGCCAAGGCTCCGGCCTTGAAGACTTGATAAGATAACCAGGCCTGTAACTGCTTCTAATTAACACAAACTGCTTTTAACTTCTTTCTTTCTTCTTTCTCCCTCTTTTCCGAACTATTCTGGGGAAAGGGGGAAGAGAGGGGAGAGCGGAGGTGAGGATCCCCTCTCGGCCGAGGGGGCTACTCTCATTTCTGTGTTACACTGCTGTATATCTTTGTATATATTGTAGATATTGTAAATTTGTAAATATTCCCCTGCAAAATCCTACACTGCTTTGTAAATATAGCTCCACTGCTTTGCTAATTCGGCTGGTGAGTTTTTTTTCCTTTCCCTTCAATTTTTTTTTCCCTTTTACCTTACAAGGGGGAAGGGAAGAGGCTTCTCGGCCTTACCCTTTCACCCACCACAGGGAAAACAGGGAAACAGGGACACTCAATTGACTCAGGGCTCTAAGGGTTCTCAGGGTCCATGCACCATAGATTCCTCACGGATTCTTCCTTTGGGCGCGATGTAGCTGTATGATAATCCGAAATCAAACTCTTTCAGCTAAAGTTAAATTTCTTTGTGGAATACACTGACTTTCACCATTCTCTTGTATTACCCAATAAGTGTGACCCTGTCTTGGTCCGGAGACACAGTTCTTTTAAATATTCCCGTGTTGTGAAATTAGAGGCACAAACGAGACCAAAATATCAACAGCTAGACTATTTATTACATAAATAAAGTGGACATAAGAAGGGGAGAGGGAGAAAATAGAGAAGGAGAGAGAGAAGAGAGAGAGAAGAGGAAAGGAATTATATTACCACACCCCTCACCCCCTCAAGACAGTTTGAGTCTGTGGAGGAAAGGTGCTGCAGGAGATGTTGGGTTGGTAGAGAAACGGTGCGGAGGCTTTTGCTGGAGAAGAGCTGTGGTCCTCTGGGCAGCTTCTTTTCTCCGGAGCAGCATTGTCCCGGCTTTCCCTTCTCAGCAGCATGGTCCATCTTCTGTGTTTTCCTTCATCTCCATTTTTCTCCCCATTTTTCTCCTTTTAATCATGCAGTCCGGGAGACACAGTCCCCCACATTTTCCTTCTGCGTTTTTCTTCTACGTTTTTCTCCTACGTTTTTCTCCAAAGTAGCCAGTAATGGCTCCAGTCTTTTATACAGTTTTTAGTCCTTAGGTATGTATCCAAGTATTGTCCCTCAGGAATTCCAGGGGCACGAAATAATCCTTAGGTAAATATCCAGGTATCGTTTCCCCGGAAATCTTTCTGTGCATTTCTGTGTGTTTGGGCAAGAGATCTGGATGGGGGGGTGGGGGGGCCCTCCGCCTCCTCCTTCTCCTCATCCAGACAAGCCCCCACACTCATTACACATCAGGAAACAGGTGATGCACCCTTCCCAGGGTACTTCATGGGTGGAGATTATCTTGCCCTAAAGGCGTGATGACTGGGTCCTAGGGTCCATTGTTGTAGTCCAGTGTTATCACGAGGCAATCGCAAGGTGATTTGCATCCAGGATTGGGGTTTGCACCTTCCTTCCAGTGCTCTGCCTAACACATATCAGCAATTGTGGGCAAGCAGCAAGTGATTTTATCTTTGTTGACTCACACCAAGAGAGACAAACTTTTAGTCTCTCACAGACCCGGACCTTCAGCTGAAACCACCCCTCGGACAGGTTTAGCCTCTCCTGAGGGTGAAAACACCCAAACGGTTTTACCTAACAGATTCTTTTCTCTAACAACATGAACTCTATCACCTTCTACTTTCTGTAACAGATCTGAAAGTGCAGGTCCAGCTCAGTTCACTGAACCTCTACTATTTACCAGCCAGGTTGCTTTTGCTAAATGTTTTTCCCAGTTTTCCAAAGATCCACCCCCCATGGCTTTAAGAGTGGTCTTCAACAAACCGTTGTAGCATTCAATCTTCCCTAAAGCTGGCGCATAGTAAGGAAAATGGAATATCCACTCAATACCGTGCTCTTTTGCCCAGTCCTTTACAAGGTTGTTCTTGAAATGAGTTCCGTTGTCTGACTCAATCCTTTCTGGAGTTCCGTGTCTCCACAGGATCTGTCTCTCCAGACCGAGAATGGTGTTGCGTGCAGTTGCATGTGGAACTGGATAAGTTTCCAGCCATCCAGTGTTTGCCTCTACCATAGTAAGCACGTATTGCTTACCAGAACGAGAACGTGGTAGAGTGATGTAGTCAATCTGCCAAGCTTCACCATACTTGTACTTGGACCATCGGTCACCATACCACAAGGGCTTAAGTCGTTTTGCCTGCTTAATAGCAGCACAAATGTCACAGTCATGGATGACTTGTGTGATAGCATCCATGGAAATGTCTATGGATCTGTCACGAGCCCATTGGTATGTTGCATCTCTGCCTTGATGTCCTGACGAATCGTGAGCCCACCGAGCTAAGAATATCTCACCTCGGTGCTTCCAGTTGAAATCAAGATTAGAGTCCATGTCTACTTGAGAAACTCTTGCAGCTAGATCTGCCTGATGGTTGTGTTGCTGTTCCTCAGCAGCTTTGCTCTTAGGAACGTGAGCATCGATTTTCTCACCTTCACTGGAATTCTCTCGATTCGATCAGCAATGTCCTGCCACAGGTCGGCTGCCCAAATGGGTTTTCCTTTCCTCTGCCAACCACTCTTCTTCCAGTTCTTTAGGCAACCCCATAGAGCATTGGTTGGCCTCTATGAGTCGGTGTAGAGATAAAGCTTTGGCCATCTTTCACATTCCGCTACGTTGAGAGCTAGCTGGACAGCTTTTCCCTCTGCAAACTGACTGGATTCTCCTTCTCCATCCTTTGCCTCTGCAACTCGGTGTCTTGGACTCTACACTGTAGACTTCCACCTTCGCTTGTTTCCAACAAGACGACAGGAACCGTCTGTGAACAAAGCATATTTCTTTTCATCATCAGGACGGTCATTGTAAGGAGGAGCTTCCTCAGCACGAGTTACTTTCTCCTCTGGAGGTTTAGCACAGTTGATACCTTTAGGCCAACTTGAGATCACCTCCACTAGACCAGGTCTTTCAAGATTTCCCATTCGAGCTCTCTGTGTTATCAGAACCATCCACTTAGACCAGGTGGAATCTGTTGCATGATGTGGTGTGGAGCCTTTGCCTTTGAACATCCAATTCAAAACTGGTAATCTGGGAACTAAGAGAAGTTGTGGTTCAGCTCCAATTACTTCTGAAGCTGCTTTTACTCCTTCATAGGCAGCTAGAATTTCTTTCTCTGTTGGAGTATAATTAGCCTCTGAACCTCTGTAACCTCGACTACAGAAACCAAGAGGTCATCCACGTGTCTCACCTGGAGCTCTTTGCCAGAAGCATCAGGTTATACCATTGTCACTTGCAGCCGTGTACAAAATGTTCTTAATGTTTGGACCGTCTTGGACAGGTCCCAGACCCATTGTTTGAACTACCTCTTGCTTTATCTGGTCAAAGGCTGCTTGCTGTTCAGGACCCCAGTGGAAACTGTTTCGCTTTCGAGTCACATCATACAGAGGTTTCACAATCTGACTGTATCCAGGAATGTGCAGTCTCCAGAATCCCACTATCCCAAAGAAACATAGGGTCTCTTGCTTGTTTGTGGGACTTGCCATGGTAGAGACTCTATTTACCACATCCACTGGAATGTGTCGGTGTCCATCCTGCCACCGCACTCCCAGAAACTGAATTTCTGTGGTAGGTCCTTTCACCTTGTCTTGCTTGTTGGCGAAACCTGCATTCAGAAGAATGTCAATGATTTTGTTACCTTTCTTGAAGACTTCCTCAGCAGTTTTACCCTAGACGATGATATCATCGATGAACTGGATGTGTTCTGGAGCACCGCCTTTCTCCAGAGCATCGTGGATCACTGCATGACAGATGCATTGGCAGGCTGTTGAAAGTGTACTGGATTCCTCTCCAGGTGAAAGCAAACTGAAGCCTGCATTCCTCCACTATGGGAATAGAGAAAAATGCACTAGCAATTTCTATGGTAGCATACCATTTGGCCTCTTTGGATTCCAGCTCATACTGGAGTTCCATCATGTCTGGTACTGCTGTACTCATAGGTGGTGTTACTTCATTTAGGGCTCGGTAGACGACTGTCAGACACCAGTCTCCATTCTGCTTTCGCACAGGCAACACTGGACTGTTGAAAGGTGAATGAGTTTTGCTGACGACTTTCTGACTCTCCAACTGACGAATCAGATTCTGAATGGGCAACAAAGAGTCACGGTTGGTTCTGTATTGTCTGTGATGCACAGTCTGAGAAGCAACCGGCAATTTAATGCCCTGTATCTTGTGTTGTCCCACAACCGCAGATTCATCAGAAAGCTCAGCTCTAACAGACAGCTTTAATTTTTGTCCATCAATTTCTATAGAAGCTACTCCAAAAGCCCATTTGTAACCTCTAGGGTCCTTGAAACGCCCTTCTCTCAGAAAATCAATTCCCAAAACACAAGGTGCGTCCGGTCCAGTCACAACTGTATGGTTCCTCCATTGTTTACATGTTAAACTTATATTAACCTCCACCTTACATAACTCTTGAGATCCACCAGTGACTCCCAGAATAGTTATAGACTCTGATCCCTGATAATTTGATGACATTATGGTGCACTGAGCTCCTGTGTCAACCAAGGCCCTGTACTTCCGAAATTGTGAAGTGGATGTACACATCCCAATCGAATCTCTTGTCTCTGTTATCCCTCTCCTCCCCCTGGTGGGAGGCAGGGCACCCCTAGTTATGGGGAACATGCGTACATGAGCATTGCACATAGTTTGCAGGGTTATAACTGGAGCCACTGTTGGAGCCATAAGATTCGTTCTGGGGAACTGTGGAAGTAACAGCTACCCTTCTGGTATTGCCACCTACGGTTCTGCCACTTTGCAGTTCCCTCAGTCTCCTGAAAAGATTAGAAGTTGGTTGGCCATCCCAGCGGTTCATGTTCTCACCAAACTGATCACGCAGAGTTATCCAAATAGTCCTACGTGATTGCCTTGGTGGTCTGTTTTGGTTTGATCTGTTTTGGAATTAACTCCTTGGAGGATGTCTATTCCTCACAGATGAAACTTGTATCCACCTGGGGGAAGAATTAGAATTTTCTCCCTGTGCCAATTGGTATATGGAATCCTTCATCTCTTTCCTGCAATTCTCAATTTTTCCAGACAGAGATTCAATGGCTGAAACCAAAGAAACACATGTCACGCTATCCTCCAATTGTCTCATTTGATCAGTGAATTGGCCAACCGCAGGAGGAGCTCCACCATAATTTCTTGACACAATTCTGCTTGCCAGAATATTTGCATAATTAGAAGGAGCAAGCTTGATGAGCTTTTTTGCAAGACCAGTTTCTACAGGAATGTCATCAGGATTCAGAGTTTCATGTTCACCATAGAGTATCTCTCTAACAGCAAATTCTCTCAGATGCTTAATTCCCTCATCTATGGTAGTTCAGGGTTTAGGATTCCATGTACGATCATCTTGGAAAGGGTATCTCAGGGCAACTGCCATTAAAAGGCATATCCACAGATTAACCTTACCGAGAGCCTTGCGTAGATGTCTATCTATTCCATTATCCTTCGAGAGAGTTCCTAACTGAGCTGCTGACTTGCCTCCGACCATTAGAGGTGGAGCACCTGTATCATAACATCTAGTAAACCAAGCTAGAACTGGCTCCTTATCTGCTGTGATGTAATCCTTACAGACGTTTCGAAGTTCTTTGCGAGGTGAAGAACATTCAGAAATGTCATCTTCTTCCTCCTTTGCCCCTTCTATCACATCTTCCTGAACTCCTTGTCCTCATAATCCTGATGTCACTCTCCTAAGGGTCTCTTTAAGCTGAGACGCACCACTGCTATCTGCTGTCCTAACTGCATCTCAATCCTGTGTTCATCTCAATAACGCAGCTGTATCTTTAAAACAAACCTTCTCTTCCTCCTCAGCAGGATATTTTCTGGCAGAAGTTCCCTCACCCGCATCAGTATCTTGCTCTTCTCCCCCATCAGCTCCCGGATCAGCTTTGGCTTTTGCTCTTCTTGTTATTAAAACTGCTACTTGCTTAATTGAAGCTGTGTTTGAATTTACAGCCGCCTTAACATAAGCTGACAGGTTTTGAGACAGATCAGCTGCTCTGGAGGGCGCTTCCAGTCCTGCTGTAGGAGAAGGAAATGACTTTGCCTTGTTAATGGCTGCTACTGAGGATGGGGGAGCCACCATATTGGGATCTGCAGCAGCCCCTGGTTGCTTGCCAGAATCAGCAACAGTACCGTTCAAAGCAGCCTTTCCAATAGACGTTTTAGCTTTATCTTTTACTGATATAGATTCTCCACTATCCTCATCACTAGAAGTGTCTGTGGCAGATCTATGATCTATGCCTTATAATGAAACAGGCCTTAGATACTTTTCTCTCCCGGCACAAAGCATATAACAAATACGCAATCGCTATCATCAGCAGCAGATTCACACACATCAAATAAATCACCTTTGGATCCCGGACATCACTTAAAATTACTCTTTCACCTACTGGAATCTTAAACTCCCTTATCTCAATTGGCAGAGTGGTCGAAGTTATATTTCCGTATCTACTAAGCCGAAAGAATCCCAGACAGCAGTCATACAGAAGCTGAATTTTATACTTAAACCATAAATAGAATTTATGCATTATATATTTACCTATTTGATTGAGAAGTAAACCCAAACAATATTTGTGGATCAGGACCCCAAAAACTGAAAAGAACAGATGCTCTAAAATCCAAAACACTTTCATGTTTGCTAGTCAGAATCCAGCAAGCAATAAATCAAGCTAATTATATCACAGGCCCCACGTTAGACGCCAATTGAAAATGTAGTGGGTTGAGAGAGAAGGCCTATCTCTCCCTCCCCGACAACAGAAAGAAACTACAGCTAGCTCAGTCGGAAAAGTAAAGGAATGCTATATTTACAAGCAAAAATGAAATGCAGTTTGTATATACACAATATGTAAGGTATTTACAATATATATACAGAAATATACAGCAAAGAAAAATACAGGAACAAAATTCCCTCCTCCTTGATTATTCCGCTTGCATGATTATTTGTGGTATTGTTCCACTTGCATGAGTATTTGTGGTTTATTCCACTTGCATAAGTATTTGTGGTAGCCAGGAATTGTATTCGTGAGTAGGAATTGTTCAGACTGTTCCACTCGCATGAGTATTTGTGGTAGTCAGGAATGGTATTCCTGAGCAGGAATTCTTTGGATTTATTTTTTTTTAGTTTTTTATTTTAGTTTTATTTTATTTTAATTTTATTTATTTATTATTTGTAATATTTGTGGTAGTCAGGAGACAATGGGACAAAAGAAGAGTAAGTCATCAAGGCAGGGTGGAGAGAAGGCTTTACCTTCTATTCCTCCAGAGAGTCCGTTAGGAATGCTCATTCAATACTGGGAGGATGATGGACAGAGAAAAGGGAAATCAAAAGAAAGAATGATTCACTACTGTATGGAGGTATGGCCAAAAGAATCATTAAGACCACATGTGTTTTGGCCTATTTTTGGATCTTTTGAGGATTGGATTTGTCAAGCTTTGAACCATCATGTGAATTCTAAAAGTGTTTTAGTAAGGAAGAAGAGAGTGAGTATGCTGACATTTGGATTAGGGCTTCACGGCCCTCTCCTGTTCCAATACTGGCATTAAAAGCTGAGGATAAGGATAAGAGCAAAGAAAAGGAGGAGGAAAAATGGGAACCCTTGGACAACTTACCACCACCTTATCGCCAGGATAGGGGTCGTCGGAATCCCCCAAATCCTCCTCCTCCCCCTCCTTCACCTCCCCAAACAAGAGGTAGGGCTAGGAATGACAGGAATGACAGGAATGAACAAGAGGGAGACAGTGTAGGATTACATCCACTCAGAGAAGTGCCTATGGGGGGGCAGCAAGGAGGAATAGGGTTTGTGACTGTACCTCTCAGTACATCAGATGTCCGCAGTTTTAAGAAAGAGATGAGTACCTTGCTGGATGATCCCTTAGGTGTAGCTGAGAGACTGGACCAATTTTTGGGTCCCAATACATATACTTGGAAAGAGATGCACTCTATTTTGAGTATTCTATTCACTGCAGAGGAAAGAAACATGATTAGACAGGCTGGTATGAGAATATGGGAAAGGCAGAATCAGGGGGGCCACCAGGAGATCAAAAGTGGCCTAATCAAGACCCTGAGTGGGACCATCAGCAGCCCCAAGGGAGACAGAATATGAGTGACCTGAGAACTATAATAATACAAGGAATTAGGGAAGCTGTTCCTAGAGGACAGAATTTTGATAAAGCTTTTAGTGACCAACAGAGGAAGGATGAATCTCCCATGGAGTGGATGGGAAAATTAAAGAAAGATTTGCACATGTACTCTGGAATAGACCCCAATCCTGCAGTTGGAGTGATACTTCTCAGGACAGAGTTTGTGGTGAAATCATGGGGAGATATTAGAAAGAAACTGGAAAAGGTCGAGGATTGGCAAGACAGGGGATTAGAGGAGTTACTATGTGTCGAGGGTTGGAAGGGTAAGGCCCAAAAGCCTCCTCCCTCCTCCCTGTAATGTAGAGGGAAAGAAAATTGAAGGGAAAGGGAAAAAAAACTCACAGTTGAATTAGCAAAGCAGTGGAGCTGTATATTTACAAAGCAATGTAGGATATGCAGGGGAATATATACAAATTTACAATATTTACAATATATACAAAGATATACAATAAAGTAACACAGAAATGAGAGTTCCCCCCTCTGCCGAGGGGGATTCCCCACCTCCGCTCTCCCCCTCTCTCCCCCTCTTCCCCAGAGCAAAGGTTAGAAAGAGAGAAAGAGAAAAAAGGTTAGAAGCTGTTGTGTTAATTGGAAAGCAGTTAATACAGGCCTTTATCAGTTTCAAGGCCGAAGCCTTGGCAGAAAACCCAGGAGCTGCAAGCTGCTGCCCGAAGGATAAGCGGAAGCAAGACTGATAGAAGAGTGCTGGAAAGCCCAGTATACCTTCCTGCACTCCCAGTTCAGAAGGTGCTTCCTCCCACTTTACCAATGAAATTAGTTTAGATTGTTCTTTTCATTTACCAACTTCCGTCCACCATATTCCCTTTCTTAAGGGGACAGCCCCAACCGGTGACACTATGGGAAGCTCAGAAAGTATATGTAAGGAGGGATGAAGAGAAACAAAAAGCAGAGGCTAAACTGTTTGTAACTGCTGTAAGGGAAAGTCAGAAATCAGGTAGCTGCTCGGACCTTTGGGGTACTATCGATCATGGATAAAGGTGTCAGGGGCTGTATATTCTGGGGACAAAAATATCAAATGAGTCCCCAGTAGGAGGAGGTAATTTTTTTGGTAGATATGGGAGCAGAAAATCGACTATACAAAAGACTCCTAAAACTCCTAAGAGGGTTGAGAAGGAAAAACCCCAGCAACAGTAATTGAAGCTAAAGGGGAACCTTTTAAGGTGCCCCTGCTTGAAAATATAGAAATAGAATCTGCCCAAAAATAGGCAGTTTGGATTGATAAACATAGAGATCTTATTTTGTGGTAACGAAAAAGGATTTAAAACCCCATGGAAAATTCTTGAAAGGGATTGGCATAAGTGGGAAATAAAGGCTGGAGAAATTTTTAGTTAGGGATACCAAGAACAATTAGAATAGAATAGAATGGAATGGAGTAGGCCAGGTTGGAGGAGACCTTTGGGATCGTCGCGTCCGGCCTATCAACCAATCCAACCCACCTGATCAACTGGACCATGGCACCAAGCACCCTATCGGGTCTCTTCCTGGGCACCTCCAGTGGTGGTGACTCCACCACCTCCACGGGCGGCCCATTCCAGTGGGCAGTCACTCTCTCTGTGTAGAACTCCTTCCTGGCATCCAGCCTGAACCTCCCCTGGCGCACCCTGAAACTGTGTCCTCTTGTTCTGGTGCTGGGTGCCTGGGAGAAGAGACCATCATCGACCTGTCTACAACCTCCCTTCAGGTAGTTGTAGAGAGTGATAAGGTCACCCCTGAGTCTCCTCTTCTCCAGGCTAAGCAGCCCCAGCTCCCTCAGCCTCTCCTCATAGGGCTTGTGTTCCAAACCCCTCATCAACTTTGTTGCCCTTCTCTGGACTCGTTCCAGCAAGTCAACATCCTTCCTAAACTGAGGGGCCCAGAACTGGACACAGTACTCAAGGTGTGGCCTAACCAGTGCAGTGTACAGGGGCAGAATGACCTCCCTGCTCCTGCTGGCCACACTGTTCCTGATGCAGGCCAGGATGCCATTGGCCCTCTTGGCTGCCTGGGCACACTACAGGCTCATGTTCATCCTACCATCAACCAGCATCCCCAGGTCCCTCTCTGCCTGGCTGCTCTCAGCCACTCTGACCCCAGCCTGTAGCACTGCATGGGGTTACTGTGACCAATGTGCAGAACCCAGCACTTGGATGTGTTAAATCTCATGCCGTTGGATTCTGCCCATCTGTCGAGGTCCCTCTGCAGAGCCCTTCTACCCTCCAGCAGATCAACTCCTGCCCCAAGTTTGGTGTCATTTGCAAATTTACTGATGATGGACTCAATGCCCTCATCCAGATCATCAATAAAGATGTTAAAGAGCATGGGGCCCAGCACTGATCCTTGGGGCACACCACTAGTGACTGGCCGCCAGCTGGATGTGGCGCCATTCACCACCACTCTCTGGACTCAGCCTCCAGCCAGCTCCTAACCCAGCTCAGAGTGCTGCTGTCCAAGCCATGGGCTGACAGCTTGGCCAGGAGTTTGCTGTGGGGGACAGTGTCAAAAGCCTTGCTGAGGTCCAGGTAGACTACATCCACAGGCTTCCCCACATCCACCAGGCAGTCACCTGATCATAGAAGGAGATCAGGTTTTTGAAATTGAAAGGGTTAGTAGAAGGAAAAAAGTAAGGAAGACATAAGAAAAATTATTGTAGAGGATTTTGAGGGAAGAGGAATTGATATAACAAAAGCACAATGGGAAATGGTAAACAAGCCAACTGAGGAAGTAGAGAAGAGACTCCGAATGAAATCTTAAAGTGGGTTAAGGAATCTGTGGGGCTCCTGAAGAATGTAACTGCTGCCAAGAAGACATGACACCTGGCTGCTGGGTGCACCCAGTAGGCTAAGGAGGCAGAGTTAACATATACTGGTGGAGCCTAATCTTGATCCTAACCCTATTTTTGTATAAGGAGTCCAATCAAAATCAAAGACCATGTTCCCATGCGTGGATAAATTCTCTTCTAATATTAGTAATGATAGGTAGGTTGAAAGACCATTATGGAGCTAAGATTATAACATCATCTGAAGTAAAGGTATGAGAACAGAACACTTATCTGCAGTTGTTGAAAGGGAGCACAGTCAGCTCAGTCGGTAGAGCATGAGACTCTTAATCTCAGGGTCATGGGTTCAAGCCTGCAGCAGACAGGCAGCAGTGTCCTTTTACAGTTGGATATGTTCCCAGCTACCTGAGAATTCAGCACACAGGTTTCCTTTGATAGGGGTAGTCTTTCCTGATGTAACAGAAATACAAAAAGCATTCCAAAAACCCAGCAACTTGAGGATTGTACCGAGATTCCACAATTTCAGTTAAGGGGGAGATTACAATTTGAAGAACCCTTGGCTGTAGATATGCCTGTACCTTGTATCCAGCGATGTTGGGAGACAACTATAGGCAGGAATAAAGGGGAAATAGGACTGACCCTGGATGTGGGAATGTAATTTTTATAGGACAGTAATCAAAGTGTTCACAATTTATTAGTTAGGAAGAAGGAAATATGGGGAGCCATGATCAGACCAGAAAGAAAGGACACATACCTAAAGGATGGCTGATACCTATTGGGTCAGGATGGTATTGGATATGTGGTAAAAATGCTTATAAGGTATTACCCTTAGGCTGGTAAGGAAGATGTGCTATAGGACTGGCCTATCCTCATATCTTTATAGTAAATCAGCCACAGGAATTACTCAGGAGCTTTGCAAGAAGAACCAAGAGGGGAGCAAATCCACTACCAAGCAGGCATAGCAAGTTTCATAGTTTTGCTAGGAGGTTTCTACCTTGGCTTGGGATTAGTGAACTTGAAAAAGCGATGGTTAATTTTTCTGCTACAGCTGAAATTATGATGAATGCAAGCATAGATGCAATAAAAGCTCAATAACTTGAAGTCAATAGTCTCTCAAAACAGGTTAGCTTTGGATTTCTTACATGTTGTATGTGTAGTCATAAATGTAAGCTGTTGTAGCTATGTTAATCTGTAGTTACGTTAAGTGATTGTACATCACTATCAAATCTTACATCAAATTTCTTTGGATGATACTTATTCTGGATTTAAAGAAATATGGGATAAGTTAACTTCTTGCTTATCGAATGTAAGTTGCTTTAAACAATTGTTTGTAATACCTGTTGGAATACTTGTAATACTGATCTGTGTAATTCATTGTAATTGTTGTTTTAAAAAGGTAAAATTGTTTATGCCAATAAGTTACAAGCAGATCATTATGATCTGAAGGTGATCAAAATAGAGGAACGTAATTATGATCCAATTAAGAAGGTTCTGAAATATCTGGAAATTTTAACACAAATCAATGGTGACGAAAAGAAAATGGGGGATTGTGATGAATATACTGGTGATTTGTGTTAAAATTATAAGACTTAGAGTGCATTGGGATTAAGGGTCAGGATCTTGTGCAGCCTGTTTAGAGGGTAAAGGGAAAGAAACCTATCTTGCAGACTTGCAAGGATACTGTCTGGTTAATTGGAGACATCACGGCTGAGAAGGAGATGTCTTAAAGATAAACATTCAGAACTAGGAATTTGTTTTCTTCAGATAAGAAGCCTGCACAATTGAGCATGTGTGAAAGTGGATGCTTTGACCCTTGCCACACTGAATGTAGGGAGAAGGGATTTGACCATCTATTCTAAGACTCATTATCATATGCCTGCCTCCTATTTAGCATAAGTTTGCTTATGTAGATGATGGAACTATATAAGATGAAGAAAACTATTGTAAGGTTGCTTTTTGGGTGAAGTTTTGTACTCTCACATGCCCAACTGGTTGCTTTGCTTGCTTTTATTGCTTTTATTGTCTTTTTACGATCTTTTAGTGCCAATAAATCTGTTACCAAAAACTTTTACCTGGAGTCATCTATAACAGTATGTATATAGATAAATAATGTTATGCTTTGTTTTCTGGATCATTTTTCACCCCTAACCAGAATTGTACCTCATTTTCAGGTGTGTGTGCAGTTAATTTTATTTCAATACAGCGCATAGTAGGCCCAGTTTGCTGGTGAATCTGATCAGCAGAACTGTTTATATAGTAATTTACACTTAAGTAAAGTAAGAATGAAGACAGGGCAGAAGCCAGTTCTGATGCTTTTCACTCAGTTACCCAAAGCTGCCAGCATCCCAGAATAGAATAGAATAGAATAGAATAGAATAGACCAGGTTGGAAGAGACTTTCAAGATCATCGCGTCCAACCTATCACCCAACACCACCTAATCAACTAACCC